>WEKX01015101.1:79652-206221 GCA_013390025.1 Pitta sordida
AGAAGATTTCTCCCACCACCCCGACGAGGGAGGGAAACAGATGAGAGGGAAACAGCAACCAGGTGACTGGAAGAGATGTTGACTCCCTGCTGAAACTTGATCTTTGTGTGGGAGCACTCAATTGTTCAGTAATAATTAAAAAACCCCAAGAATTAAAACATTAGCAGGTTGGACTGAAGAAATTAGAATTTCCTGTCTTCACATCCTCAAAGCAGCACGATTTCCAAGAACTGCAACGTGACTTCCCACTCAAAAATGCTGTGAAAACCTGCACTTTTAAAGGGCCACGAGAATTATGATAATCCAGCACAATCACAAAGTTCAACCTATGGACAGAATGCAGAGAAATGAAAGGCTGCCACCTTATTGCTCCTAAGCCTTCACACTGGTGTAATGTCCTCCAGCCAGCATCAAAATAAACACAAAATCTGTTTGTTTGGAAAGACCAAAAAGGCTCTTCAAAACAAACAAACAAACAAAAGCCAGTCAGCCTGGCAGTGTTGTTTTCCACGAAGTCTCAAAATCATAGTTTTAAATGGTGAATAGTAATCATTAAAAACATCATATGTTTCAAGATCAGTGGATCAGACTCAGCTGTCTGATCCAATTAACATGCTGTTAATTGTAATCATTGCACTGGGCCACGTTGCTGCGATACAGCTGAGGAAATACTTCAGAACCCTTTGGACAAATCTTTTAGATAAATCCTTTTCACTTACCAGTCTGAGTGCACATACTGAGCAGAAGAAACACAGAGTAAGCAGCAAGGCTGGCAACAATCAGCAGCAAGATACTAGAAACCACAAAACAGGCACAATTAAAGCACTTCGCACAGCACAATGCACCTCCTAGCTTTAAGAACGCTACTTCTGCAAGAATTAAGCTCCCACCACAAGTCAAGATTTCCCCATTCCGTGGCCGGTATCTGCTGACAGTGGCTCATGTGGTCCCTGAACTTCCCAATACACTTGTGACGTTCCCTTGCCCCTTATATTGTTCACCAAGGATCTCTCACGCTGTACAAGGTGAGGGCCTGACACAGGGATTACAAAAAAGGGACATAACCACGGGAGCTTGTGCCTGCACATCCACACAGACATTCCGCTCCAGAAGGGCCGTTCCTGGGACTGAGGGAGATAAAGGCTCTGAAAGGAAACTATCAATCTATTAAGAGTAATGGCCAAGAAATTGCCACCATGTGGCAATTTAATGCAATGTCTAAGCAGGATTTATGTTAGGCCAGACCTGAATGACTAAACCAAAGAGGGGAAAATTTAACAATACTGAAAAAGCACAAGCTGTTTATTTCTCCCTCAGGTTTGCACAGGAGTCTCAGCGATCAGGTTCTGTTCCATTTAAAAACACAAGCTGAGTTAAGAGTATATGTAAAAAGTGGAAACTTACCTAAAGCCCATGACCCCTGTGTGGGCCATGGCATAGGATAAGCCAAGTATCCCACTTCCCATGATCGCATTCATTAAGTTAAACACCGAGAATGCAAAGGAGGAGCCGCGACTCGAAGAACCCTGTGAAAAGGTCCAGAAATAAAGTGCGATCAGTGGTTTGGTCTTACACACAGAAGGAAATTCAAGGGAGGAGGTGACAGTCAAATTTTTCCTTCCTTAACCTAAACCAGAAAAAAATCTCATTTCTCACTCTAAGGCCTCCAAACCCCTGTTGCACACACAGCAACACGGCGCTGCCCCGCCAGCATCTCAGATGCCCCCCAGCCTCGGGCACAGCGCGGGCAGAGGCACAGCCAGCACAGCCCACACGGCAGCGCCTCCGGGCGCTCCGCACTCACGGGATCCCCGGGATTGTCACCCCCCTCCCCCGAGCCGCCCAGCACAGCCCCGGGCCGCGCTCCCGGAGCTTCCCCTCAGGGCGCCCCGTCCCCGCCGCCCCTCACACTCACGCTGCCCGGGGAGTCCGGCAGCAGCGGGGCGGACTCCCCGTCCTCCTCCTCGTCCCCGTCGTCATCCTCCTCCTCCTCCCGGTCCCGGCGTTCGCGGGCGGACAGGTACCAGCCGTGGGACGACAGGGGCCGGACCCGCCCGGAGCCCCGCGGCGCCGCCGCCATCGCCCCCNAGGGAGGGGGAGGGAGGGAAAGATGTTCTGTTCCCTCAGGGGACAGCGGGATAAACGGGGCCCGCGGGGAGGAGGGAAAGGCTGGGCTCTCCGCAGGCGTTTTGGGAAGGTGGCTGCAGTGGCCTCCAGCCAGATCCACCGCTGGGCGTGCGGGGTGGGGGGATGTTGTGGGTTTATCCAGTACCGAAAAGCGACAGGATGAGAGGACGTGGCCTTAAGATGCGCCAGGGGAGGTTTAGGTTGGGCATCTGGAGGAATTTCTTCACAGAAAGGGTGCTTAGACACGGGAACGGGCTGCCCAGGGAGGCGGCGGAGTCTCCGTCCCTGGAGGTGTTCCCAAGGAAAAGCTGGATGTGGCAGCGGGTGACACGGTCTGGGTGACACGGTGGCCTTGGGTCACGGGTGATCCCAGCGTTGGATCACAGCCCTGTGACCCCAGAGCTCTTTTCCAGCCTCAGCGATTCTGGGACCCACACCAGCAGTTTCCAGCTGGGCAGAAGGGGAATGCCCCTGGGGATGCTCAGGCCCCTGGGTAAGGGATTTGTGCTCTGCAGCAGGTGTGAGGAGTGCCGTGTTTATTCCTGAGTCAACAGGTGAAGGACGTGTGCTTTGCCAAAAACCTGGCTTAGGGAAATGGGCTGGCTGGGAGATGCAGGGAGTCCCAGGAGGGGCTGGGATCTGGGGGGATTTGGGGGCAGGAGCGGCTTTGCCAGGGCTTGGGCACAGCAGCTTTGGGAAGGAGAGGCTGCACAGCGTGTTACCCTGCAGGAGGGCAGCGGCTCAGTGGGGCGAGGGAACCAGTTTCCTTTCAGAGCTGTTTTGCATCTCTCTGGTGGACCCTGATCTTGAAAAGTCAGGGGAAATGTCAGCCTGAAACACCACCCAAAGCACTGGTTCCTGCCGTGGAGCAGCTGATGCAGTCAGGGAATTGGGCTCTTTCGGACTGTTTCTAGTGGAGGAAACCATTTAGAGAAGAGTAAAGCAACTTTTCAAGCTCCCATCCCATGAATGAACTGCAGAGTGGGGCTCAGTCACTGGAAGAGACATTACTAATGCTCCCCTGGAGCTCACGGGGAATATTGGATTTAATTAATGATCTTTCTGGCATGCAGCTCATGGAGCAAAGACACTGTGGAGTGTGTAACACCATCCATTGGGTCTGGGAGGCAGAAATCACCAAAGAGGGGTTATAACAACTGTTGGTAATAACTGTTTTCCAGCAACCACTGCTTGGTAATGAGTTTTATCGGACACAGAAGGGATCCAAGAGTAGGATCAAGACAGTAGAAAATTTTCCATTTGGCTGAGTGGGATTAATATCACATTTATTAGGACAAGGAGAGGTCACTGGTTTTTGGCAGGAGAGGATTATCTCGCTGCTTGAAGTTAGGTAGTGTTCAAGTCTAAAAACACACTTGCAAAATAACAGACATTTGCAGTGTGTATTTTGTAATAAAGAGCTTTACTAAACTATTGTGGGTTGTTTGGTACAGATGGAAATTCTGGTTTAGGAGAACAGCAAATCCATGTGATTTGCAGCCTTTTTAATGGAATGATTACATAATGTCTATAAAATGAATAATTTCTCTTCTAGGACTTTGTGGAGATTTGGATACTCTGCCAGACTACTGAAAACTAATCATTTTAGGACAGCTGCATCAAATACATCATTTCCAGCAGTTTGGATGCTGTTGGCACAACATTCTGGCAGAATACCTGGGCTCTTTGTGGTAGTTAAAAAAAATACTTTCTCTACAATGCCTGAAAGCGTGGAGGATAAAACTGACCCAGAACTGTATTCACCACATCCTGGGGTGCGTGGGATGACACTTCTCGACAGAGAGGCCTTTAAAAGGACAGTTGTTGTTCCAGCTCTAAAAGTCAAGAAAGAAATTGTAAATAGTTTGCTGAAGTCCCTGAAACAGTCGGTCCTGCAGCGCCCCGGTCTGAAGCGAGTGGTTGAGGATCCAGAAGATGAGGAGAGTAGACTTGTTATCCTGGATCCTCATAAAATACCCGAATTCTCTTTGGGGGAGTCAGAGCAGCAGGTACTGAAGCAGCTCAGTGTTGATCCCGAGGTGTCCAGGTACAACCTGGAGCTCACCTACGAGAACTTCAAGTCGGAGGAGATCCTACGAGCCGTCCTTCCTGAGGGCCAGGAGGTCACCTCTGGATTTAGCCGTGTTGGCCACATAGCTCATCTGAACCTCAGGGATCACCAGCTACCCTACAGACACTTGATTGGTAGGTAAAGCAGCAACTCGCAGAAAAGTAATTCCTGTATTTTGCAGATTGTTAAAAAAGATGTTAACAAGTATCGCGCAAAGACAACTTCTGGGCAGTTTTCATAGCTTTCTATTTTGGTTTTAACTTGCCTTGTGCTGATGCTGTAGCTGAACCCAGAGGGCCCAGGTCTCTCCTCTCACAGTGTTGTGTTCTCACTGCACTGAGGGTGAGGTGTGTCTTAGAAAGATGGCACAGCTGCAACCCTGAGTCATTAGAGGAAGGCTGTTCCAACACACACTTGCTTTCGTTAATCTAACTGAACAGCACGTTTGTTGTGGCTGTTGCAGAAGGTTAAAAGGTTGTAGTCCGTTAACCAGAATATCTTTTACCCTCTATTTCAGGCCAGGTTATAATTGACAAGAATCCAGGAATCAGCTGTGTGGTGAATAAAACCAACATTATTGACAGCACATACAGGAACTTTGAAATGGAAGTGCTCGCTGGGGAGAACAACCTGGTTACCAAGGTACAGGCCTTTTCCTCGTGATATTGTAAGTTGTATATGCAAAAACCCAGTGCCCTTTCTGACACCTGTCTGGGCATCAGGAGTGGCTGTTGCCTCCTTGTTGCTTTGTCTGGTCTGCCCACAGCAGACTCAGCCAAAGGGAACATGAAGACATGTATTCTTTCAAATGTACAGCCCAGGTTCAATGATGAGTTAAAGCAGCTACAGTAAAAGTTTCTTACAGAGACAGCAGTGACAGATTTGTATTGGGGGATGTTTTTCACTTGAAGCCAAAATACTTCCTGATTTGATCTAAGAAAATGCAGTTTCTTAATGTGACCAAGCCGTGTACAGTGGCTGGTACAGCATGTAAGAGCCTATTTTGGAATCTCACTGGTTTTGCGACTTAGCCATCATTTTGCCTTTGCCTTTTTACTTTTCTGACAGCAGCAAGACAAACCTCCTCTCTTCTCTGTCCTGACATTCATCAGGTGCAATCACTGTGCAACTGCCAAGTATTTTTCGCTTGTGTGTAACTGGAAACTTGGCCACGGCTTCCACAAAAATATTTTCCCTATCTGTTAGCAGTGTTATACTTTCAGAAGAGAAGACATTAGATTACCAAACAAAAAGTTTGAGTGGCCTGGTAGAACATCCTGTACACGCAGAGAGAAGGCAACTGAATTGTCAAGGCAGCAGTGGCGATACAATATTATGCAGAGGGTGTTACCACACACCTGGCACACCATGTCACGATTCAGTGTGGTGGTGCAAAGAGAGTATTGTCTTACATCCCACTCTCATCTGAATAAATACTGTTTCTTTTCAGGTTTGTTCTTATGATAGTGGTTATTCCAAAGTCTGGGTTTGGATCAGTTTGCAGACTCAGTCACCTCTGGAGATGAAACACAGTATTTTCCAGGCTGTAGAACTGGTTCCCAATTGGTTTGAATTTGGCTGAGGGTTCCCATTCTCAGACACTTATTTACTGTGTGGACTCCTCTGAGGAAGGCTTGAGGCATCTTCCCAAGGTCTGCTTGCAGTGAGGGAGTTGTCAGCCAGACACAAAGCTCTTGTAAAACCTCAGTGTTTTTTATGGTCACTTTAAGGTGCTGCTTTATTTCCACCTGGTGATTAAGACATGGGTAAGCCAGTCCCTGGCACTGGCAGTGGGCACATTCCTTCGGGCAGTTTCTGATGAGTCGATCTGGTTTTAGAAGGTCCACGTGTGCTACCAGTGGGACAAACGCTGCTGTGCATGTCACCTTTTCATAAGGCACCTTGGTTTTTAGCTGTTTTAATTACTCAGAATGCATAAACCTGCCTGGCAGTTAAACACAGAAGCTTAAAAAAACACTTCGGACTTTCAGGTCAAAGAAAATAATATTGCATATGAATTGGACTTCTCCAAAGTCTACTGGAACCCGCGCCTTTCCACGGAGCACAGCCGTGTTGTTGAGCTTTTGAAGCCTGGTGATGTCCTTTTCGATGTCTTTGCTGGGATTGGACCTTTTGCTATTCCAGCAGCAAAGAAAAGGTGCCGGGTGTTTGCAAACGACCTCAATCCTGAATCCTACAAGTGGCTCCTGCACAACTGCAAGCTGAACAAAGTAGACACCAGAGTCACAGCGTTCAATATGGACGGCAGGGACTTCCTGCGGGGGCCGGTCAGGGAAGAGCTGAGTAAAGAGCTCCCGCTCCTGAAAGAACAGAAAACTGCTTTCCACATAGTCATGAATTTGCCAGCGTTGGCTGTTGAATTCCTGGACGTTTTCAGGCATCTTTTGGTTGGGGAGCCAGGCAGCACTGCTGGCCTTCCCACTGTGCACTGCTATGGCTTCTCCAAACACGAGAACCCGGCCAAAGACATTCAGGAACGAGCAGAAGCCTCGCTGGGAACCTCCCTGGATGGACGCTGCTCTACTTACCAGGTCAGAAACGTGGCACCCAACAAGGAGATGCTGTGCATCACTTTCCAGGTCCCAGCGGATGTGCTGTACAAGAGGCCCTGCCCTGATGAAGGTAAGGGGCAACCCTCCCGTGTGGCACTGGGATTTCAGGCTCCACCTTGTTCTGCCTAGGGCTGATCCCACCTCGGGATCAAGGCCCCGTGGGCTGCTCCAGCCATGTGACAGCGACGCTGGATTTGGGGTGAGGAGGAGATGGCCGACAGGACCAAGCGCCTGCACGTGTGCAGCAGCTGCAGGGCTTCCCTGGGAACAGCAGCTTGCTCCTCTGATCCCAGCATGAGCCTCCCCAGAAAAACGGGGCACTGGAGAGGATCACCCACAGGCCATAAACTGGACCTTTATGCCTCAGGTTGTGTCCTGGGGGAGGATGGAGACCCAGTGATCCTTGCGGGCCCTTCCAACGCAGGATATCCAGTGATTCTGTGATCAAATGCCAAGCACACATTTCTTTTAGCTCAGTGCTTAATAACTGGAGCTGCATTTTTGCCCAGAACCGTGCACTTCCAAGGAACTGTTCCCAGATCTACCTTCTCCCTTGTGCTCAGTCTCAGTGTCGGTCTGGGGTCACATCAGCAGAATCAGGTTCTGCACCGTCTGAGACATTGGTACCCTGAGAGAGCTTTAATGCTGAATTGGGTTATTTTGTCCTGTTGTGGGGTTTTTTTGTAATTGGTAATTTGTTCCTTGAAGTACCTACAGAAACTGGTTGGGTTTAGTCATCTCGGGCTTTTCACTACAGGACAGGAAAGGGAGAGTGAGACTCTCAGTCTGCAGTTACATGAACTCAAGGAAAGGAGATTTTTATAAGTATTTAGTGCCATGAAACTTATTTTTGTGCTGGTGTTGGGTAGCACCAAGAGGTAGGGCAGGGTGTTGCTCCATATATGTTTTTGAAAGTCCTTTTTTGGCATTTAGTAAAGACCCCCCACTATTGCTGTAACAGTTTTCGTTGGTGACTGTTAATCCTCATTTTAACTCTCATCTCTTCCTGTTAAATCCCTTAAGTGTTCCAGGGCTTGTGGTTTAGCTCAGCCTGTTTACTGCACATTAAATAACTTAGTTTTTCTAACCTTTTTCCAGCAAAACCAGCCTCAAAACGTCTGTGTACCAGCCAAGATTCTTCTGAAGAGAAATTACTGAGTTGAAAACTGGAGTTATGGTGACGACCTTAGTTTGAATAAAGGATGTTTCGGGTCCCTCTTGAGTTACCTGAAGCCCACCTGTGTTCCCTGTGGAGATGCACAGTGCATGTTTGCATCTTTCCTTTGAGAGCCTTGCTTCTGCACTGACCTTTCCTATTAACTGTGGGATCAGTAAGAAGATTGAAATTGTTGTTGCTACAAAATATTGAAACTTTGCTCTTTTGTAATAAATGTGTTCTGGTGCTTCTCTGCTCTCCATTGTTCCACGCCCTGTGCTCATTCAACAGCACGGCCTGGGGTTATTTTCTGCTGTGGCATTTTGATAATTGGCAGTTTGTGGGCAGAGCAGATTTCTGTATTTTGTCTGGTCTGGGAAGGTGTCTTACATAACCCTGGATTCTCTCTGACAAACAGTTTGGTGTTTCAGAATCACAGAATCACAGAATCAGTAAGGTTGGAAAAGACCATAGAGATCATCAAGTCCAACCTATCACCTGTTACCTAATCTAATCTAGTCAAACCTGTTACCTAACCTGACCTGTTGCCATCCTACTACCAACACATCATCCTACCTATAACACACTACCCTAATATCTAGGTCATGCCACCAAGAACTTCATCCAACCTTTTCTTAAACACCTCTAGGGACGGTGACTCCACCACCTCCTTGGGCAGCCCATTCCACTGAGAGATCACCCTCTCTGTGAAAAAGTTCCTTCTAATGTCCAGTCTAAATCTCCCCTGACGCAGTTTAAGACTGTGTCCTCTTGTTCTATCACTTGTAGCCAGAGTGAAGAGACCGACACCCAGCTGGCTACACCTCCCTTTCAGGTAGTTGTAGAGAGCGATAAGGTCTCCCCTCAGCCTCCTCTTCTCCAGACTGAACAACCCCAGCTCTCTCAGTCGCTCCTCATAGGGCTTGTGTTCCAGCCCCTTCACCATCCTTGTCGCCCTTCTCTGGACACGCTCAAGGATCTCAACATCCCTCTTAAACTGAGGAGCCCAGAACTGAACACAGTACTCAAGATGTGGTCTAACCAGTGCTGAGTACAGGGGGAGAATAACTTCCCTAGTCCTACTGGAGGTTGGACTCGATGATCTCTAAGGTCTTTTCCAACCTTACTGATTCTGTGATTCTGTGATACTGACAACACTATTCCTGATGCAGGCCAGGATACCATTAGCTTTTCTGGCCACCTGGGCACACTGCTGCCTCATGTTAAGTTTTCTATCCACCAGCACTCCCAGGTCCCTTTCCACCTGATCCTCCTGCAGCCACTCCAACTCCAGCCTATAGTTCTGCATGGGGTTATTGTAACCGAAGTGTAGGACCCGACACCCGAATATTGGATTACGGTCAGCAGATGCACAAACAGCCCCTGTGTAAGCAAGACAACCTTTCAAAATTGAAACCTGAGATACAGAAGGAGCAAAATAGTCACAGATCCTCGGGGGTTAAGTAAAAAATGCTTTGGAACACCATGATTTAGTTGGGCATTAGTTGACTCCTGAATTCGTGTCTGCCCACTGTTAGAGCAGGAAAGACTAATACCTTTTGCAGGTTTGCAGATTAAGCACATGCTTGAACTGAAGCACCAGACTGAATCCAGCACCTGGAAAACAGTTCTCTCCTCCTGAATCCTGTCGTGGTTTGACCCTGGCTGGATGCCAGAGACCCACCCCAACTTCTCCTGAAGGAGAAAACTAAAAAAAACAAACTGGAAAATAAAACTGGAAAATAAAATAAAACTGGTCACAGGCAAAAGAAGCAAGGCAAAACTATAAATAAAGAACATAAAGGGTTTATTTTCTAACTAACAAGCTCAGAACTGCAAGGGAAGCATCATTTAGAAGGCAACCTTTCTCCCCCCACCCCTCCTTCTCTTACAATAGATGTAATATTCCCTTTTCCACCAGGAGAAAAAGGGGGAACATAGGGTAGGGGTAAACCAGGCAGGTTGGTATTTCTGAACAGATCCAGGGTAGGAACCATCTCTCTGCCCTTCCATAAAGTTCTCTCTCTCTCACAAGAGGGAAAGGTCTTTCATGACCCCTCCCANGTGTCCTCCTGTGGCTCTTGTCCCTCTGCCCTCTCCCAGCTGTCCCCCACCTCCGACTGCTCTCCTGCTGCAGTCCCTGGATGATCTGAGTGGCTGCTTGTATTCTGCAGGGATTTGAAAAGCCTCTGCCTTTGCTTTCCTTTTCTTACCCATCCAAACTATTGTTGGGCAATGTCAACCACAAATAGTTTATTTGGCCAGAGAACTGGGCTCATCCTCTCGATTTCAGATGTTTCCCCTCAGTCTGAGCTCCAAGCTCACCCCCAACAGCTCCGTTACCAGATGTCTGTCACCCTGGAGCTGTGGCTCCATCCCTGAGCCTGCAGCCTCATGGATGTTTGGTTCTCACCCAGGCACTACTGCACCAACAGCCTGGTTTTCATCACCACTTCTGGGTCCAGCAAGTCAACTGCGTAACCAATTTTCAGCACGTGACTAAAGTCTCCCAGAGCAGGAAAGGATTTGAGTTGGTAAAAGTTTTATTCCCTTAAGGAGTGAATGCCAGTGTTACTCCAGCAGGATAACTGTGGTTTGTGTGTGAGTCAGCAGATGATGTGTGGCTGTACTCGTAACCAGGGGGGATAACCAGGGGGGTTTCCATATTCCTGTGCAGTTGCCACTTGTGTGTGCAACCTTTCCACAGGAAACAGCCAAGGTACACCCAGGTTAATGAGTGTGTTTAAATGGTACCTGTTGAGATGCAGTTCTGCTTTCATCAGGCCATGACCTGAGGATTTACAAACAGAATATAGATAGATCATCCTTGCCAGTCTAGGTGAGCCTGGAATAGGACAGACTCTCTGGTTGCTGCTCCTTCCTCCCATCTTGTACGTGGGAACTGATGTCAGGCACCTGTGACAGGGAACAAACTCCCACAGCTTCTGGCTGTGAGGACAGCGATCAGCTCGGGGTGGTGGCAGCCACCATGAGCCAGGGACTGGATAGATGACAGGCATGTCAGCTCTCAGGCCTTAGAGCAGGGAGGAGAGGCAGAGGAATTCCGTGTGGGAAGCAGCGCTTGTCTCAAGGATGGATTCCACACAAGTGGTCTCTCAGTGCTGCACCCTGAGTTCTGCAGTGCCCAGGCACAGGCTCTGTGTCCAAGGCCAGACCACCTGCCCGTGGCAGGGAGGTGCTCCAGGGGTTAGGATCTTTTCCACACCTCTGCCTTGTGTGTGACATTCCCTGTCACCAGCTGTTCCAGCCACGACCAACAGGATTTCAGAGAAAGGGCAAGGGAAGTTTTACCACCTTCCCTTGACTTTCCTTAATAAAGAAAGCACCGAGTCTGGAACAGAGCATAGGAAAAATACATCCCTTTACTGCACTCCTCAGAGCAGGATTCAACAGGTATTAGTACTTTGTGTAGTGAATGTTCCACTACAAGGGGCAGGGAAGGAACACATAAAAGCAGCAGCAAGGGTCATCCTAAAATTCAGGTGAAGGGATCTTCCTGCCAAAAGAAGCTTCTGAGTGCCTGACAGAAAAGTTCCAAATGGAGTGGAAGAGGAGGAAAAAACCCAACCCAAACTAAACAAGCCCCAAAAACAACCCCCCCAGTTTTGACTACTTGTATCGAGGCTTCTTAGGTTGCTTGTAGAGGAACTCAGCTGAAAGACTTTCAGCTAAAGATTTGTGTTCCAGGCAAAGGTAAGATCCAAGTGACATCCGGAAGGAGTTGTGTCAGCATATTCCAGGGTTTCTCATCTAATCCAGCTGGCAGCAGGAAAAACCCACTTGTCTAAACCGGGGAAACTAGTTTTATGGGAAGAAAATGTAGGCTCGAATATTGACACTAAATGTTATAATCAAAATGGCATTTAAATGCTTGTGCAAATAAAACTCTGCAATAAGAGTAAAACCACAAACTTTAATAAAAAAGTCTGGCTTTATTTAAAAAAATTTACAAGTGTATTTCTTTAAGCCTCAAACATACACAGCTGAGTTATTCACATCTTCCATTAGATGTGGCTTATTGATTCAGCCTCCCTCAGCAAAGTGCCACATGACTAACGAGTTTTCCCCCTCCACAAAAATGTATCTACCATTTTACAAAGCTCTCGTGCAGATGGGTTTTGGTTTTTTCCCTTTAACACTTAAACACAGCTGGTTTTGCACAGAGAAGTGCACAGAAATGTGAGTGCAGCCCGATCCTTGTGCAGATGGCAGCGATTCTGCCCGACCTTCGCTGGCTTGAGTGGCTTCTCGCCCGTGGGGTGTCCCTTGGTCACAGGCCAGTGGTCCCTGGCTAACTGGGGTGCCAGAAGAGCCCGCTGAAAGCATCCTGCAAGGCTCGATGACACGCCAGGGAAGACGTGTAGCCCCCAGCGAGATCCTGCGGAGTGGCGGCTCGTACGTGGGTGAGATACCTACAGCAAAGAGCAGCGTTACTTTAGAGCAGGAATGAACAGGTCAAATACAGCATGAGGCTGAGGTTACTTTTTTGGGAAAACACAAGGAGATGGAGCTGCCCACTGCCAGCCTCCTCTAAGCAAATCGGGATAAAGCTTCGGTGAGTTGAAGAGCTCCCATTAAAGATGTCTGCTCAAGGGGGCCTGGGTGGCTTCTTTACATGCTGTAACCTCACGGCTCCTGCATCCCATGAGACACCTACAAGACCAGATTCTCCACTAGTTTTGCACCAAAACCTCATAAAATGCATAAACAGATTCACAGCCCAGCACAACAACCCTCTCAAATCCCAACCATCAGATACACCAGCAGAAACAAGAACTGCTTCTTACAGGGGCCATCTGAGCTGCCCCACTTCAGCCGACTGTTTTGATTCCTCACTTGGTACATGTTGCTCCTGGGAAGGTTGAGTCATTCCACCTCTGGCTTGGCAATTCAAGCATAAACTTGCAAAACGCATACAGGCTTTTATAATGTTATCCCGAGAAACCTGAAACAGCTGCACTTTTGGCAGGAAAATACAGGACCACCAGTAAAATATCCAAAACAGTTGCATCTTTTAATTTATGACTGTACACTGTTTCCATAAAGAGTATATAAAACAGGTCAGATTTTATAGGTAAGACATAATAAACAGTCATACCCATTGATGCCATAAACGTGTAGAAAAAGAGGTTACTGAGAAATGATTAATTACAGTTTTTAAAACTGCATTTCTTGCACCTAATAACCACAATGCACAGACGTGAGCAGCATTTCTGAGTGATTCTTGGTGAGATCCTGAAGCTGAGACACCTAATTTGTCTCCTGTGGCTGAGCTGCTTCAGACCAACTTGTGATGGAGCCCAGCCCTCACTGCCAGATCCCAGTTCCCAGCAAGGACAGGAGGGCACAAACCCTTCTGAGAGTTCTTAGTCCAAAGGGAATCTACAAACACAGCAGCAGAGCTGGTCCCATCTCTTAATTTGCAAGGGGACACGGTCTGCAGAGAGCTCCTGGTTTGTGGCAGAAAGCACTTTATATTTTTAATTTTTTTAAATAACATTCTTTTCACTTGTCCCATAATATTTTAGGAGGAAGATCTCATCCTCCCCAAAGGACTTTTACAACTGCAGTGGGAAATGGGAGCTGCTTCCCCCGGCCAGGAATGATGGATACAGACATCAACAAATAATTTCCTTCAAAATGCTGGTGTGAAACAGCCTCCACCCTCCAAATTGGAGAGTCTTAAAAAAAACAATGCATCTTGGATTTCACTTCTATCATATTTATTTAATTACACAAACTTCATTTTCCCCTCTTGCATGAAACAGTCCAGTGAAAAAAAGGGATTATTTTACCTTTTAGTATTAACAAAGGTTGGTTGTGTCTTTCTCATTACTTTTCTTATCTATTGTTACTTATGTATCACTAAAAGGAGAACAGCAGAGTCTATTCTTTCCCTTTTTCTAGGACATCTGAAATTGGAGCGTTAGTTTCATAAGACAACCTGGTTTACAGCCATTGCAGCATTTGCAGTTAATTGGTGGGTGACCTCTGAAGCAATACAAAATCACTGCCAAAAAGGCTCAGGTCGACTTTTACTGCAGAACCTGCATTAATTCTTACTCCTGTGAAACCAGCACAGCCCGCTGCTGGCTGTCAAGTGAGGTCTTTATTTTCTCGTTAAGTCTCTGAACTTACTGCTCTTGACCCGTTTAATTACTGTGGTGCACCAGGCAATTGCAAAGAATCTGCCACGCTGAAGCCACACAATGAGAAGCGAATGTTTCGCCGGCTTTTCCACCCCGATCCCCATCTGTGCTGCCCGAATCCAGCCATCCCCTCGGCAGGAGAATCTCTCTGAACTGGATTCCTGGGGTTTCTGGCAGAGGTCAGCACATCTTTTCATGTACACCTTCACAACGGCAGCAGGAAGAAGCGCTCGCCAAGTTTTATTTCCAAAGAGCCGAGCTCCACCAGGTCCTGGGACCTGGAGGTAATTGCTCTCACTAGTTAGCAAATTCCAGCACACCAGGTCTGTTTTTCATAGGTTTATTTTAAGTACCTGTAAATCTTATAAGCAGAAACCAGGAAAACGAGGTTTGCTTTTTCTGGTGCACAGTTTTTTTTAATGCAACTTGTTTTTACTGAGGGCAGACTAAGCTCTGAAGTTAGAAAAAACCCTGCACTATTATTTTTGAGCAGGGCTAAAGGGCTGTGTGTTCCCTGCCCCACGGTTTCACACTTCCCACTCCCTGTACTGCCGACTCTCTGCTTCAGGCTCTGCCCAAACAAGCCCCCTTCCCTTACTGCAGCCTTTGGATGTTGATCTTCCCCATTAACCTTTCACGTCAGTTAAAACACGTCGTATTTTGCTCTTCATGAGCCTTCGGGGGGCTCATTCCTGACCTCCAGTTTCTCATCACCGAGGAGCTGGGGGAGGAAAAAAAGAGCCTCCCTGTTTTTAAGGGAAGAGGTGTAATTCACACTCGGTGTGGAGGCTCAGAATCAAGCTGGTCATTCCTGAGAGGGAGTTTTCTTCGTGTTCTCTATTTTCCAAAGGCCATGTCACCATCACTTCATCAGGAAGGACTGGGACTGCTGGAGAACTACACAGTGATGCTCAGCATGGCACGGGATGCAATTCCTGTGCCTTTCCACCCCAGCCCAGGCAGCCTCACCCCCCCTTGGAACTGCAGCTTCCAAGAGCCAGAGGACCCAACAGCAGCTCAGGAACACCCAAGACCGCTGGCAAACGTCTCCTCACTGCTCAACAGGGTGGTCTTGTTTCAGAGATATTTGGGAATGACTTCAGAAACAATCAGACAGGATGAAGAAATGGCACAATCAGACCTGGCTAAAAAAAAAAACCACCACCAAAAAAAATTAACCCCCCTCCCCCAACAAAAAATCAAAAAGAACTAAACATCCAACCAACAAGCCAGAAACACTTCCCTTCACCCACTCAACTGCAAATATCAGTGCTGAGGGATCGATTCATCCAATCTTCCCCATCTACCCAAGATAAATACACTCCCACCGGTGTTTCTGCACATGCACCACTGGAGGTACATGTGGAGTAAATATGTATTTGCATACAGATTTTTTTTTGTTAATCTATTAGGTATTTTATGGGGGTGAAGAAAAGAAAAATCATTCACAAGTTGTTTGACGAAAAAAAAAAAGATAATGTGATTCTATTCCACAGGATAGATTTACTGCTCATCTCCTTATCCACAGAATCCAAGACAAAGTAATGGGGAAGACATTAGATCTGGGAAATTTTCCAGATTCATCATTTAAATAATAAATAGTGGTTGCACGAAAGCAAGCAAAATACTCCAGTCTGGAAAACTGTGTGAGGGATTAGCGAGGCAGTAGCAGAGGCTGCTGCATTCCTGAGCCTTTCTGGAGACAGTATTTTCATTAGATTTACTAAGTCCCTGGGATGAGCTATTGCTGCACTACTCAGAGTGAGCTGGGAGAGAGCCTGGGTCCCATCAGATGAGAGGGGCACAAAGAAACTGGATTGTGTCTGGCCCGTTTTCCATGTAGGAATGTGTGGCCTGGGTTACTCTATAGTCCCTGAGCAGGTACAGACTGAGCTCCTCTGCTCAGCTCTGGTTTTGTTTGAACCAATCAGCTCTACCACAGTCAGTCCACGCAGCCAAAAGCTGAATTTGTTTATAAAATGAGCCGAGTTTATTACTGTTCTCTGTTATATAGCCTCAGGAAATTCATTGGGGAACAGGCCTTTGCTGGGTATTACTTAAATAGAGTGTGGCTTTCCCTGTCTTGGACGCTGCATTGTCTAAGGCAGAGTAAAAACACAAGACACAAAGCTGGCACTCAGAGAAATCCAGAAAAGCAATTCATCCTCCCATAGAGTAGCTACAAGACTGATCCCAGGCCCTCAAAAGTAAGGAGACCCAGTCTTCCATCTATTTTAGCAGACACTACTGGGCACTGTGAGATCTCAATAAACCCTCCAGCTACTCCTGGTGTCAGAAATCCCTGCTGAACACCAGCCAACACAGCCTGTTCCAACATGGAATGCAACATTAATGCAGCCCTGAACTCAGCAAAGGCTCCTCCCAGGCCCAGCTCGATCCTTCCTGCAGGCCTTGCACCATGCCCGAGTCACAGTGGTGGCAGTGAGGCACCTGCCATCAGCCACTCCCCTCCTCTGTCCTCCAGACCAAGGGCAAAATGGGAAAAATCTATTGAATAGTTGCAGTCACTGAGGGGGGTTCTGTTATTTGGGGTTTTTTTCCCCCAGCACCTCTGTGTATACAATTGCAGCAATCATATCCTGAATGTCAAAACAGTGCTAAGCATGACGAGGTCCAAATATGACAGATCCCAAAGCAAAGAGGAAACAAATGTGTTTTTACCCAGATTATGGCACCTTATGGACCAATCACAGTCCAGAGGGCACAGGTAAGGAATAGCACAACACAGATTTGGCTGTTACTGAAAAATCCTTCCCAAGACAAGTGAGCTGCCACAGACACCACCCTGCAATCCCTCCTGCAGGCAGTGCTGTGCACATTCAGCTCACTAAGCCAGTCTGGTTTGTTATTATTAATACTGTTTAGCTATGCTAGTTCCTCAGGGTTTAGTGAGCAGAAATTGCTCCCCAAGGTGTCAGATGATGGCCAGACCCTTTTCCATACCTCAAACTTGCTTAGCCCATTTCACTTCCCCGTGCCCCAAGAACCTGCTGCAAAACCATCACATACTCATCCCAATTCCAATTCCCAACAGGGAAAAGTTAGTGCCTTCATGTTGCAATAAAATCTTCCACAGCAGGTGCCTTCTGACTCTTCACAGATCTCTATTTGTTTCAGTTAAGGATTAAGAAAAAAACTTCCTAATTGAGTTTAACTTCATGGTTCCTAGAACTCTTATTTCTCAAGTTTAGGTCTTCTAAGTGAAGAACTCTTTTCTACCAGAAATAAAATTTCCCAGTAGAAAAGCCAGGAAACCCCCTAAGCCACCAAACAGTACAGAAAATGAGGACCTCTCATGACTCTTCTTAGCCTCCTCCATCTGCTTCTTCTAAAATGCAATTTGTTCCAAACACTGTCGGAGTGTCTCAGGTCAGGAGAGCATGTCCAACTGTGTGTGGTGAAACAAAGTGCTTTAAAATTAAAACAAAACAGGTCTGCCACAGCACACCTCAGCCAAGATGGAACAGTACAGAGCTTTGCTACCAGACACTGAAATAGAAGGGGGGGGGAAAGCCTAGAAAAGCAGTATTAGCCATGAAACAGCTGTCACTGCTGGAGCCAGAGACATCAGTGATGAGTTATACCTCCCTCTTTTCCCTTACAAGAAAGGGCAAGCATTTCTGCTCCTGGAAGCCCAAAGCCACACAAGTCCTGCTGTAACAGTGACCCAGGAGCAGCTCTGGGCTCAGTGTTCCTGCTCCAAAAGCAGCAGCTTTGCTCCTTCCCTGACAGCTTCTGCAGTGACCAATAAAAGAGTTTCTGGAGTGTGTAACATAAAAACTAAGGCTCTTTTATTTGATGCTTCACATAACCCGTTTCCTCTTTTAATGGTGAAACACACACTTAACTGGTAAGATCCATCTAATGACCCATCTCAGGGAGTTGATTACAAATTACCTGTGACACTGGTGAGTGCAGCTGTGAATTCTGGAGCAGAAAAACCTTTAAATGCAAAGACATCAAGTCAAAGTAGTCACCCTTGATAGGGGAACAGAATCAAATTTTCCCATACAGCTTTCCCTGAAAACTTCCTCTTTTTTTTTTTTTTTTTTTGTGGTGAAATCCAGACTCCAGAAATCAAACATTTCCACTGAAAAACTAAGACACTGGGGTACAGAATGGAGGGAAATTTCCCTGTGACAGCTACCCCAAAATAATCTTCAGTGCTCCTAAGCAAACATGTCATAAACCCCCCAACTCTTCTACTGGTAAAAAAAAAAAAAGTTTAAAGGAAGAAAAGTTTTAGAGAGCACCTGATTCTCCAGCATTTTCCTAGCACTGCAATTCCACTGCTGGTCTAGTTTTTTAATAGACCTGAGACACTATTCAGGTACTCACATGTATTTAACACACAAACATTGGCTTTTGGAGTCACTGAGAAGCCAGTGCTATTGCCTAGAGGTAAGATGAACAAGCACAGAGAACTGAGATCAAAGGACAAGGAGAAATGCCTTCTACCCCACAGAAACTGTCTGATATCATTTGAAAAGAAGTGGATGCTTTAAAGTGTAAAGACAGGAAACTAACGATGAAAAAGGTTTTATGAAATAAAGGAAGCTTTGTACTCCTCTGACCTGATGTGCATTTTGCACGTTTGCTCTGCCCTGGAGCAGGACCTGCCATAACAACGGGTTTTGGACAACTCCAGTCCCACTGCAAGGTCTCACCCAAGAAAGCACCACCTTGACACAACTATTTCACACGGAAAAGACCCCAAGCTCCAAGTGCTACAGACCTTGTGACTGTCAACTTGAAGCGCTGTAGACTATAAAGACTCCAGACTTTGAAATGGGATATGAACCCCTTCAATGGTGCAAGCTGTCCCACTCCCACCTTCAAAAGGAACTGTAAATCCAATTGTACCTGAAGATGTTAACAGTACTAACGAGTTAAATAACCCCCCTCTTTTCACTGTGGGGTTATGCCACATTCACAAGTGATTTACATTCAACAAGAACTCCCATGTGTAAATCCACGTGCGTGTTTGAGAAACACGTTTTTGCACCTCATGTGAGCCCAGGATTCACAGTGGGTGTCTCCATATTCATTTTGTTAATAATAAAATGCTACATTTAATCAGGTTCTCTTAACATTTGTTCAGGCAGCATCACTTCAGACCAGATCTAACAGTTCCAACGTTACAAAATGTAAATAGCACCGCGAGGGAGCAGACACTGCTGGTTCTGCAGCACGTGGTGATCTGAGCTAATGCAGGAAATCTTGAATGTGGTTTCCAAAGTCAAAGCAATTACAGAGGTCATCTTGGGTTGTTTGTTTGTTTTTTAGCTAAAAAGGAAAAAAAAGTAGCCCTGAAACTGCTCGAGTACACCATAACCCCTTCAGGCAGCTTCCTCAGCTGGTTATAGGTTTCTGTGATGTTGCACGGCAGATTCAGGACAATGATTAACTGAAAATTCTCCTCATT
This sequence comes from Pitta sordida, assembly GCA_013390025.1. NCBI lineage: Eukaryota > Metazoa > Chordata > Aves > Passeriformes > Pittidae > Pitta > Pitta sordida. The sequence continues at coordinate 99,196 of WEKX01015101.1, forward strand.
TTAGCACGTGCCTCTTCTAAAATAAAAATGGGAAATGGAAAGCAGAACCTGCAAATACATGAATCCTTTGCAAGCACAGGAAAACTAAAGGCCATGCAATTCCTTTTTGTTCGTGTGTCTCAACTGTCTGAAGGATATTTTATACGACTTCTATGCTGACCTTTCTCCAGTTGTTGGGGGGCTTCCCCATGTCACAGGAATATATTCAGTTGTTCTAGTGGCTCCACACGTGTCACACAAGGGCCATCGCTGACTGTGCTGCAGGAGTTTGTTTCCAGTTGCTCATCACACGACTCCGCACCACAAATTCCTGCTGCCTCCAAAACAGGCACAACCACGACCATTTGGATGGATTTTTTTTTTCCTTTAAATCGAAACAATTTCTCCTTCCACTCTTTCCCAAATAGCTGCTTGAACCCATCACCCTCACATACGTAGCTGTTACCAAGAGGTTAATGTCTATTTCTGGAAGCCTTGCTCACAGGAAGCCTTCCTCCAGCACAAGTGACTTCCGTAACTCCAGAGGGGTTGGGAGCTTTTGGGATGAGTGGGGGCACCTGGTCCCCCATTTGTCATCTTCCTGAGGTCACCCACCAGCTGTCTGTCCTCTCAACACCCGGGCTCACCACCGTGGCAAACGCATTCTCCCTCGCTCAGGTTTCCAGGTCTGAACTTCCAGATCCACTAAATCAATCAGCCATCACAGAAAGTGCTCAAACAACTGCAAGTTAAGCATTTTAACACCCTTGGGCAGCCTCGCTGCACAACAAGGACACTGCAGTCCTCGCTGGAATCCGGCAGAGCACTCGCTCTGCAGGACTAGTATGGATTACACTTGGGAGCACTACAGAACTGCAGCTACATTTAGTTTATGACTAAATCAGGCTCCACTCGTACTTGACCCCGAGAAAAATGTCATTGAACACAAGGACCTTTTCTCAGCTATGATTTTGTTGGGTGTTTTTTCTTTTCTATAGCTAGAAAGACCATTAGCCACTAGTTATGTAATTGCAAAGCTGCTCTCTTGGTGTGGAAAAGTTCTGGCATGGATTGACCTCTAAATTCTTCATCTTTCCCCCGTCTTCCAACTCCTCACATTTAGAACAAAGGTCACCAGAAGAACATGAATATGTTTAAATAATTATTATTACTCTGAGGAAATTAACCATTGTTTTCTATCTTACCACCTGAGTCAGGATTATTTTCATAGGCTTTTTTTTTTTTAAGAATAGGGTAAATTCAATCTTTAAGACACCACCGTGTCTTTCCCCAGAGCTCAGGGAATGCTTCCCTGGGCTTGACTGCAGGAATCCAGCACCACTTCTGCAGACAAAAAGGGAGAACACAACTTTTATTCTGACAGTAAGTTCTTCTGGACACACAAATTCTAATTTTAGGATAAAAATTCCCTTCTGTTCCTCACACTGCCTTTTTCTTGGTCTTCCACACACCCCACCGAGTGCCATGAATCCCCCAGCGCAGGGCAAGCCATCCATATTGATGAACCGGGACTTTGAGGGAGCTACATGAAAGAGATTCCTCCAGGACCATGTAAATTATGCAGCTGTGGAGCAAACCGAGCACTTTCTGGACAGAGCACTCAGTCAGGAACACCTACAGACAGAGGAGGGAGATGCACAGACAGTTTCCTCCCCCACTTTTCAATACATTTTGCTCGATGCCCAGTTCTGTGGTAGCAGACCACAAGGACAGTCATGGCTGTATTGTAGAAACATAGAATGGTTTGGGTTGGAAGGGACATTAAAGATCATCCAGCTCCAAACCCCTGCCGTGGGCAGGGATGCCACCCACCAGCTCAGGACCACAACTGCAGAGGCCAGGATGGCTGCCAGCAGAAAGGAGGTATTTCTGCCCCAGGGGCTCTGGTAAGAACCTTGACTTTGGGCCCAAGTCTGGAAAATGCACTGGCCAGCACAGTTTTAGAGGTTTTCTTACACTGAAGGACTGTGCTTTAGTCCCAGCAGGGGAGGACAGAGCTTCGGGGTGACTCATGTATCAGGCATGGCCACAGGCTTTGTCCCCAAATCACTGCTGATGGAAAAAACATCATCTGAACAGAGAAAAAGCTCATTATAACCTCAGCCTGGAAATATGGTTTCTCCAGGTCAGACTGTCTGTTCTGTTTTCACTGTGACACAGCATCCTCTGTTCTGACTGAGTATCACTCAACTCATACCATACAGTAATTCCAGTTTAATGTGACTCAAACAAAACAGCCCAAGATGCACGAGAAATTTTAGAGGGGTTTTAACTTCTGATAATGACCAGATAAGGAAGCTGCCAAATCTAACAATTATCTCAAATGGATAACTCTGAGCACAAAGCAAATCTGCTGCCACAGGTTCTGGTTGCCGCTGATCAGGTCAGCATTCCAGTCTGATGTTGAGGATCAAGTTTACAGCTCTCAGCCACGCTGGCGTTTTCTCCTCAGCAAGGCCTGGAAGGGGTGGGAGGGAGAAAAAAGGGCAGGAGCTCGGAGTGCAGCTTCTCCTCAAACCCACGGCTGAGGGATTAGAAGCATCTTCCCCAGTCATGTGCAGCCTTTTGTCTGAGCCCTCAAACACCGACCTGCAAAGGAACCACCCAGCCCCACAGGGCACTCAGACAGCTCACAGAAGTGAGGGAGGAAGGGAAAAAAGACTTGCTCTGTTCTCCTGAAAATATTTTTTACATGGGAATGAAGAGACAAAAAAACCCCATTTCTTCAATCCTAGGCAGTTTCCTCCTATCTGTCACCATATGGTGGGAGCTATTATTATTTGGCTTAAATTTAAGGCATCATTAAGCCTATTTTTCCATTTTAACAGTTTGACAATTCTATTGTGAAATTTGGGTGTGATTCTCTGGATTTTATTGACTTTCCCCATTGTGCCCTGGTGGAATTCCTAGGGGGGGAAAGGCAGTGATGATAGGAGATCATTTTACTCTTCTAAAATACTCTTCTAAAAAGACAATGAGCTTTAGCATCTAAATGGAATTGTTCTTTATATTATATAATTTCTGTTGAGTTAATTTTTATCTGCTGCTTTCAAATCTAATCCAGTATCCAATCTAACCCTGAAGCCGCAGGAGCACAGAAAAAACAGGAGTGTGCTGAGTTAGGCACCCTTAGTCTTACCTGGGGAAGAAAAGCGCCAATGTGACACTCCCAAGTGCTGAAACTTTCCATGGATTATTTGTTAACAACTGGAGTCAACTTGCAAACTTCACCCTCAAAAACTGTCTCCAAAAAAGTTGTGCCTAATGACTAAACTGATTCTGAAACCCCCTGTCGCAGAACTTGCCCTGCAAACATACACAGAGCAGAGGGTTACTAATAAATAATGACATTTAATAAATTATCTGGTGATTCCCTGCTGAGAGGAGCTCCCAGTAACACTAGGTGGCAGAAGGCTCTGTCACATTGAAGACACCTGCAGACTGATACACTCAGACCTAGACTTCAGCTAAAGGGAAAATAGTTGAAAGCAAAACAATTACAAGCTCCCATTTTCCATCCACTCTTCCAGTTCTGATTTCTTTAGTGCTCACAATTTCACTGTTCAAAAGATCACTGGCTACCCCTGAATGTGAATACACCTTCTAGACCTGAACCTTAAATCACCTCCTGTTCAATTCAGGTGAAATTCTGTATGTGACAGGTGATTCCACCAAGCTTTTACTTAAGTAAAATTAGAATTCATCCTTGAAAGAAGTAAGTGACCATTAGGGCAGGTACACAATAAAAACATACGCTGTGAGTTACCTTGAAACATACTTGAAACCCAGCCTGGAGTGCTACAGCAAACACACTTGTGCAGCTGAAAGGAAACAACAGCCCACAAGCAAACTCATTCAGAAGGCTCAATACCCACGGTGGAAAAGGTCTGGTAAAAATGGCAGCTGCTCCTTCGAGGAGATGCATTTTCAGGAGATCCTTGTGTAACTGCATATAAAACTCCATAGTGTCACCTGGTTGCTTTTAGTTTTACGTAGTTAACCCTTAAAAAGATGTTTATGCTCCATTATCCTTTATTCTGGCCGCTCTCTTTTCACCTACTCTCTCTCATCTCGTACAAATCAAGGGTATAAGGAAACAAAGAGGTGTGTCTGCCCATGGTGGGGAAGGTTGGATCCTTATGCTTAAGGTCCACTCCAGGCCTTTAACATTCCATGATTTCCAGTCAAAGGTGAAGAACTATCAGCAGTCACACTCAAGGGCAGTACAAGAAGAACAATCTGCTGCAATGGCTGTAACAGCCTGGGCAGAGAAGAAAGCAAACAGCAATGCCAGGAGGAGGGAGCACAGAGGGAAAGGGGAAGACAAGCAATGTCTGGATGTTGAGAAACAAAAGGAGGTGGGGGGATAATGACACCAGAAGTTGGAGTCGACAGTAAAGATTTCTTCTAGAAGCCCATGGCTGCACTGCTGTCACACTTGCTAACCAGCAACACCCCAAACTTACAGCCCTCGAGGGGTGAGTTCCCCAATGTAGCCGGTGCCAACACAGAGCTCAGTGATTCCTGGTTGGTTATTTTGCACCTCTGGCCATAGGGGCTCTTTGTGTCTAAATATAGTCTGTTTTATCATTCCCAGTTGTCAGCAGTGGAAATTGTCATCTAAGCAGGAAAAGATGCTGTTGAGGAACCAGCAGGGGTTGGTTAGAAAGTAAAAATTATTTTGGCTGTGACAACTGATCTCACTCCCCATTCTGAGGGTACAGGATCACACCACCCCATTGCAAATTGCTGCCTGAGAGGCAGAAAAATCAATAGTAGGTAGGAAAGCCAACCTGCCAAGGCTGCAGCCACTGCCAGCGGATTATTAATGCATCTGTCTGCATTCTTTAATGTTTCCTAAGAAGCAACTATGTTAACTGAAAAGGTGTGACGTATCACCAGCCCTTCTCTTCTCTCCTCTTCATTTTCTCTCTATATTAAAACCTTGGCTACCAAAGAAAATAATCATGTTTCACCTCATCTTTTCCCAGCTTTTCTGAAGTTCAGTTCCTGCTCTAGAGCAATATATACAGCCTGAGTACTACCCCTGACAAGCTGTTTGACAGCCCTAAGTTGCACATCTATTTTACTCCCAGAGCTTTGGAGTTGGTAGGGCTTAGATGGGAAATGGAGGCCAATTAAAATAAACACAGACAATATCAATGAACTCTTCAGAAAGGAACAAGACAAGCAAAATGAAACACTACTGGCTTTTGCCCACAGTCAGAATTCAGCCCATCTCACAGGCAGAATGCTCTGGCTGAGGTCCAGAGAGACACTTAAGCACACGTCTTATTTTAAGCATGTGAGCAGTCTCATTGATTTTTCACTCATGCCAGTAAGAATATTCAATGCGCTTAAAGTTAAGCACATTGTTAAGTGCCTTCCTGGATCAAGGCCAAGCTATTTAGCCCTTGCAAGAGTTAGGCTACAGAATATTTACCATTATTTTAACTTCTCTAGACTTTCTTTGGGATAAAGTTTTATGGTGTATGGAAATATTCCATTCATACAAGCAATGACTGGTTTACAGCAGCCGTCAGGGAACAAGAATTCTCCCCCTTCCCACATCTTCTAAAGCAGTAACTGGAAGGGTTATCAAGACACATAAGGAAATAGACTGATAAAGAAAATTAGTTTTGAAAGGGATGCCAGCAGTCTTACTGATCTGGAGAGCAGAATGAGCCTCATAGTGAAAAGCTGGCAGACATATTAATTTGCAGTGAAAACTAATAAAGTCACTTGCCAATATCCCATTCCAATAGCAAGTCCTGCACAGGAACTTTGAAAAGCAAGCTAATTGTTGACTGAAATTAATTATCACAATAAGTACACATTCAATTCCATTTCTCCTTCTTGCCTTTACTACGAGTTAAAGTCAGAATTCAAGGAAAGGCCTCTTAGTGCTTCCTCGGAATGATCTCACCACATCAGAGCACTTTAGAGATCAAAGGCACAACAAACACTATTGCTTTTTGCTACAGAGAAGTGATGCCATTTGCCCTGCTACAGACAATTTGATTATTACTTGGTTGGTATTATCCAAGTTCAGTATCAGACCCTGAATAAGAGCTAGAGAAAGATGTTTTACAGTCCAGCTAAGGAAAGATCATTAGCTGGGTCAGATCCTGCCTTCCTCCAACCCACCCTATCCCTCTCCAGGAGCTGAAAAGGGAGTTCTCAGGAGCCAGATCGTTCCAGTGGCACCAGCAGGACACTATGCTGTCCTGCTCCTCTTTCATGAGCAGGTGTAGCTTTTTATTTCAGTACTTGCTGCTTCTTGGAAAGTTTAAGCTCAGTACTGAAAGTACAGAATTGAGAGGGAGCCACGTGAACAGAAATCCAGTTTAACGCCAGATCACCTCTGGAATCTCAGGGTGACTCTGTGTCGCTCACTGTGATACATCAATGCAGCTCCACTGATTTCATGGCACCAACCTCATACCTGATGGTTATTCGAGCCTCAGCATCACACACACCACCTTAGAACCACCTGGTGAACCACCCTCAACCTCCAAGGCCTCTGCAAAAAGGAACTAAGACAACAATGGCAGCCTGTGACAAAAAGACACTTCCTAGTGGACTCTGGTTTATAAGACCTCCATTTGAAAGAAATCTATTTCTTAATATCTGGGGTTATTTTACATCTCGTTGCTGAGATTATTTGATGACACTTTCTCACCTTGCCATGCAGAGTCAGAGCAGGCAGACATAAAGGGTGTTAACACCAAGAAGCTTTTGAGGTTGGAAGACACATAGGGAGACAAGTTATCATCACATATAGAATGTTCTCAGTTGGAAGGGACCCACAAGGATCATCAAGTCCAACTCTTCAGTGAATGACCCATTCAGTCCAGCCTCCCTGGACAAGGTCAACCAGGTCACTCAGGGCTGTGTCTAGTCAAGTTTTAGTATTTCCAAGGAGGAACACTTCACAAACTCTCTGGAAACTCTGCCCCAGTGTTTGACCTCTCTTGCAGCAAGTACATTCTAATGGAATTCCTTACATTTCATTTGTGTCTGCAACCTCCTGCCCTCTCACTGGGAATCACTGAGCAGAGTCTGGCTCTGTCCCCTTCACTCCCTGCCCTCCAGGTATCTACACACATTGACAGGATCCTCCCAAACCCTCCCCTCTCTAGATTAAATAGTTCCAGCTCCTTCAACCTCCCCTCACAGGACAGATACCTCAAAGCCAACCCACTCCAGTGTGCTCATGTCTGTTCCACTGGGGAGTCCAGGATGGGTCCCAGCATTCCAGATGTGTCCCTCACCAGTGCTGAGCACAGGGGATCACCAACTCCCTCCTTCTGCTGGTAACGCTCTGCCTGATGCTGCCTCAACTCAGCCTTAAAAGTGAATTTCCTTTAAGAAAACTTCAAAAATCATTCATGACTTCAGAGTTTTCTTTTTGAGCTACTTTAGTTAAACTAACCCAAATGGTGGATTTTCTTAAGAAACTGTTTCTGTGGACAAAATTACCCCTTCACTTGAAGAATGGAGAGCAACAAGAAAGCTGTATTCCAGAACTGGGATTACAGCCAGTTCATGATGGATAAACATTGAATGCTTATGGCATAATTATGCTGTCACAGCATTTGCTGCCAGAATTGCAAAAATATTCTTAAAATTATGCCCTAAATAGAATGGTGTTTAGTTTAGTTAAACTGAAAGCACACTCCAAGAAATGTGAAAAAACAAACTTACCATGATCCCAAATCTCAATTATGGTACTAAGGGCTTGTTTTAATAAAAGTACATTTAGTGGCTGAATGAAGTTTCCCAAAAAACAATTTTAAAGATAATGAATTCCCAATGTCCAAAAAAGTGTCACATGCAATTTCATCATTGACTCATGTGAACTAACCCCAAATTTAACCAAATGCAACTGTGATCAATATTGTGTCTATCTGAAAGTATCTGGGGCTTAAGGCAACAAAACCAGATGCAAGGTTGAGTAAAAAGTTGGAAGACACAAACAGAACAGAGTTCTTGGCTACTGAAAGGTCTGGAACAGTTGCACTGACAGGAAGGAGCCATAGGAATGAAAAGTTTTGATAGTATTGCCACACTGAGCAGGAATAAAGTCAAGTGCAGAAGAAATAAACATGATAATTTGTTTTTGTTGCATTTTACTTCTTTTTTCTTTTAAAGACTGCATCCTCCACTTGAGGCACAGACTGTTCCACTCACCTCTAAATTGCTGCACAGTGTTTTGTATGATGGACTTGCAGCTATGTTCCTAGGCACTTTTTAAAGGCAAAAACAGCAATAAACCACCAAAAATACCAATCACATAAAATAAAAACACTGTCAGATTTACCAACCTACTCTTGAAAAAGATGGAAGAGTGACTGAACAGTGAGACACAAAAAGGGGGGTTATAAATAGTAGAGCTGGGCCACAAAAGAAAAGAACATTGGAAACAGATTCTACCTTCACTGGGAAAAAACCCTGAAGACAGGTTTGTTCTTTTTCCCCCAAAATGCTGATCATCTCAAAGTCTTAATTAGGGGCAACCATCATGACCCAAAGGGCTCACCCAGTGAGAACCGAACCCATCCTGTGGACAGAAACCTCACGTCTGCCAGCCAGGCAGGACTTCCCAGCCTGCGAAAACCACCTCCTGCAGCAGTTTTATCTTTGTCCTGCAGTATGTGGCAGACAGAGGGAATGTGGTCTGGCTACCCCGGGGACACAGACGCCTCTACCTGCAGTACACTCGCCCCTGTTGGGTGGGAATTGCATGATGTGTGCACAAACATGTGTCTCCACAACCTGCCCACCACTGATGTCATCATCACAACCTCAGAGGAAGGTGATAAAGAATAAAAAGTTGCCCACATCAATTCTTTTTTGTTTTTTATTTTATTTATCATCTCTTGGCAATAACACTTACCATGAGCTGCAGTGGAAAAACCCATGAACTGAAAGTAAAAACAGAGCCGAAGGAGGAAAAGATGTCAAGAGGAGAGAAAATGGGAGTTTTATTCCTCAAAACAATAACCCCTACCACGACAGCCTCGCTGGCTCCTTCTCCACCGACAGGAAATTTCTGTAAAAGAATCATGTGGTGCTGGAACACAGAACTGCAGAGGTTATATATGAGACAGGCTAAAGGCCTGACCAGGGATTAACCAACAAAGTCAAAAGCCCAGTCCTCTCCTCTGCCTTCCAAAGACTAAAAACTTAGAATGTGACAGAAACCTGTTGACTTTGACAGAGTTTAAATTATACCAACACAAAGCCAAAGAAGCAGAACTCCTAAAACAGGCAGGAAAGTAAGTCTGGGACTACATTGCTTCATTTGTCCTGAAAGTTTTTATCTCCACAAAACCAGGCAGAAAACCCTAAAGAACCACAGAAGGGCAATGGATTTATGAGGTCTGAGAATCCTCAAACAAAGAGGCAGTTGAGCTAGTTGATTTTATTATTTTTATCCCTGAAACCTTAAATAGTAAAAAAGGTAAAAGTAAAAATAGAGCACAGCAAGCACCTACTAGAAAAGCACAGTGTCAGTATTGTCCTTTAGGAATACTTCCCTTCCCCCCTCTGGAAAATCGTCTGGCATTTGATATAATTGGGAGGAAGAATTTTCTCCCCTGGAGAAGTCAATTAACTCCACTGTATTTGCATCATCTGTCAGGGCTGAGTCTGCTCTCTTCTTCATGTCTGACACAAGCCCCTACACCTACTCGACAGATCAAATGGGTTTTAAAGAAATTACTGTGCTTTAAAGGGAAGTTCCGCGGCCACATCAAGTCAAAAGCTGCAGGACAAGAGGTGAGTGATTATTCTGTTAGTTTGTGATACACTCCCCTTAAATATTAAAATACAGCACAACTTTGTACTGAAGTTTAACCTCTTTCATGCAACTTGTTATTTTATGATGGAATTCCTTCAGTCTTCAAACATCTGTAGAAAACTGAAGTAGGTTGTTTTCCTGCTCTGTCTTCTTCAGCTGCCTAATGTCTCACATTATTAATATATAAAAGCTCCTTGCTATAAGGAGAAATTTAAGGAACAGTGTGGGCCACTGCTTTAAGATACAGCTACAAACAGGTGTATGCATGTTTATAACCGAGCTTTTCATCTTATGCTACAGCTACATTAAGTATTAGTGCTCAATGCAACACCACACACAATGATGTCACTAGATCACGTCATGTCACTCCTTGGCACCATGAGCCAAGTGTCACCACAACTTAGTGACGCGGTCCAGATGTTGGGAGGTTTGGATGGATGGAACGTGGTGCCCATGGTTCCACACTTGTGGGCCTGATCCCTGGGTGGGAGTCACTCGGGAGTTGGACTAGATGATCCTGTGGGTCCCTTCCAACTCAGAATAACCTGTGAACCTGTGAACTGCAGCTCTCCCAGATGGCAGCCAGGAACTGGGAGTGCTCACTGGATGCAGAACTGGGAAACAATGTCAGGATCTCTGTGGACCCTCTGCAGATTTCTAGTCCCTGAAGAACATATCACATAAGAAAAAGTCACTTTTATTTGGGCATGGACCTCTTCTGAAGTGAAGAGCTGTACTGTACTCACCAAAGGCACTCAGATGTTCAGTTGAGAAACCGGGTTTGGCCCAATAAAATCTCTTCACTAAGAGAATAAACCCAGACTTTCTATGTACTACTTCCTCAGGAATCCTATGGGTCTTCTTTCATCAGGAATATTATCCCTCACCTCAATTATTACTATTTATCAGAATTAGTATCTCTCAGTCTCACTGGAGTACAAGAGCTCCCACCCTATGCTTTGTCTATTTAATGCACTGCTGCTGAACATATTCTACACTGACTTATGGATTTGTTTAACCAACATTGATCTCGAATTTCTTTACCCCAAGAACTAAAATTTCCTCACACACTCTCCAAATTTCTGACCACACCCCTCAGTGACACACACCAATGAAAAACTCAAGTTCACCTTTAGGTTTACAACAAAAGCAGACAGCAATTTATTTTTTTAAGGCACCACATTCAAGTTAATTTTTGGAAGTGCTACACCAAAAAATATTTTAGCACAATTTACAGTGAAAAACCTCAATAAATAAGTGCAAATGGGCATTCATCATCCAAAGAAGTATTTTCCCTGCAGGGATCTCATTTTATTCCAGTCATACTCAACAACTTTCATCTATGATTTGAAAGAAAACATAGAAGTCACTCTTTGTAAAATGTGCATCTGTCAAAAAATCTGAGGGGGCTGAGAAAATAGATAAATGATTCAGGCTAACCTGTAGCACTCACTAACACGAGCTTTTTCAAACAGCAGCCCAACAGCAAAGGTCACACAGTGAGGAGCAAAGAACAGGGCACAAGACACAGCACCACAAATTAATACTGGAAACAACACAGATAATGGTGGCCAACTTCACCTGAACCCTGGTTACTTTTGAAGGTAAAGAGGTGGGTACACAAAATACTAATATTTATCATATTATTAATAATATAGTAAATAATGTACTTATAATAAATAATATGAATAATAACATAATTACACAAAATAATATCAAGCAGAGGCATGGGGAGAAGGGGGAAAAAGGATTTACATATGGAGAGAAGCCAAACTCCAAAGGTGTCTTGGTGCTAAACTGCCTTTAGGGATTTTAGCCTGATTCAACAAAGGCTACAGAGGAATCTGTGACAGGATCAGACCAGTGGCTCTTCCCCTACAACTCTGCACCTTTCCAAGCAGCAGGTGCTGCCCCACTCACTGACACATCCCTTCACACCAGCGCTGCTCCCTGTTCTGACCATCCCAAGCTAGTTTGTGTTTTCAACCAATTCAGAGCCTACAGTCCATGAAAACGAATCAGACTCACTCTTCATTCTATCAGCTGCCCTAGAAAACGTTCCCTTTGTCTACTTAGATCTCACCCTGGTTTTCTGCAGTCAGTTCCCTGGGTGTTACCTTCTCTCCTTTGGGGCAAAATACACCCAACTTCAGCTGCACTTCCTGAAACAATCCCTGCACTGACACACCTACAAAACACCTGATAATACAACAGCAGTAACAACATTGTAAATGTGAAATGATCCCTGACAATATCTGCAAGCACACACGTGCACACAAACATACACCTCAATAAAATAATTCCAGTGGAAATGGCACCTCTCCTGGGTGCACAGACCCTGGCCCCAAAGCAGTTATTTGTGATGATTTAAGTCCTACCCTCTTCTTGGGAGAATTAACAGCACCACTGCTGTTCCTTCACCACTTGGTGAGGAAGCAGAGAGGTTTTGGAAGCTCTCATCCTCCCCTACATTGACCCTCACCATGTGGCAAATATCACTGTGGGAGTGTCCAAACCTTTCATCAGCATAAAAGCAAAATTTTTGAAATCAGTTTATTACGAGAGAATGCAATCAATGACTCTATATGGAAGCTGGAAAAAAGGGGGAGGAAAAGAATGTGAAGGGAACTAAAGAGCACAAATGCTTATTTAGATGTTGCTTTCCTATTATTTCAAGAAACTCTGCTAAATTTAGCATGTCTTCAGAAAGTTTTTAATTTTTTTTTTTTGCATCAGAAGTATTTTTAAGCATCTCTTTTACTTGTATTTCTTGCTTTTCACATTGTTTTTGCTCTCTTAAGGAAACTGGCAGCCCAAAGGGTGTTCTAAAAACAAGTCACAAACATTTAGCAGTGTTGCCATTTCAAACACCAGGCTCAGCTGAAACTGCTGTGTGGTAAGATGATGCTGTTTCAGCTGCTGGAGCCCTCAAAGGACAAAAAAATGCTGAATAAAACCAAAATATAAGTCATGAGTCAACAAAAACTCTGGGATTTGTTGCAAATAACATCCTTCAAAGGAGCCCAAAATAGAGGTTGCACTACTAATTGCAAATACCAGTAGCCTGTATTGTCACCTCCACCCAGCCAGTCCTGCTTACGTGGTCCTCTTGACTGGAAGCAGCAAGTCCATCCCACAAGCTAATGCTGACATCTCAAACCAGATATTCCCATGTTTCAGATACTGAACCAAAGTACCAATGGAGGAAAGGAAGCAAAAAGGAAAAAAAGGGCAGGTTCATAAGGAGCTTAGATGGAAAACTACCATAGATCTCAGCAATTTGACTTCACCATGGAAAAAGATGTGCACGTGTGCTTGAGGAAGGCATGAACTGTACCCATAAAAGAACACTGAAATCTCATGTATTTCCTAGCCCCATTCACAAACTGAAGCTGTTATTTCTAAGGGGATAAAAATAGCATTAAAAGAAAAGACATTGATTTTTCAGCCCTTTTCTGATCCTGAATTCCCAGGGCAGACAGCCTGTAAAACCTGCTGCCACAGTCCATGTGGGCAGCTGCCCTGAGCAGAGAGCTCCAAGCAGGATTTCAGCATTTATTTTGAAATACAGGAAAGTCAACTCACAGCCAACAGCTCCTAGAAAAGCCAAATAAATACCTGGGACCTGGAGGATGAACAGCCTGCAGCAATGGCACACGGTGTCACAGCCCACTCTCTGTCCACTGTGTTGCAAAAGAAAGTAAAAACCACCCAAACTGGCCAAGGGCAGGAACGTTAAAGGCACTTCTGAAAGGCCTGACCCTGTTCCCACCGAAGACACACATCCCTCAGCCAGGGCTGGGAGCAAAACTGGACCTTTTTAAACCTACAACCCTCGGCACCCACACAAGTTCAACGGGAATCTTTCAGAACAGTGTTTTGACACAAGAGCCAAAAAACGAGTTAGGGAACACATGAACTTCCTACAGCTCTTCAGAGGAGGCAGGGAAGGAGCCTGGAGGCAACTGGGAGAACTGTGAACATGGTGAGTTATCATTGCTGTCATCTCCAGGGTCTGTTACACCACCACTGATTGCTCAGATGTTTGTAGAACGGGACAACACCAGTTTTGCGTGTTCCTCTGCTAGTCCCTGCTCTTCCAAGCACATTTGATGCTTGTACAGCAGACCTCAAAAATTCTACAGATCCCTTCTGAGTGAGCAAAAAAGAGGAAAGTAATAAATACAAAATACAAAAGTAGTACCTTCAGTGACTGCCCTTAGACAAAAGTCAAAAGATCAGGAAGGATCCTGTGGCCTGGACTGCTCAAGGCAAGGGACTCCTGAGTCACAGGAGACTCCTGACAGCAAACTCCCCAGCTGTACTCACACCTTCACAACAATATTTACCTCAACTCTGGTGAGAAAAAGAGCAGGATTCACCTACATCATGGAATGAGGGAAAAAATAAAAAAGCAAGATATAGTTTCCATATTTCAGTTTGCAGACTCTGTATCTGTGGGACTTTTCATAGCAAAATTAACTGTGTGCTGAGTAGAGTCTGGAACAGCAGAGCCTTTATGCTTCCAAGTTTTGAGATGGCCTCACAGTGCAGATCTGCTCTCCTCTCTCATATCTGGAATATTTTTTGACAATTAGCAGAATCAATGACCACAGAGCAAGAAGTCTGTCCAATCCATCAGGGCCTAAATGTGAAAAGAGTAGGAGGAGAGAGGGAACCTTCTAATGACAGGAAGGGGAGAAGAAGTGCAGATTTTTTTTGGCTTCATTCAGGAGCATTTCCTCATGAATTCTGGAAGAGAGTCAGGAAATAAAGATAGCAGCCAGCACTCACCTCCTGCATCTTTTTAAGGGAGAACTAGACAAATGCAGCAGTAGCAAATAAAGGAAACCATGAGTAACTTTTCCAGTGCAAGGCAGATGCTACCCCAGTTCAGGGAGTTGGCACAAAACCAAGGTTGTTTGGTAAATTCTCAATAAATATTAAACACACAAGTATGCTGATAGCTGCATTTTATCCAAAGTTGATGGAAAAATTAAAGCATGGGTCGATGCTCTTGAGAGCAGAGGAGTCAGTAAGATTCCCAGGTTTAGGGGAAAGAACAAAGAGATGGAGAAACTGTTTTCCTGAATCTCAATTAATGCCAACATACTCTGGAGACAAGACACTGGAGCCACAGCACCTTTTCCATCTTTCCAGAAAGGCTCACCCAACTTTTGGAAGCAAGAGGTGCCTGGAGCCTCATCTGGTGGAAAAAGGCCAGCAAGACACCACAGTATCACAGCATAGATAAGGCTGGAAAGGACCTTGAAGATCATCTAGTCCAACCTATAATCCAACTAACCTATCCCCTACATCTAGATCATGCATCAGACCTCTTTCTGCAGGTTTCACCCTCCTCTCTCCTCATCACATGTATTCATTGTTATTATAAAGTTCTCTTTTCTTTCCTTCTCTGTGCTTGTGACTATTTTGCTTTCGACAGAAGGTAGTCCTCATGTTCTGTGGTTGAATACAGGTATTGTTTTCTTTTATATATATATTATTTTATATGTATTTATATTCTTCTGCAGCGGAATTGTGGAGGACAATTGTACAACCACCCCCTGATATCAGCAGGGAGATAAGAGCATGGAGAACATACTCATCTCAGGCATCACCTCAGGAGAAACACCACCAGGAGAACAGCTGACTGAATCCTTCATCAAAAAATTCTGGGCCTGCAACAAATCTGTACTGATGGGTCATTAAAAACAGCAACTAAATTACTATTTTTTTTTCTGTAGAAATATTTTAAATGCAAAATAACACAACCACTTCCAGAACAAAAGTAATCAAGCATGTAGCAAGTGTATTACATCAACTTCCACAATAAATCTAACCTGCTAATATTTTCAACACTGTGTTTGTTCTCACACACTTTCGAATTACTCCAACACTATTTTAAACAAATCCTTTCACTGAAGAAAACATCAATACATCAAAACTATTTTTTTAAACTAATGAGTTTCCTTCTTTGCAAAGCAATTACTGTAAGTACTGAAAAGGTTTCCGTGGCACCTTCCACTTCCAACTGACAAATACGGGCAATAGCTGGATATAAACCAAACAAACTGAAACCCCCAGATCAGCAGCATTTGACTCAAGGAAAAATATTGAATGTTTTCAAGGAGAAGCACTGAAAAACTTATTCTTACTGAAAGAAAAAAGAATGTGTGCACACCTGCTGCTCTGTCAATCTAAGCAGGAAACCATTGCACTGCTGCATCATAAGTAGAAGAAAAGTGCTTATTAAAACATTAATCACAGTCCATTACATCCTGACTCCATGCCAGAAGTTCCCATTACATCACTGAAAATATCTATTAACCAAAACCTGATTCTGACAAGTTACAGAAGTGTAGTGTTTAGGATTTAGTAATGTAGAAGTCAGTTTTAGAAGAACAGTTACACAATTGATTTTGCAGTGGCAAGCCACTATAATTAATTGTTTTTGTGACATTTATTACTGCAATGGGGTTGATTTAACTGGTGTTTCTACTGTAAAATTATTAAGAAATTATTTCAAACTTCATCTACTTTTATTAAACACATTTATTGTGAAGGTATTTAATACCCAGGGCTGGCTAAACAATTTTAAAATGTGCTGGATACACCAGTACATGTAAAACTGTATTGTCCTGTGTAAATATGGGCCTTGTTTAGAACTGCCTCTCACAGGAAATTATGCCAAATGAAAACCATCTCCCCTTCTCCTCTCCCACTGGAAAGGATTTATGTTTTCACATTTAATACCAGTTAAAGAAACAAAACTCTGGTGGTGTTACCTTCAAGCCTGAGCAATAGTTCAGCTGCGAAGTTCGATTACGTTCAGACCCCTGTTATTGGAAATGTGGCCCAACTCAAAAGCTTCAGTTTAGAAGAGGGAGAAGAGAACAACCCAATTCTTTCTGGAAGCCTGGCACTACGTGGCTTGTTAACCGACAACAGTTTTCAACTACGTATCAGCAAGGCTTTAAAACCAAAGCAATGAAAATCAGTTCATAAATGCATGTACATGATCTCCAGCCCAACCATTTTAATTGCAGGAACTTTCCTCAACTTCCTATAAGCAGCACCACTGAAAAAAAATTAAAAAACAGCTAGAGACTATGATAAGAACCATATATTATGTCTTTTTCCCCCCTGACCCAACATAAAAGAGTGTCTAACTACAAAAGGCATCTAAGTTAATAACCTCTTACTTGTCCTTTGGCATCTTCCAATTTCAAAGATCCAAAGAGCTTCAGTTTTCCTCTCTTTCTAAGTAGTGCCACGACACCAGAATGAATGCAGTCTGGCTTCCTAGGGCTTGGTCTCGTGGGTGTGGACAAGCTCCCACACCTATGAGGTGTCTCTCAGTCCAGGCAGCTTCTCTGGGGGCTAATAAATTAGAGGAGTAACAGGCAGACTTTTTGTCAGCCAAGGTGCTTTCAGGGTCCCCTTCCATATCCAGCCCCCCCTTTCCATGCAGCAGCTCAGATCGTGGTCACCCCTAAAACCCCTGATGCTCCACCAAATCCAACTATAATCAGGATGCACAAACTGCTGGATTGGAAGGAGCTACAAAGTCCAATTCTGATGGATGTGTAAGACTTTTTAAATTTTTTTTAAATAGGAAATTAGGAAAAATAAGAGACCATGTGATCAGATACCATTAACTTTTCTTAAAAGCTCCCCAGTTCCACTTTTTCAAAAAGTTCCTCCAGCATGATCTAATCTGAGGGACCACAGGATCATTATCAAAACCAGAAAACAGAGACTACCAGCCCAACCCTTACAAATCCTGTCATCCATCCAGATCAGTTACATTCACAGGATCAAATTCATCAATGGAATTACTGGCTTTGGCAATTGGCATGCTCCTCTGGGAAAAGATCCCTCACTCCTCTCACTTCAGAGAAGCTTGAAATATCATTGACTCTTGCAACTGAGTTATCTGAAGGGGGTTAAAGAATTATGTACCAGCAACTGCTTGAAAAGCTGCAGAAAGCTTCAAGCAAGACACCCCCGTGCCTTCTTCTGCCATTTAAGGAAACTTAAAATTCACCTTTCCAGGCATTTGATACCTGAACAAACAGTTTTAATTCGGAAAGCTGCTTTACAACCACATTTCTCAGTGCCAGAGTCAAGATTTACTCCTCATAACTATGGTGCTCCTGCCTCTGCAGCCCAGCTCTGGGTTTAAAGAAGGCATGTGGGTGTGTGTCCCAGGAAGAACCACAAAAGCCAGAGGACACTGAGGCCCTGCTGTTGCTGAAGGGAGAGATAAGCAGGAAAGCCCACTCATGCACGTGCAAAACGTGTTGGTTTTACACAATTCCCAACACAATTATCCATCTGGCTGAGGAGTCAGAGGAAGACTCAAAAAGGGCAACGTGATGGAGTGCAGGAGAAGCAAGGGAGGGAGAAGGTACAGAAAAAGAAAATACTGAGGACAAATCTACTCGACTGAAATTTACTGTATCATTTCAGAGAAGCAACAGAAGATCTAAAACTTCTTTTCTAAGGCAATGGAGGAAAGCCTGTGGACAAAGTCACAGGAGAACCAGACACCAACAGCAGCATCAATGCACTGGATGAAGGGAAGGGTGAAAGCAAAGAAAGGCTTTCAATATCAGATCAGAACCTCCAGAGACAATCAAATATTTTAAAGTGGTTGGTAGCAGGAAAGTTTTGATTTGGTGAGATACAAAGAGTGTGAAAATAGGGCATTTGGTCCCCACAACTGCTGGATTTCTCCTGCCACATTACAATCCATCAGCAGTCAGCTGCCCACCTAGCAGCACTGCTTCTACACCTGCAGGGACAACTCAGGGTTTGCCTCCTTTATTATTGCAATAATAAAGCCAATATTACCTTCCCGAGTTTGTGAAACAATTTTAAATATTTGCCATTTAATCCTGCAGTACAGTTTGCAGACAGATCTCCATTCCTTGTGTTAAGGCTCTGGAATTATTTTTCCTCTTCCTATTATTAGCATTTTAATAAATGTATGATTTAGTATTCAGCAAGCCCACGCTACAGAAAGACTATTCTGGAATAAATGGTATAATTACATTTCCTACAGCGACCTTGTAATCTCTCGAGTATTTATTGTAGACTAAACAGCCTCACTCAGCTGCCCTGTGTCTGATTGTCGATGAAAGAAGCTTGTTTGACAACTGCTTCGAGCAGAAACATATTTTTTCCATGATTGCATGAAAAAGTAAAAAACCATTACCAGACCAGTATTCCGAGCACAGAGACTCGTGCGAGATCGATGAGTTAATTTGGAAGCCAAACGCCAACAAAAACAATCGCTATGGACATTCTGCTGTCAGGGCCAGCTTTTGAGGTTAATTCAGTGGTACATACACAACGACAGCCAACTCTTACATGTAAGAAACTACAGGGTGTGTGCGGGCTTCCTTCTTTGTTTCCTTATATATTTTCCATATTCTCTGCTTTTATAACCCTCCCGAGACCTTTCACAGTTACAGAACCCACACTGTACCCACAGGTGGGCGGGCAGGAAGCAAAGCTCTCCGTTTCATAAGCAGTCCACTTTTAATATATTCAGTTGCTAATGACCTTGACAGAAGAGCTCCACGCAAAACACCATATTCTGCAGGGTGTCGTTTGAAATGTTCAGAGACGTTTTTGCCAGAAAGCTGATTTCTTAAACAGTAAGATTGCAGGCTTAGTAAAGGCTGCATTCCTTGATATCCACTCAGCTGGAAAAATTGGTGCTAATCTACTTCCTCAGTATTAAATTTGCATCCTTCCAAAGCCCTAAAATGAAACCTGTCATATTTCTGTGGTACTCTAAAGCAACACCACACAATTTCTACTTCAACCCAAATTAAGATGGTTTTTGCCTTGGGTCCATCCTCTCTCAAAAGAGGCAGCACACTATCCCAAAAAAGTGTAACCATATCCTACTTGTGTTGGCATTCATAGGTTTTTAGTCAATTATTTATGATAAAATGAACAACAAAAAAGAAAGGCTGTATGCAAATGTGGCTGTGTCTTTACAGCAATGATCACTCCTTACCTGCCAATTCTCATTCACGAGGTGCCTGATTCAAAATGCGCTGCAGCTGACAAATCTCTCTGCTGAGGATCAGGCCCTGCAACAGGAGACTCTGGGAAATTCAGACCATATGCCTTGGTAGCCATGAGAATTCCTGCAAGGAGTTGCAGCCCTCTACATGCCCTCCAAAGCAAGACAAGCTTTACTTGCTCTTACTCAATCTTTTCACTCGGAGCTTATTTGCGAGACTAGATTCCATTAAAAGCAGCAGAATGAATTCAGTGTTCAGAATCAATGGGCCACAGCAGATCAAATCAGGACTTCATTTGTGGCTTTTCTCCTTCTCCAGGACTCAAGAAATATCTGCATACCCCAATGACAGAGCAGATGTGAAAAATCACCTGCTAGGACTTTTAAAGCCCAGCGCTCCTGTGACCCATTCAAAATCAATTCTCAGTTATTTCACTGCCTTGAATCCTGCACAGACACTGACAGGGCTTTAGCAAAAAATATTCCAGGCAAAGACCAGCTCAGCTATGGTTTAAGAATAATTTGGAGAGCATCCTTGCTATTGCCTCATTTAAAAAAAAAAAAAAGCAAAACCACACTGATTGACAGCAAAGAAGTTACACGAGTCATTTCTGCATTAAGTGCCAGAACTCTACATGTGTTTCAAATTACACTACAACACTGTACAACAAAGAAATATGCAGAAATTTTCCACTTGAAGTGAAGGTTAAAAATTAACCACTAACAAAGGTCTAACAGATATGAAATCCAACCTCATCTTAATGCGAAATTTAAAATGCCTGAGCCGTCCCACACTAGGAAAAAAGGAATGAATCAATCCAGTTGTTCGTAATAAAAAGCACAGAGGGCTAAAACATGTTCATTGTATCCACAGATTTTCACAGCACCCCCACTCTGCCTCAATACTTACCCTCAACTCTTAAAAAGACATGTTTCTTAGATTTAACTTCTAATTTCTCAAGGTATACTACCTATCCTCACTAAATTGGTGGTAACTCTTGAACTTCACCTTCTGCATCTTATTTAAACAAACTGGAGTGCTCCTAACAATGTAGTTATACATGAAAACAAGCTGACAGATCAATGGGAAGTAAAATTTTCCCTGAAGAAGAGATTTTTGGAGCAAACCTGACTTTTTATATACACACATATATATTCAGGTTGTATCTCTCCACAGTTAAGTAGGCACACAATTTTATTTTAAGCAGCCCAGGCTTGACTTGATCACAAGGTCTGCAAGGAATTTCTGCCTTAACATAAAGAATTCAAGTGCAGTGCAAACAAAATTTGAATCTTATTTGTAAATCACCTCTATTGCGTGAGGATGGTGAGGATAGGACTGGCACTGTGTTAAGTGCATGATCCCCTTTGTATTACAAGACACAGCTTCTAAACTTGGAGACATGAATTTCCTGCACCTTTACCCAAAATGTTAATCACATCAGCAGATTTACAGTCAGTTTTTAAGTAGCTTGTGTATGGCTCTTCACAGCTGTAAATACTTGGTGTGAGAACACTGTGTGGCCCCTCCTGCTAGACATACACACTTACAATTACTGCCAAGAATGTCTTTACATTTTTCAAGACCTCAAACAAACATCATTGTGATCCTCACGGTCTTTTTGTTTTGTTCTGGTTTTTTATTCTAAAATCAAGACTACACATCAAACATACGTTTTTAAAGCAACACACTGATTTCCATCCCCATCCTGGGTTATGCTTTTGCTGCTTGGCATGTCAGTTTGTGATATGTTTCATTTCTGTTGTTTTGCAGTAAGAAAAATGCAGCTCTCCAACCACACACATTCAGTTCAGCATGCTCAGCTAAAACATTACAAGGGGGGGGCAAAAAAGAGAAAGGCCTTTTCTGCCCCTCTAAAAACACCTCCAAGGAAGGTAATGGCAGTAAGTGCCTGAGCATCCAGGTGCTCCTCAGGTTCTCTCTCCCAGCCACCCACCTCTCCCTCCCTGAAAGCCATGATGGGTCACACAGCCTTGCAAAATCATTGGGAATTCAACAGATTTGGACTAATTGGAAAGACAAGGCTCAAAAACCACTGCTCCCATCAGCAAGTTGCTCCACACAGAAACCAACAATTCCTCAACACACATCTCTGAACACTTCAGTAATTCAGTGCAGGGGCCAAGTCACACAGATCGGGGCTAACAGTCACCACAGGGAGACAGGCAGCTGCACCCAGGATGGGAATGTTACAGTGAGTCAAGACCCCACTCTTCTCCCAGGTTTGGGAGATGCTCATACATGTCATCTTCTCTTCTCCAAGTCACGTTTCCATTTGACAGCTGGGACAGGCATGGTCCTCACACTCTGAACAACCAAAGTGACCTTTACCACGGGGCTGAAGGGCACAAACCCCTACACATTACACCAATGATTTGTGTTGGGGGGTGGGGGGGGGAGGGAAAGAATCTATCTTTTCATTATTCTCAGACTTCCAGCACACTAACAAAAAAATGCATCATCAGGATGTTAATGCTTTTCTGCAGTACTCAGAAAAAAACCCAAAATTTACATCCCCAGGGGAAACCAAAACCAAATTTCTAAGAACAATTTGAACATAAATTTCCTTTCTTGCAAAATATACGAAGTCCACACAGAAGATCAGTGGGGGAATACAGAATCAAGTTTAGTGGTGAAGCAAATAATACAAGTCATCCTAAAAAGCATTTTTTAAAATTACGAAAGATCCCTAACAAATGTTCTAAATGGTCTTCTCATGATTAACCCTTTTTCTTGCCCTTTGCTAGAAACCTTCTTGCCAGCTGTCCCTCATTACAGCAGTTTGCTAAGAAATAAACTCAACACTGATGCTGAAACTTAAAGTGAGGTAAGAGGTTAAGATGTGAGTACTCAAAAAGCTCATTCTGCTGAGTGTTTTGAAGAGAATAAACTGTACCTTAACATAAAAGAGTCAATAAGTTATACTACCCAGAAGTGCATTCAAAGTTTCCAGGTTGGCAGTGTCTTTGCAATAATTCTGGCTCCAGAAATTCAGATAACAGCCTGCACAGTGGAGGGAACTGCTCAGCAGCAATAAACAGCCAGACTGCAAGCTTATTAACGGGAAAATTAAATGAGGGTGAAAATTTAAAAAAAAAAAATTAGATCTATTTAGACTCATAGAATGATATGGGTTGGAAGGCATCTTAAAATCACCCAATTCCATCCCCTCTGCCATGGGCAGAGGTGCCACCCACTAGGCCAGGTGGCTCAAAGCCCCATCCAGCCTGGCCTTTTATGAGTGCAAATGAACAGCAAAGTGAAAATCTTTAGCAGGAGTGGATGTCATTGTGCCCAGCTCTTCTGCCTCACCCAGGCAGCTGTATGCAGCTGCCTGCAAAACCCCAAAGCAAGGACAGAGGCACATTAGTTCAGCATTCACCACCAACAGGAAATGCGCATGAGTTCATATAAACACAGAAACACAAATATATGAACCAAAGCCTTGCACAGTTTAAGGTATTTCAGACACCCTGTGGAATAGGGTTAGAGCTGTACTGGGTAGCCCACAGCATGGATGTATTTGTTTTGGAATGGCAAACAGGCTCAGGACTCAGAAGAACTCTTCTGGTGGGCACCACCAACCNCTCCTTCATCACCTCCAGAGCCAAGCCCAGCAATCCTGGCTGGCCATGCTTGCAGGAGAAAAATGACACGCTCCAAAGTGTCCTGGAGAAAAGGCTGTGGCATTCCTTGCAAACCCTGCTCTGGATACACTCGCACATGGATGTGGCAACACAACTGCAGGATTTAAAGGATTCTGTTTGCAAGGTGCTGGGCTGCCTTTGAACCAGTGCCACTGGCAATTAAATGGGATGGACACGGATTACACAGGGTTCCTGGTGGATTTGGAAACCAGCACTCACAGGAGCACTGGCAAAGGGACAGGGAGTGGGAATCCTCACTGCACAAGTCTTCTTTTTCCATCTGTAATGAGACTGAGGGCTGAGAGGGCCTCAAAGCCCCCCTTACACTGGAGGTGCCTCATGGCTATGCTCCATCCAAACAGGTGGTGAAGGCTGAACCAGGCTCTGCCCATGTTTAAGCTGCTAATTAATATTTGGCCTCAGAAGCTTGACATCAGATAAAAATTACAAGCCTCAGGAGGACACAAACAGTAAAAACAGAGACAATCTCAATTACAGACAGCTTTGGGTGTATTCTGAAGCACCATTAGATTCCTTATTTACTCAAACTCCACCTCTGTCATTTTCTGGATGAGGTACAATTTCTCCCCTGCCAGTGAACTAGACGGGATTCCTGTTTGGATTTCAGTGCTCTCCACAACTGCTCCCTAAATTGCCTCAACTTCGCGGCTTCAGTTTTCCCACATTGCACACTCAAATGTAAACTGTTATTTTTTAAACTCTTTCTCGCCTTGCCAGTCTGTGCATCTGCTCTGCCATGTAGTTTTCCAGGCACTGAAAGCGCTGTTGACCTTGCAAGTCAGGCCGCGATGAGTTGGGTGACACTACCCCAGTAGCTGCACATTTTCGGGTGGCATTTCAGCTACAAACACATCTCCAGAGAGCAGACACGTCATTTTTTGGACTTCCTACCCTCCATTATCCGGGCACAGCAGGCTTCCAAACCCCCTTCCAAACGTGGCTGCACAACACGATGCCGCCAGGCTGCTGGACCAGCCCTTGCATTATACTTTTTGACAAAGTTAAGCCCTGTGCCTCATTTCTCACCAAC
The DNA here is from genome assembly GCA_013390025.1 of Pitta sordida. Lineage (NCBI taxonomy): Eukaryota > Metazoa > Chordata > Aves > Passeriformes > Pittidae > Pitta > Pitta sordida. The sequence goes on from WEKX01015101.1 coordinate 123,766, forward strand.
GCAGTTTGACTGTAGACAGCAGCCGACAAGTAAATCTACCCTTTTCCATGGCAAACAGCCCAACTTTAATATTTTTACTGGCTTACAGCTGGGTAAATTAAGCCCCAGATTTTTATTTATTTATTTTTTAATACTGTGCAACTGAAAATGAACAGCTACTTCACTATGACTGCCAAGGACAACCTTAAAAACACTAATGCAATCCAGTCCAGCTCTCAATAGATCTATAAAGGCTGGAGGACCAAAAATTTCAGCTTATCCACCCAAACAAAATGTTGGTTGGGCAGGAAGTCTAATATTTCATTAAGATCCTTAAAAAAAAAAGAAAAAAAAAAATCTCTGGCAATCTGAAGATGGTAACAATCTCAGCTATAATGCCATGAAATGGGAATTAAAATGTGCTGTGTTACTTACCCCAGCCTTCCCAGCATTTCAAGCTCTGGAACTGGTGGTCCATATGTCTCCACTTGCAGAGGCTGATACTCATACAGAGTCTCTTCCAGCTTTTGAATGGGAGCTAGTGAAATATGCTGACCCTGTTTAAAAACAAAAAAAAAGTAAAAACTTTCTACATGCTGGGTCAAGGTTCTGACTGTTTAAATGCAATGTAAGAACAAGCTGATTCCATTAACCTGCTCAAGACAAACACCATCTCATTAAGAATAGACTTTCCACTGCATCACTGATTTCTTTCTCATTTAAATTTTTTATTGGAACCTACAGATTGGAAGTGATATTTCATTAGCTATAACTGGACAAGGTAGGAGGAAGGGGGCAAGTTTTACCATTAGGGAGTACAGCTGCCTCCAGTGTCACTAGTAAAATCATTTTTAGGTTAAAATTTTGTTTATCAAAAGTAGTCATGTCAAACTAATGTCTCTGAGAAAACCTACTTAATTCTGGAATCAATGATTTCCTGAAAGCCCTAATTAGGAAGGGAAGCCACTTTCCTTTCTCTCTGCAGGCCTTGTAAGCTCCCATATATAATGGCCCTCAAGATAGACTTTCACAGAGTAATACAATTAATTCATTCAGCAAATTCCCATTTGTTTCATAACTAAAAATATAGAAATGCACAAACATTAAACTTTCATTTCATGGTACTTCTGCAAGCCCTTTAGACCACTGAGAAATGGTGAGATTTCCACTGCCCCCCCTCCAAGTCCCTATCACTCCAAGCTCTCACAAAACAGGAGACTTGTGGCTGGAAAGGAGGGGCCAGGAGGATATGAGATAGAGCCAAAGTTAACAGATGTTGCTGCGTGACATTCTACACTGATTTGTTGATCTTTCTGTACCTGGATTTTAGTAAAGCCTTTGACACTGTCCCCCATAACAAACTCCTGGTGAAGCTGGAGGCTTGTGGTTTGGATGGGTTTACAGTGGACTGGATCAGGAGTTGGTTGGATAACNTAAAATTTTGTTTATCAAAAGTAGTCATGTCAAACTAATGTCTCTGAGAAAACCTACTTAATTCTGGAATCAATGATTTCCTGAAAGCCCTAATTAGGAAGGGAAGCCACTTTCCTTTCTCTCTGCAGGCCTTGTAAGCTCCCATATATAATGGCCCTCAAGATAGACTTTCACAGAGTAATACAATTAATTCATTCAGCAAATTCCCATTTGTTTCATAACTAAAAATATAGAAATGCACAAACATTAAACTTTCATTTCATGGTACTTCTGCAAGCCCTTTAGACCACTGAGAAATGGTGAGATTTCCACTGCCCCCCCTCCAAGTCCCTATCACTCCAAGCTCTCACAAAACAGGAGACTTGTGGCTGGAAAGGAGGGGCCAGGAGGATATGAGATAGAGCCAAAGTTAACAGATGTTGCTGCGTGACATTCTACACTGATTTGTTGATCTTTCACACAGTTTCAATTTTCTACTGTATTCTATGGTGCTCACAAAAATTAGCAGCAGCAGCAAAAAGACAGAGCACTGTGAGATCTCCCAAACCAGCCTGGCTTTCCCTGCAGAAATCGAGCTTCCCATCTGCAGGATGCAGGAATTTAGCAAAGCAGCAGTACTGTTTTTGTAGACATTTTGTCTGCAACAGGAGAGGGGAAGCTTTCCACGGTGTGTAACCCTGGCTCCCACTGGTGATCACTGAGCTTCCCCGGGGCCACTCCTGGGAGCATCTACTCCCTCAAGTGGCAACTACAGGCTCCTAATGTGGGTTAAAATTAACTGAAGAGGGAGGGGAAAAAAGGTCAGCAGAAGGGAACAGTGTTAATTAAATTTGTGGTTGAGGACAGTGACCTTTCTGAATTTGGAGCAGAGATATTTTTGGTTGGAGAGCTGCAGAAAATAGCTAAGAAAGCCGAAGACGTAAGTCCTTGAGAAGTGGCATCATGGATCTCAGCTGATCTCTATGGAAATATCAACAGCTCAGGCTTTCCACTGAAATGGCTCTACATGTGAGATGAGAACAGATAGTTTTAGTCTTTTTCTGCAGTGCCTGGGGGCCTGGAGAGGCCACTGCTAACACGGTTATGGTGACAGTCTCCTGGAGGTGAGATTGGTGAACATTTTCCAGACAGCCACATGTCATCCCAACTCTCATGGTCAGCACACATTTCTGTGCCACAAACTATTCCTGCAACATTCAAAGCAGGCTGCCACATATTTAGGGAAAAAAAAAGTAGGAAAAGAAAGGTTAAAAACTCAGCTCTAATTCCACTTTATTATATTTTAATGCACAAATGCAGCGTCTTCTATATTGTGAGAAGTTGCTGATTTACAATTTATTCCAGTTCATGAAAATATGATATTTTGTAACTAGGTTTATGTGGACCTGCTACACCCATTGTAAGACATTAATACTTATACAAGACTTAGCTTTGAGTTTTTAGCAATATCTTTCACTTTAACCAAGCCAAAGGGACAGACATACCAACATTTTATATGTGTGCAGCCTCACCTGATAGGTGCAAAGCCTCTATCTTCCCAAATCCAAATTTTGTTCCAGCCATAGAAAAGAAAACTCAGTTTCGGGCAAAGATCAAAACCATAGTAAATATTTTGGGAATTTATTTGTGTGTGGAAAAAGGGGGCAGCTCAGATTGCAGGAGCCACATCTCCGGAGGCACCACCAGAACAGCTGCTCACTGTTAGTGGAGGTGCCACTGGTGCATTCCCAACACTTTGAACCTCAGCAACTTCTGATGACTTTGGCCAAAGGGAAACACAGGAAGTGAAGCCACTGAGCCATGCTGACCTCTCCATGAGGTGTGGAATTGTATCACCAACACCCTGTGGTGGCCTCAAGAGCAGCAGAATGTCAGAAGGGGAGCTGCATTATAGAGACTGTTCATCCTTGAGCTCATCTGATTTCATGTCCAGCACAGGCCAGGACATTTTGTGTTCCTGCACTGGCAGTTCAGCCAAAACACCTTCTTTTAAAAGGCACCCACCCAATTTAGGCTAAAAGATTTCAGACCGTAAAAGTCCAGGCACATCCTCTAGGTTACGTTCACAGNCAGGGGAAGGACAACCTCCCTAGTCTGACTGGCCACACTGTTCCTGATACAGGCCAGGATGCCATTGGCCTTCTTAGCCACCTGGGCACACTGCTGGCTCATACTGAGTTTTCTGTCAATCATTACTCCTAAATCCCTCTCCATTTCACCACTCTCCAGCCACTCATCCCCCAGTCGATAGCAATGCATGGAGTTGTTATGTCCAAAGTGAAGAACCCGGCACTTAGTCTTGTTAAATCTCATACTGCTGGAGTCTGCCCATTTCTCTAGTCTGTCAAGGTCCCTCTGAAGAGCCTCTGAAGGGCCCTTCTGCCCACGTTGTTGCAATAGTTAATTATCTTCTCCCTTATGTATTGGCAACTGATTTCTGGTTTATCAATTTCCAAGCAGTGACTCTCCTATGACTTCCTCACCCACATCCTGGGCCAAGGTGCAAACATTAGGAACCAGGATGTACTTTTGCATGGCAAAACAACCGCACTGTTTTGTGTCCAGCCAGCAGATCTGCACCCCAAGGAGACTGTGCAGCTGTATGAGACAGCTCATTTGTTTTCATTTCCCAAAATCACAACTTTAGCTGATGGGCTTTGGCAACACGGATTGCATTCCACTTTGCAACGGGTGAAAAAACCCACAACCAGCTGTTGTTCCTGCCCTGTAACTGTCTGGCCTTCAGGCTCCTGGACTCACTGTCTTCCACCTTGTTCGGCCCTGCAAAGGTTAGTCTGGTCCCAAGCACTGGATGTGGCACAGGTTGGTGTGAAAGGCTGGGATGCAAACCAAAAGCGTTGCCTTTCCTACTTCCACTGATGTCAGGATAAGACAATTCACAAAAAATCCACTATTCAAGTTAAAAAGCTCAATTTGACCACTACTACCTCAGTTAAAAGCCATTTGACCAGAAGCATCCCATTTTTGTCTCCCTGTCCCAAGTGGTCCCTAACCACTTCATAACAGGCTGGTACAAAAGAGATGCTGCTGTGTAACTCTAAAGACACCACAACACACAGTAACTGTTACTTAGGACTCACACGGCAGTTTTACAAATCCAAAAAACCATTTCACATCTATGAGGTCAGACTTTGAAAATTCCTGTATTCCACCTAGACAGTTGGCCTTACCCCTTTCCAGCATTAGGAGGCATTTATCAGCATGCTAAAACCAAAATGAAAGCAGTGGGGCCAAGATCCTGCTCCTGCATTGCTTTCTCCTGACAAACCTAAACTCTGATGTTGTGGTCATGGGTAAGTACGTATTTCTAATTCCCCTTGGACACTGTAATGTTTGTGTAAAAGAAGCTGGCAGTATCCAAACAGAGATAGAAAAGGCTTCCAAGAACACAGACAACACATTTTCCTGCCTCCTCTCTCTCCCAGCCCTATCTTCAAGGCATACAAGTGTTTTCTCTGGGATTATTTTAGTCAACGGAGCTGTCTATTACACACTGGAATGTATGGAACCACAAAACATGCTGCTAATTAGAAGGAAGGCATTTGCTTATCCTTAGGACTTTGTTTATGTAAAAGCCTGCACAGCAATGGATTTGTGAGCAACTGACTTTCCATTCATGTGCTGTATGGTTTCAGATGAGAGAAAGACAGGATTAAATTGGGAGAGAGGGGTTAAACAATGTCTTTGCATTAGAAATAAAACTGACTGTCCAAATATACTACTGAAACATCTCTCAGTTGAAACAGTAAGAAACAAAACCCAATTTTGGTTTCAGACTGTGATACAACATAGCATTAATAAAAGAAAAACCATGGATTATATACAGAGAAAAGCTGCCCTTGCAGGGACAAGGAGCTTATTTTAAATAAAAACAATGCTCCTTTAGGAAGAATCATGGCTTTTATAAGATCAGAATTACAGTGTATCAGTGCACCTTTCACATAGATTTGGAGAAGGACCTTTGGCAAATGCCAGGTATATCAGTATTTGCCTGCTGGCCATTTTAGCACACAGAGTCCAGAAATATCTGCTCAAGGTGCAGCGTTCACACTTCTTCCCATCTCGTCCTCTCTCGCTTTCCCTGCCTTCCTTCACCTCCTTCTGTCCGCAGCAAAAAGAAACAACTGACAGTCCTCTCAGAAAGTCTTTCAAGTGCCGTGGAGGAGGAGAAAGGAGACTGACAGCAAAAATGCACTAGTAGGGGAAAGAGGAGGAACAGCTATGCCACAAAAACACCCCCAGGCAAGAGACAGAAGCCAGAGACTGGGGTCAGTGAAACTTGCCCAGACAAGGCATGTTTCTGTACCAGCAGCAGCTGGATGGGTTGCTGCAGCCAATCTTTCTGCTTTTTTAGTTTCTCTCTGCTCAGGAACTTAACTCAGCTCTGCTATCACCACACTCGCAGAGCACAGCACACGTCAGATAACAGGAACAGCAGTGTTCAGCTATGTCTCATTTAGTCAGTTTGCAGCAATGTTATTTTTATTTAACCCTTTTCACTGTCAGGTCACCCTCCCCAGCCTGGTCTAAGGAGCATAAAAGGAGCCAGGGACTGTGGGATTCCAGGGCATGACACTGCTCAAACCAGCATCACCTCGGCTGTACATGGCACAACAGAGGGGTTCACAAAGGCTCCTCTCGACACACCAACATCTGAGTGTGTAATTATCCAAATGCTTTCAAATGAACATTAAAGCAAAACTACAAATTCCTTGAATTTTTTCAGCATAAGGAGTCTTAGGAAACTATGCTACTGTTAAGCTCATAACAGAATTCAGGTTTTGGAAAGATTTCATGTGAACACAATTTCTTACAGATATTAATGCAGTATTACAGATATTTGGCGCTGTGGTCTGAGCCAAAAGCTGAGATGTTGAGAGGGGTTTTTTCCCCTCTAGTTTCCACCCTCCCAATTCACTATTGATAAATCCATGTCAGCAATGCTCTTGTGGCTTTCTGATTAAATACTTTGACTGCAGTAATACTCAGGAAAAGGAGAATTAAACTGATAGATTTGGAGGGCTCAGTTAATATTATTATAACCTTTACCCTTTCTGTCTTCCACAGGCTTTTTAAACAAAAACAAAGAATGTCAAACTAAAATGCCTAATTCCATTCCTTAGCCTAAAATTCCAATGCCAGTGAGGCTTTTCCAAAGACTTAAATATCTGAAACTTCCAAAGACTTCAACATCAACTTCTCTTTCTTCTGCTCTTGAAAATCAAGAATAAATCTAATTTCTTTCTTCAAATTATGAGAAGTGCTACAGGGATATCCCAGAAGCAAAACTAAAAGAAAGCAAATGACCTGATAGAAAGCAACAGGATCGACACAAGATTTCCTGTTGATTTCAAAAACAAAATCTGACCAACCACATGTGGCAGGACCAGAGATACAAGATTGTCGTGCCCCCTTCTTCCAGGGGTAGGTGATTTCTGATGCCTAATGCGTAACAATCCGACTAAACTACTAAATTTAGATTATTTTCCCCTCCACAATAATTTAATTTGCTTTTCAAATGCCAAAACAGGTTTAAAAGACTTGCCCTCTTTATGAATGGCAGAAATAAACCAAGACAACAACAGCACTGAAGAAGCTATTAACAAAGATAAGTATGTGTTACATGTTACACACAAACAGGTACCTGCGAAATTAAACTACAGAGGGACATGGGTTAAATCACACCATCAGTTCTATTTGCCTCCAAGATTTTCCTTTACAACTTCCTGACATAAGTAATTACCTGACCAGACTTATCTTTAAGCTCCTGCCAAAAAGCCCCATTTCTCTAATCTCCCAGAAGAAAGCCCGTGTCCATCTAACACGCTGAAATACAACTCTGCTGGGCCTGTGCCAGCAGCAGGATTTAGTGCCTGCTCTCTTCACAGAAAAGCCCGGTGCCCTTTCCTCATGCTCATGGACTGCAGCCCCTGCTGGGGACTGTCCTCTCCAGTGCTGCCCGCTGAAGCCCAGCAGGATTCAGGGGATAGTCTGGATGTTTGCTGCAACAAGTCACTTGCTCGTTTTCAGCGGAGACTCCAGAGCTCTGGCAGGAACTGCCAAGCTTTCCTCAAAATCTCTGCTCAAAGGATAGCCCAGTACACACAACAGCGTTATTTTTGGAAACAAGGTATTAAAACACAACAGCATTTCCCTGTCACTAATAAGCACACAGGTCACCCCTCCTGGTTTTCAGCACTGGTTTCTCAGTCTTGCTCCAAACTCAGTCTCAGCTCCTAAACACTTCTGCAAAACCCACCACATGCAGCTCAACTGCTTCTGCTCCTTTCGCCGTGGTCGCAGGACCTCCACCCTGCACTGAAGAGCAGTGCCATGGGGTGTTAGCTGCTGTTGGGGTGCCCTGGGAATGCCAAAGGCATTTGCTAACCTCACTATCACCTCATGCATTCGTTCTCCTACCGTGGCGTTCACCGACACAGCCCTTCTCGGGGCACAACTGCAGGATCTTTCCATTTTGAAGTAGAAATCTTGACCACGGGTGACTTCAAGTCCATGTTCTGTCCAGTTTGTTACACCAATCCTGAGTGTGCCACGTTAGTGACACAGCATTAATTAACCAGAATCAAGCAAATTCTTGTTGTGTCTCTGTCATCAGACTTCTGGAGCCCTGCTCATCTTGATTTGGCTTTCAACAAAGCACAGTATCAACTATCCACAGGAACCAGGCTATCACAGGATTTAAGGCTTTAATACAACATTGGTTTAAACACACACGTTATGGGCCTAATTTTTCAAGGGAGAAGAAGTAGAAATCTATTTGACAAATGACACTTTGTGTATCATGAGGAGTAACATTGACAGAGGGACAGACACAGCAGAGGAGGTCTGAGCACAGCACATTGTTCACTGACCAGTGACAGCTGTTTGAGTCTTCCCACAGGTGAACTTACTGGTGCTCCTATTTTGTTGCAGTAAAGCTCTGTGTCATGCTGATATGATCCCTCTACAGTGCAAGATAATTATTTAGGATTTCCTGGAGGACAGTGGAACCCACAAAAATCAGCTGCTGTATTAGTAGGACGGCAGCTCATAAAGAATCATAAATCACTGTGCTCCACCATGAGCTCTTTCCCGGGATGATCCTGTAAAGCAGCTTCCCCCCATCCAAATAACCACAGCTCTACAATATCATTTTCAAGGAATGCAAAGTCTGATGGATGATTTAAAACGAAAGACTGCTTAAAATAACAAAACCAAACAGAATGCTGACCCTGGTCTGTAGAAGATGAGAAACTCTATGTGTATATGGAAGTCAGAGACATATTCCCTGTTTTACTGAGCACCCAGCCTAGACCCAGATAAACGTTGATAAAGACACAGAACATCACATTCAGCATGGCTTATGTCTGCTTGATAAAGGCAAGAAATAAAGTGAGATTCCTTGAATAACTAGATTTTCAGGAGGGGCAGCTAAAGGTTGATAATCATCTGGCAAAAGGAAGCAAGGAAGTTTTTATAGCAACAGGAACAAAAAAAGGAATAAAATATGAAGAAAAGGACAATAAAGGCAGATGAAAGGAAAAGCATGAACTGGATACAAAAACAGGAAGAGTGAATTATTAGAAACAGGCAAAAAGATAAAAAGGGGGAATTAGAAAAACTGAAGTCTAAAGTTAAACTAAAAAAATGTCAGACGTTAGCAATACGCGATACATCTTCACAATATTTGTGGACTCAATTTACTACAGAATTTTAAATGAAAACTTAAACTGATTAGCAACGTATTTAGAAATTGCTAGACAAAGTGGAGCTAGTATTCCTGGCCCTTTTACCTTGTTTGCATGCAGAGTGTACAACTAAACACAAACCAATTATTCTGGGACAGGAAGGGACCCACTGCAAACATAACACACACCTCACGGCACTGCTTTGAAAACACGTATTAATTTTCCCAAACTAAATAAAAGATCTGCCTGGGGCAGAAGCAACTGCATTGTGATACGCACAAACCATACTCTTTGGTCCTTCCAGAGGGGTTTAGTTTCTCTTCGTGCAAGTTTCTGTCTATGTTTTAATGGGGTGTATCAAAATAACGCTCAAATCCAAACCCCAGACACACGACAGCTCTCAAAGTTGTGCACACTTACTTCCAACGGTACCTGAATTTTACCAGGCCTTGGGACAGGATTCACAGAACTCCACAGGATCAAGAAGCCTGTTTGTAAACCTTGGTTGATCCTGGGAGTGTTGAAGAAAGTCCCCCCACAAACTACCATGGGCCTACTGCATTGCTCTGGTTTCAGCGGCTACAGCTTTGTTACTACTTGAAGCACAATAACCAGGAATACCCAAGGCATCCTTAACACCAAGAAAAAGAAATGGTTCCCGCCATGAAAAATCTACAGCCTCAGACAAAATAGAAGCTGGCAGGAAAACAGCGATAAAATCACATGGCAATTTCATTTAGTCCCGGAAAAATCCTATTTATCTGTTTGTAAAATATCAAGATGCCTCATCTGTTTTATCTTGTTCAGTGACTCCTTTGTGAACCCTTCTGCTGAAACACTTGCATTCAAATTTTTTTTAAAAAGCAAGTGTCACCACAGATTCTGAAAGAAGAGCCTGCTGTGAAAGCAACTGCAGCACAAACACTGCATTTTGAGCAAGTTAGAGAGGCTGCCCGAGTATTTCCTGCTATAGGCTTACAACAGACAGTTTTGCCTTAAAAAACAACACTTCCATTGTGGAAAAGAAGATTCCTGTAGGCTCTGGCGTAAGTACTGGAAGAACCATCCCAGCAGAAAGCCCTGACATTTAATAATATCCACCACAGGGAAAGTCATCCCTCAGACCCGGCGTGCTGGAGATCAGGGCTTGCACTGGCATCCCATGCCATGGCTACTGGCTGCAGCTTGGGAAACAACACAAACCAGCTGGAAACCCAGAGAAAGGAAGCTCCAAGAACAAGTATTAAGAACATTTGTTAATCAAAGGACTGAACATATAGGAAGTTTTTAATTTCTTTGACTTTGATATAGTATTTCCATTCAGTAAAATATGTAACAGGCTCTCTACGGATGATGCAAATGTCTTGCCCTGGCTCAGGGCAGCTGCTGCTCTGAGAAACAAACAAAAATGAGCTGATCATCTGAATCCCTTAAAACTCTTAATATTGGGCCAAATACAGCAAAGTAGAGCCTACTATATATACAGTGTAAAAAGCAATGCTTAACACCTTTGTGCACTATAAAAACCCCCTATAATTTAATTAACTTTACCTGTAAACCTGGGGAGGGGGAAGGTGCGTGAGGGGGAAAAGAGAAAATAAAATACGAACTCCTTTTCTCCTCAACTCTGAAAATAGTTCAGGGTCCAAATCCCTATACAAGAAGTAATAAAAACAGTTTGGTTTCTGGTAGCAATAAGAAAAGCGAGGGCAAGATTAATTCTTACACTTTTATGGCAAGCAATCTAAAGCAGATGTTCAAGAATAAAAGTGAGATGTCTAAGTAGTTAAAAAGTGCTTTCCAAACTCAAACACAACAAGACAACTTACAGCTTTACGTGCTTGTATAAAACTCAATCATCAGTCAGCTTCCACCCTCAGTCCTTCTCTAGTCTATGAGCCTTCACAACTACCAAAAACGTTATTTTCGAGTCTAAACCACGGCAGTCCAGTGTCTCTTGAACAAAAGCACATCAGGTGAGCTTTGCTGATTAGAGACCAGCTCCTGAATCTGGGGCCTTATGAACAGAAATAGATTTCCATGGTTTGAATATCCAGGATCTCTGGAATAAAGTCCGTGTCTTTAAGGGACGGGAGTACACTTTAAAGGTATCTAAAAAAAGTTCAGGCTGTATTTACGTTTCCGCTGCAATACTGCAGTTTTGAGACAGAGATCAAACTTCACGTTCTAAGGTCAAAATCAACATAAGCATTCCTCAGAATCAGACTTCAAATGGGTATTTGAAGTTATCCACACTTTCTTGTTGGTGAGTTCAAAGAATTGCTGATCATAAAGCAAACGTGAAGATATTAAATCTTCTAAGTACAAATTTCACAAAAGAGAGTGTGTGCATGCAGGAGAATTGAATCCTTCCATGTTTAGTAAAGCAAAAAGCCCTGTGGAAGGTAACTGTAAGCACACCCTTTTCCGATGAAACTACCCTTTATTGTGAACACGAGAGACGCCGTGTTAACTTAAAACACCGCTGCCTTAGATGCGCCTTCCAAAAGGCCTCAAGCAGGACCATACTGATTTAAATAAAGAAAATCAGGCAAGTTTTTGCACTCGAGCTTCCCACACAACTAGGGTTTGCCAAGCCTTTTGAGCCTAATCGGTGCTACAATCACCAGGTTTATAGAGAGACTGACTCAGCGCGCACACGCTCCCAGACTCACCAGCAAGAGCTGATTTTTGGGCTGACCACAGCAAACTGCCTCCTGAGGCGGCCAGCCCAGGAGTCCATCTACCTGGAAGCCATCCATCCATCCATCCAGCAACACTGGGCTACTGTGCATCTGCATCGCCCTTTCACTTCGTTACATGAAACACAAACCCGTCGCTACAGGCATCGCAGTAACTGATACCACATCGCTCAACTCAATGGGAGCAAATCAGGAACTCCAGAATACACATGAAGAATAGTAGGTTTTTGTGTTTCCTTTCCCAAGTGCTGACAGTTTGGAGGGGTGTTTTCCCCACCACCACCCTTGCTGGGCTACAGCCACATTAATTTCAGCGTGCTAAGGCAAGCTGTTCAAGAAGCTTTCACGGCACATTTGGCTCAATAATCCAGGGTGGGGTTTTGGGGTTTTGCTTTGAATTGTCCAAGTTTAACAAGAAAAAGAAAATGAAGGTTAAGATGTATAACTCTCAGAAAAATTGTGTTTTCAGCAAAAGATGGCAAGACCATAAGTAAAAGCTTTAATACGAATTTAAATCACCCTGTAAATCACCAACAGCCTAAATAACTTTGCTCTAAATCTGAACATAAGCTTTTATCAACTGGTAGTGTACTGAGAAAACTGTATTTTCTCCTTCAGTTTCACATCCATCTCAGGTCACAGCTAAAATACAATACTGAACATCTCACTGATGGGGGAGAAAAAAGGTTGACACAGAGTCGTTGCCATGTCGGCCAAAACATTTATTGCTACAACTGAGCACTGACCAAGAGACCCACAAGGAACAAAAGCTTGCCAGAGCTTAAAAGTTGCTCACCTTACAAAATCACCTCACCCCCAGCTCAGCTACTCCAGCAGCTACACTGGTGATTCCAGGGCATTGGCAAAAGTAGGGAGCTGCTTTGACTGTTTGCTGTCAAGTCATGGAAATTCAGACTTCGTTTAACCTTGCCTATCTCAGATTTAGACCAATATTTGGAGGTAACACTAGTGTGCAGAGACCACTCTGTAATTCACACAGCAGTCGAGTCACAGCAAACCAGCCACCTGGCCAGGAGAATGCACTGCTGAACGTACCCACATTTGCATCTGTAAAGGGTTACGCTTTGCTTTTAATTAATGATAATGCTCTGCAATGTAGTTGGATGTGTATACTACATATCCATGCAGCAGAATCAGTCTTGAGCAGATAACCACATCTCTGATTTGAGCTGACTGCAGGTTTTGTTGAGATGCTTTTTGTGTGCATGGAGGTTTCTATTCTGAATGTACACACACAGATACACCCAGACACAAATAATCAAGGGCATGAGCCAAACACTTTTAAACAAATGCTGCCACAGAATGTTTGTACAACCCTGTTATTCCCTAATCATGAGCACATTTATACACGGGAGTTATTTAGAGGCATGTCAAGCTAACAAACTTATTTGCTATCAGGAAATTTTATCATATGCTTCCCTGGGGCTTAGACTCAGATTCAGCAACAGTGATTCAGCTGAGACAACTACCCAGCTTTGAGCACACAAAGAGCCTCACAAAGTCAAAGGAGCAGCCGCATTCCGATTACTTTGTCTGGATTGTGGCCTGCAAGTCCAGTCCAACAAAGCCAAGCAAGCCTAAACCTGATGGCGTAAACTGAGCCCATCCGCTGCTCTGCAATTACCTGTGGCAATAAACACCACGGTCTAGGAAGCAGAGGCTTGCACAAACAGGCCTCCAGAGAAACAACCAGCACCCTGACAGCTCCAGTCTCTGCTCCTTGTCCTTCCCTGGGCTGTTCCAAAGCTGAGAGGTTGAGCAGCTCACAACCAGGTACTGCACACCAACATGTGCCACTGCCTGGCCCACAGATCCACCAAGATCCATGGATGTCCCCCTGAGGACTGGACTGCAACGCGGCCAAAGTGACAGACGGGAGGGAGAAGCCAACAGCAATACAGGAGTGCTGCGTTTTAAAGCACACGCTTAAGGGCTTCTTGGGTCAAAGCCAGGATGATCCATATCCTATGAGATCAAGCACCCTGCCTGTTTTAGATCAAAAGTTTGTATGACTATTTCAGGGATACCATGAGCCTACAAGGACAGACTTAACACTCAGGATACATGGAGCAAGATGAATTTTACCAGGCTAGTCAAGCTGCACCAGCCATTTCTGAAGCAAAAGCCAACTGGTATTGGTGTGAGTTTTTCCCCCAATTTACACAGACGCTTGATCACCCCTCTCTAAGTGAGGGTGGGCATCAGGAGACTTACACAATATTATTAACACAGATTTTAAGTAGTATATTGGGCTTCCTAGTAATGTCTCAGGAATAGTTATTTATTAAATAAGTCATCTTAATTTTATTATTTGCACCCCAATCCCACCGCCTAAACAAATTGAGAAAATAGATAATGGGGTCCGTTCTTCACACCAAAGAGCTCAAGCATCCTTAGAAAGCAAATTTACTGAGAAAGTTTACAAATTTCTCTAATCATGCATTTAAAACCTTAAAAGGAAGACAGTAAGCAATTATAAATCAGGCACACATACTCAGAAATTTGTGTAATTTTTAAAAGTAGACCACAATTCTAAGAAACAGCTTACTGCAATTGATCACATTCGCTTCAGTGTCTTTTTTTAATAACTCCTGCCTCTACATTTGACATTTGCCTTCTTAGGAAAAAAAAAACAAACCCTGCAAAACACATGGCAGACAAATCACAGTTCTCTGCAAACTGATGTTCAGGGGCATCACTTGACTCATGGGGAGCACCTCCTCTTCTCAAAACAACACAAGAAAACTTGCTTTCTTTCCAAATGCACGGCAGGTTTTTTTTAATCTGTGCGTTCACCAAACTGCATGGCCAGAGAACTGGTGGTTTGATGCAATCAGCACAGTGCCATTTAAAGCACAGCACATCACAGCACCCTTAAGTCTTTTTGGAAATACCTCTGCTGCTGAGCAGCACCAGCTTTCCACCAGTTGCTGCTCCACATGCTATTGCCAATCAGCTGCATTTGCTGTAGTGCATTCCAAAGTTTACTAATTAATCTCTGCACTAAACCCCACCGATGGCTGGTGGCCATTTGAAATGATCATCATCTTTTATTTAAAGACATAGCGACCCCATGGTCAAACTCGGGCCTTATTTGTAAAAGAAGGTGGGCCAAATTTCAGGTAATTAAACCCAGTATCAATAGGGGGTTAAAACCTGACAGAGGCAATTATTAATAGTTTGAGGGTGTTTCTGTTGGACATACTCAGTTATTTCCATGTTAACTGCCAGGATTCGGGCACACTCTTGCTTTTTGAGCTCAGAGCTCCATTCAGCAGAGGGTACAAGACGCAAACGACTGGGAGAGAGACCATTTATTCCTCACAAAACAGCCTACATGCTTTGAACTCGTGTGTTTTCACAATTCCAGCTCACTGCCACATTTCAGAGGAGGTTTTAAACACCGACTTCAGGCAGCCCAACCTCTCACACCATTGTTCCAGGCTGCTCCCATTCAGCAGTTCCTCCTGGCTCCCTGACCTTCACAATGACCTCTGCAAAAGCAGTTGTGCATTTTACTGTGGTGTAAATCCTCACAGACAAGTCGAACCTGTTCTTTTTGGCATCCAGCCCTTCAGATGAATACTCTGCAGAGATTTATTATGAAAGGGGAATGAAGGGGCATTATTGCACAACAGTCATCCCTCACATACAGCTAAGTTCCATCTCTTACAGCTCCTGAAGACTTTTAAATAAACAGATCGTCTTAATTACACAAATCCTTCTTGCTTCTCATCGATTCTCTGTAATTAAAACCCACTGCTGTTTATGAAAAGGTAAACATGCCCAGAAAAAAAAAAAGAAAAGCACGTGTGCAAAGGTGTTTTATATTATTATTATTAATAAGTAATATTCATACTTCCTGTTACTATACATAAGGGATTAGTGTTTCCTAGCACACCACTCACTTACAACACTGAAGTATTATTCCATATTGTAACAACACACATTGCCCTAAAAGGGTCCATTAATTATTCTTGTAATGCCATGAAGCTGCTGCAGGATATTAGACTGTCTCCATAAAAAATACACTCCTACGGTAAAATGATGAATTACGAAGTTTGCAGGGGTTTAATTAAATTTCAGAGCAGTAAGAATTTACAAAATGGCTTTAACTTAAGACTTTGTGTGACCTTATGCAAGTAATTAAAAAAACATTAAAAAAAATTCAAGATCCCATTAATCAAATAATATAAAAGCATAACAAACTTGTGAAATGAGCAGATTTTACGAATTCAATGAATCTGGCAAAGTGATCAGAGCAGTCACCCTGTCATTCACATTCCTTCAGGTTTTCCATGTGATACTTCAGCAAAAATGTGCCCTCCTAGGGAATGTAGGGAAACCAAAACAAAAAAATACCCAACCAAACTTGCACTGATACACAAATCCAAAAATCATGTCCAAACTAGCTTTAGTCACTTGGCATTAACCGGAATGGAAGCACTGAGGATTGAGGCATATATTCCCTGATCCAAATCTCTGAATTCCCCTCAAAAGCTGCCCCCTCCCAACGTCAGCTGTCACGGACAATTGGCAATACACACACCCCCCCCTCCCAGAGCAAAAATAAGAGCTGCTGTGTGTGTCTCTCCCTGTCACCCACAGGCAATGGTAGGTAGGGCTTCTCTCCCCCCTTCCTAAAAGTCTTGGCTGGCCATTCCTCAGCTTTCCTGCTCCTCCTCTTTCTGTCAGCAAAATCAAAGACAACAGAATGCACAACAGCAAAAACTGCCCCGTGCAAAACCATAAGACAACGCACTCTCCTCCCACCTTTCCCAGGTCCGAGTGCACTGTCACAGCTCCAGAGCTGCAGGCAGGTTTCTCCAAACAGAATATGCAGCAGTGGTTTCTACTGTATAAATTCACTTCCCACCTGTGGGTCCAACTCTGCTGCTTCCAGCAGAGCCCACTCCTTCATTTCTAAGCCTGAGGGTACCAGTGAGATGGAGCAGAGACGGGCTGAAGATAACTGGAGAGTGAACCAGCATGCTCATAACAGTGCTGTATTTAACTACAAAGTACTCCTAGTGCTAAAGGGGGGTGGGTGTGTTTCTTCTTACAGAAGAAATTCAACATTTTGAAAAGCTGAATTTGCTATGCACTTTGCCTCTTCATAAATACACTAAATCAAAATTAAAGTTCAGCTACAGTTATACTTAGGTCTTCATGACAAACAAAATAACTCTGATACCACCAGTACTTTTTTCACAGTCCTCTCAAAAAAAAAAAAAAAAAAAATTCAAGCGTTTTTCAATTAGGTGACAAAGAGACTTAATGCCAAAGTTTTACTTGGCACCTCAGCTACAGCTGAAGTCAGTCACGCAGAGTCTAAAATCAATGAACATGGGTACATGGGTAGAACACCCTTCAAGAGCATTTCTATTGCTGCAAAAGTGACACACCTGTTTAGTTTTGTGTTTCAAATTCACTTAACCAACCAGATTCAAAATAGATTAAAAATCAGCCCAAAGCAAAAGCTGTACACAATACTACCAATGAAACCAAAGTGATGCCACATTAAGGTTTACTATAAACTCCACCTTAAGGGTTCTTTTTGTGGGGGTTTTTCACCCATATTCCAAATAGATTTTAAAAATGCCTATTATGAGATAAACTCTTGATCTAATCCTTTCTAGACTTCAGATTCTACCTAAATTGGGAATTCACTGTAGTGTCATCCCACAAAGGTATGTGAAGACAAAGCAAGGACCAAGCTCCCACTGCAATCCCTCTCCATCCTTCCATCAGCTTCCAAGCCAAACCCTTTTCCTCTCCCCCCTACAACAAAAGCAAACCCTTGCCATGTTTTCTGGTAAACAACCACAGAGGGGAATCCTCAGTATGCAGGCATGGCCAAGATAGCCCCAACCTTTAGGAAAGGCAGAAAATTCCTCAAATATTTACTAATTCAAACTTTTCTTGTCTAAATTCAAGAGGCGTATGACAGCGAAGCACTGCAAGCTGGACATCTTTATGTACAGTCTGGGTTGCAAGTGATGTATGTGATGTCGTCTTTTTTTTTTTAATGCCAGCCATGTACACATGCCCACAGGTACCCAAACACAGGCAGTCCCAAGCTCCAGTGCCAAGGAGTGCCTAAGGATGGCAAGGATCAGGTGGCCACATCCATCCCCTGTGGATCTGTCAGCACATCTGCACAGTCCAGCCCAGCAGCTCTTGGTTGCTGGAGCACTGCCTCTGACCGACCCGTGGATGATCATGTTTCCATGATTCTCTCTCTCTGATTTGGAGAGGAGAGTAATGCTCTATTTATTTATGCCCCTCTTTCAAGAGATGAAACAGGAGAATGGACCTCAGACCTAAAAATATACGCTGCTTTCCTCCTGTGCACAACCCTCACTTTCAATTTGTTCCTCTTTCCAAACTACTTACCTTTCCACTGTCTTCCAACTCCACACACACCACCTTTAAATGCACCATCTGTGTCCTGCAGGATCTACTCCACTGGCCCAGAATAATACGAGAATCATCATTCTTACATCTCATTTTCTACTAATCACGGCAAATGTTGGAAGTTCCAGTCTCCTGGCCCCTATCCAGCTAATTTAGATAGATGGTTCCACATGTGCTCTCTGTCCTTCCATTTCCTGCCCATACCACTGCACACATTTGTCTAAGTGAGTCAAGGCAGGTTTCTCTGTAGTCACAATATTCACTAGTACTTTATATTCTAAAAAAGAAGCCTGCATAAAACACAACTATTACCATGCTATTATCGACTTGGCGAGAGGCAGAGGATTTTACTGCTTTACCACACATTCCACTGAACTATAACATGTGTCACAAACTATACCTAAGCCTCATATTTCCCCAAAACACAGGAATTACTATGTTCATGGAAATCAAACCAAACTAAGCTAGTCAAATATCTGCTTTGATATGCTCCATTATCGGGGGTTTCTCCTGCAAAATCACAGCCCCAACAGACCCAAAACATTTCAGAGGAATAAAGATAAGTCAAACTCTCAGAGACCAAGGCACTTCTTCATGGGGATAATTTCTCTTTCATTAGTAGCCAATGCTGTCAATATTCCTTTCCAGAGACACCTTGACTGACACTCTGAGTTCACACTAGGTGTATATACAGGGACATTTACCTTTTGATGTACAATGCTGATTGCCTAAAACAATATTCCTTTCTCCCACCCTCTGCACCTGAACAAACAGTTTTGAGGAAATCTACTTTTGAAGTCCCCTTGGTACAGGAGATTGTCTCTTTGATCCAAGTATCCTAGCAGGATACAAGTGCACTTTGGATGGTAATAATGACTACTGAAAACTAGGGCCCACAACTGCTCATTTGAAATACAACTTCATTTTTAAATGTATTTTTAATTTACAAATGTGCTGTTTTAAAGCGCAACAGTTGACTCCTCTGAGACCTCGTATCAAACATTCATTTATTTGCTGGGTTCACTTAGGCAGGAGTTGAGGTGCACAAAGGTGGTACATGCACACACAGAACAGCCTCAGCCAACATGCTGACGACTTTTTCTTTGTAGGGAATTAATATAATCATAAGGCCGGTGTACCTTGGAACAGAGAGTAACACAAACCAGAGTTGCTGTGGGAAACACAAATCCTGAGCGCACACTCCTGCCTACAGCTGGAACATTTGGTCAACAAGGTGTGGGAATGCCACATCTGAAACCCCTGCTGTCATTGGAGACCAGATTTCTCACACAGGAAACTGCTCCAGACAGAAGAATACCAGAACCATCAACTCCTGAAATCCTCTTGTCCCACAGCTTCCCTTTAATTCCCAGTCTCATGTAGAAACCCCTCAGCCCTACACTTCTCCCTATAACCTCGTCCCACTCACTCCCCATCTTTTTGCCAACTCTGTCCTAAACTCACCCCCTGAGAGCAATGGCCCCGTACTCCACATCAGCAAACAGACTCCAGTTCATTGAGGAACTGAACAACGAGGAATACAACCCGTCTGGGAGATAAGCCTCCTCACACATGCCTGTCTTGCTCTCAAAGCAAGACAAACAGACACAGCCCAAGTGACTCAGGGGAATCAGTGAAGCCATTATCCCAGCCCTGCTCTTCCAGGTCACCAGCCTTCCTCCAGGTAAACAACAGAGAAGATGAAGGAATGACACAGAACTGCTTTGATCAGCAGCACCAGAAGGATTAGAAAAAAAACCCGTCATGTTCTCCCAACTGCAGACAACTGCCAAGAAAAAAAGGATAAATTGCAGAGAGGTCACACATTCTGCTATGCACATAGGCAAATTTACTACTTCAGCTGAACTAAATGGCTTCAAATCCTTCATTGATCCTACTACAATCCTTTAAATGTTCTTACTGCTCTGTTTAAAAGAATTTTCCTTCCTAAAAAGTCCTCTTAGCTAATGAATGCAATTTCAAATCTGATCTGTCTACCAACCATTTTCAGCAGAAATCAAATGTTTTTATTGTTAAATGAAAATTAGGGTATCTGAACTATGATTTTCAATCTAAATTCTAAAAGACTTAGTTCTGTGAACGCCACTTTGCAGGAAATTCTTATGTACTTGAAGGTGACCATGTAAAGAGGCAGAGAACAACCTGTTGTTGGCATCTATATATGCAGAAAATGAAGTTCCACCTGGTCAAGGAAACACACACTTACTGAATGTCCCCTAAAATGTAAGAGCAAGGGGATTACGTGCTCCCAGAGGCTGCCACGGCAGCTGCAGAGCCTCCATCTCCGGAGGTCTTTAAGAACAGGTTAGACAGGTACCTGTGGTGAAGCCCCCCTGGCTTTGCCTCACAGGGGGGAGAAGGACCCCACGACCTCTCCAGATGCCTGCCCAGCACTATGATTGTACAATTCCACAGGTACCCACTGCAATTTTGGCACCAGAGCTTCTTGTTTTATTAATTTTTCTTCCCCGACTTTAAAATTCCATGCTCACAGAGGAACTTTATCCGCTCACATTTTTTATTATCATCTCTACCAAGACATAATGAGACCCCTTATACTCACACTTTTGGATAAGATTTTTCTTTCTGTTTCACCCCAGCGCTTCTTTCTGGTATGTTTACTTTTAAAGGGTGCATCAAGCAGCACTATTGAACAGCTTTTTACATTGAAAGCGTGGTTCAATAACTGTGCAGACTCCAGTGTTTAACACTTACGATGTTTGCAGCTCTTAACCAAAGTATAGCATCAAAAGAGAAAATATGCACTGAATTGTATCTTGTTAAAAAGAACAGCAGCGCTGAAAAAAGTTATATTGGAACAATCCATAAATGTGTTTACATTATATGAATGATTTGCTGTTCCTTCACAAGGCATGTAGGAAGTCAGCACTTCTCAAATGTGTAAAGTATTTCCATGTGCTTAAAGCATGATCTTTCCAAAACAAACAATGATTGAGAAATTTTTTATTATTCTTTATTTCCCTGCCAGCTGTTTTTTTGGACTCTCCTCTCAGTCACCTTCTTTCTCTCAGTCAGATCTCTCCTTATTGCTCACAGTAACACCTCCTCACGCAGTGGTACATTCAGAGCTATAGGACTCTGAAACAGGAGGATCTCAGGCTGGTTTAAACAGCATTTTCCTTAGAACACTCTACAAAGTGTCTCTGTGCTGTCGTAGGGGCAGGTCTGGCTGTTGCTTGGGATGGGATTTGGGCATCCTATATTAGGGCCTGAAGTTCCTGCTGCTCTGTCCCACTGTTTGCTCCCACACAGGCGAGGAAGGAGATGACAGCCTGGCTGAACCCTTGCAACAGCCTTCTCCCTACAAGCCTTTCATGGGATCAAAACAATATCCAGAGATGGACTTCTGAAAAGTAATGATAAGGAGTCAAATCTAAAAGGACACTAAACCCACTCCCCTTCCCCCCAAAAACAAAAACAAAACCCCCAAACCCTAGGAACACTACCATCCCAAAAAGTGAGAGCTAAAGCTTCGACCTGCTCCACTGCTGGCTGCAGACACTTGAACAAGGACATTGGTTGTGCTGTTCACTCCTGTACAATTAACACTGTTGGCTCTATTTCATTCACTAAATCCCAGTCACTACAGCTGTGCAAACTTATGGGCCTAATTTGTATTTATACTAATATGTGTATATAAACATGTGCTGCTTTAGCTATGTAAAGCAGCCTTAAAGTAAATGAACAAATATTTATTTTAACAAGGCAATGTAAGAGAACCCAACTATAAAACAGAATCAGGTCAGGCCGTTCTGATTATGTCTGTCCACCAAACAGTTTAACTTTGACTATGGCATCTTTCCTGTGGCATTCCAAACAGAAATCCTGCAGAGAGATATGGGGAGACATAGAACTGCATTTTCAAAATCCAGGCTCCTTTTCCAAGGCCATCATTATGTAAATGAAGGAAGGAGAAATAACATTTACTTTTGCCCCTTTTTCTCCAGAAATATCTCTTACCTACATCAGGGGGAAAAAAATTAATTAAGTCAACATAATGCGCTGAATGTTTATGGACTTTGATATAAAAGTAATTACTTAGTAAGGCCAGGACCCAATTAATGTTTTAGACTGCAGTCCGTGGGCTGGAGTGCACAGGAAGCATTCCGATGACAGATCACTTAAATAAAGTTTATCTGGCAAACACTTCAAAACCAGGGTTCAAAAACGTAAAGCATGGTTCAGCATGTATGTGCTTGATTCTTAACAAAACACCTTGATTTAAAAAGAAGGCTAGAGATTTAGTATGACATACATATTTACTGCTGCTAATCATTCTCCAACATGCCACTCGGACATCCCAGTCATACTGTGCATGTGAACCCTTGATCTGAGTGAGCAGGACGTGGATTACAGGACTGTGAATTCTTTTTTAAATCCCATGGGTTACTCCTAACTTGAATTCTATCATCCAGCATTTTTGGTGTCCTTCAGTTTGAATTCTGTACCCATGTATTGTCACAGACAGTGGAGATCCAGCAGCCACAGCTTATTTTTCCTTTTTTCTGTTCAGAAATAGCACCCTTCTCAGCAGATCAATGCAGTGTTCATTGTTAAAAACAAGACACTGCTATTGATGACAAAAATCCAAAGCTACAGCAATACACAATATGTACTCTTACCACGAATCAGGAAATGGTGCTTGGCAACTGCAGAATCTCACTTGCCACACTCCCCCCCATGACCTCCACTCTGGGGAAGCTGCTGGGTAGGAACAGGAATGCTACTTCCCTGAGCACCTTCACCCAGAGACCTGCTGGGAAGCACTATGACTCCGCTCTGACTGGGATTTTGGGGTTTCCTCTGCAGTGGGACTGTGTTCCATGGCACTGATGCCCAGCCCCGGGTGACTGAGCTGGGACACAGGAACCCCGTGGTACAGAGCCACATAATGCTCAGTGCCACTGGAAATGTCACCTTTCCATGCACCAGCTCCAAACATCTACTCCAAAAGGATACACCTAAACACAGCAGCTCCCCTTGAATGCAAGGGTTGGGATTATGCTGTGATTCCAAACTACCAAGTGTTGTAAAAAGGGCAATATTCCACCCAGCTGTAAAAGAGAAATGCTCATAGCACGAGCCAAACAAAGATTAAAAACAAAACACCAATTAAACTCAAACTGGCATACAACTCAGAGAAATCAATTCCATCTGAAGAGCTTCAGCCCAAAGACAGACCAGCTGAGCTAACACTGAAGGAGGGCTTGACTGATTTATTTATTTTTTAACGTCAGGCTAAAACTAAAAGCACTTTAAAAAAAAAAAAAATCACTCCAAATCCCCACAATCAAACCATCACAACTCACACACCAACACATCCTACAACAAAACCACCAAACCAACCAATCAAACCAGAGCAGTAAGAACGGGCAGAGCCAGGCTGAAAGGCTGAAAAGGATCCCGGACACACAGACAGGGTGGCAAAGCCCCTGTGGGAGCTGCAGAACAGTCCGTCAGTGTGACATGCACCTCACTCACCTCAGAGTAACCTGGCATATGTCTAAGCAACTTTAAAGGAGCACAATTGATTAAAAAAAAAGGTATTATGACAGATTTTTTTGCATTTGGAACAGGATTTTGGATAATTGCTTCACAAGCTATAAAAGAAACAGACTGAAAAACAGGAGCAGCCGCTTGGGAGTTGTTTGCACAGGAAGCAATAGTGCAGGAAAAGGCAATAATAAAGAACAGTTAATGTGACCTGAGCTGATGAGGTCAATGTTTTAAAAGAAATAGCTCCACATAATGCAAAATAAAAACATTTTTTCTCCATCAGAATAATACTGCAAGTGTAACGCTGCCCAAAATCCATTACCTAACACTTGTTATGTGCAGCTTAAGTGGTAACCTGCATTCCTGAGGTGTCCTGGACATCCTGTGTCTGATACAAATCCATTCCTCTGAAATATTGATTCTATGAGTGCTCCCTCCTGCAATCTCTGGCTGCTCCAGGTTGCACACAGCTCTCCCCACCATTCAGCTGCTAACAACCTGAAACTACAAGAACTCGAATAAACCCGGCTGATCTTCAGACCCACAAAGTTATATTTAACGTCCCTGCTGTGATTTGGACAGGGAAGCAGTAGCTGAAGCAGATATTTCACTCTTAATTCGCTGCCATTCAGGGGTGCTGTTGACAGGAGATGGAGCCTGGCTCAGCGGAAGAACCACGAGGTTTGGAATTCAGAAGGGCTGGATCCTATTCCTTCTTCCGCCCCGCTCTGCCGTCTAATCCTGGGTGAGAACATCCCCTCCGGGCATCTGTTTCCCCTCCCTCTCTGACACATCTATTTAAACTGCAGATTCAGAGGGGCAGGGACCATCTCGGTAATGACAAAGCATGTACAGCACTCCGCACTAACACTGCTATTAATAAATATTCCCGCTGCTATTAAGTAATGGAACAAAATGGGGATAGAAATTGAAAGGTCAGTGACGCATTACATGAATTCTGAGGTATTTGGGGACAAAACGCAGAAAGGAAAACTCTCCCCCGAGTGGCAGCAGGCAAGAGGACACCTGCATTGTTTTCCTGAGCGTTTTGGCAATCCAATTAGAGGTAATTGAGTTTTTAACTACATGAAATTACTTCAAGAATACCATCACCAGAGGCTAAGTGTCCTGGGAGGCTGGGGGAAGGGAGCAAAGGAACATTATGGAAGTGGGAGGGACACAAAAGGTCCAGGGCACACAGCCTGAAACATGTAGGACAGAGCATGAATTAATGACTTAAAGAGGAGTTAAACACATCCACGTTTACAGGCATTTTCAACCGCAATGGTGATGTAAGGCACAAATCTACCACCACCAAAAGGTTCCTACAGTTCTGTGTATGCCAGAGACACAAAAACTAAATTCCTGTAACAAAATTAATTCCCGTAGCACTTGCAAACTGCCATCTGTGTGTAATACATACGAGCACCTTTTAGACCTCAAAATAGGCTTCCCATTAAAGCTATCTCCCAACCAGAAATGGTCACTCCGTTCACCAAGAAACAGAAGAATGATTCTCTTGCCAGACCTCAGATTTGTTCTGCACCCCCTGAGAAGCCCTAGGAACATTTCTATCAACCTTTGCTCTGATAGCTGCTAAAATCAGAAGTACCAGGATTGACAGGAAATAGCATTTTTAGCACTACTGCAACAATTGATTGCCAGAGTTTCTTTTGTAGCCCTACACAGATTTGAGACTAAATAAAAAAAATTCAGATATGCTGAAAGTGTATCTCTTAATACCATGACCATGATAAGGAGGAAGCTCTGAAGCACTTCCTCCCCCCACCCACAGAGGTAAATCAAACTGATTTTCAAGGTAAGCTCCATGCACAGAAGATAGAATACACTGAAAAAGTTAAAGAGCAGAGAGATAAATCAGCTCGCACTTGAAATGAGGGGAGAAAAAAAGGAATTTAGCAAATGGAAAAGTGAAAAAGACCCTGTCCCCATGAGCTAATTGTCTGTCTCATGCTATAGGGGATGCTCTTGCTTAGCTTAAACGTGAAACACATCCCCTCCTCCCCCTGCAAGTAGAGGAACTCACAGCACTAATATGACACCTTAAATGAGCCACTTCCTTGAGCATTGCCCAGGAGACTGGAATGGACATGCCTCCTAATTCAGACACTGAGAAACATGTCCAATTAGCAGCCAGGCAGAAGAATATCTCTGACCAAGGCCTTCCCAGGAAAAACATTCATGTTCAAGCTGGAAAAAAACCCAAACCAGTGGATTGCCACAACTGGCACATTCTTATAGCCTTTGTGTAAACACGAGCTCAGGATTAGCCAGCACCTCAGCTGGCTCTATCTGCATTCCCTTCTTTTGAAACAAAATAAAGGAAAACACCCACAAGAAAACATCAGTGGCCAAACTGTAAGGAAAAGCTAAAAGTAAGGGGGAAGAATGTACATAGTGATTCATTAAACGTGCACTCCCAAAACTCTGACAGTGAGCACAAGGCTTTTCCCAGAAATGCACTGAATGTGCAAAACTGTGGAGCCAAACAGAGCATTAATGAGAAATGTATTTCTTAAGAAGTTCTCAGTACTCCCCTAGGGCTGCCCCCACCAACAGAGGTGCTGTGAACCCCACGGCTTTGAGAGGAACAAAGCCAAAGCAACTACAAAGAGCACAACAGAAGCTCCACCTACTCCTTGCCTATGCCTACACAAAACAAACGGACTGAGCATCTCGGGGGTTTAGAAGCAGCTGGAAACCTTAGAAGGAACTCAGCCAGGAAAATAAGCACATGATATGGTGAGTGCCCAGGTGGGAATTCACCTTACACTACTCCTAGAACACACCACCACGGATCAACCCCACCACATCGAATTCAGCACTGCTGGTTACACACCCCAATCCTACCTGCAAACATCATGAACAAGAGACTTTGTTGCATTCCCACAGCCAATTTTAAGCGTGGCCAATTGTCTGCTGCAACACTGTGAACTTTAGGTTCCATCTGTCCTTTCAGTTCCTATTCAGGCTGCATTTGTTAAAGGAAGGTTACTGGTTCTTGCTACATTTACTGCACTGCTCAGATTTGGCACCTTCTGCGTGAAGGAGGTACTTACTGTAAATTGAGTCATATCTGAACCTTCTCCTAAGCCAGAGGCAGAACGCAGCACAAAGCAGATCCTTCTGCCTTGGAACAGACTTTTGTGGCTCCTGTGTGTTCTTGCTGATTTTTGCCCTCCAAATCCAGTCAGCAGAACTCCTCCAGCCCATCACTCTCCCCAACACTGCGTTCAGAGAAGTCCTCTCCTATTTATTGCTGGACCATCCACACAGCCAAGGTCTCCCCCACACGCCGTGGCAAAGGGTCAGACAGCTTTACTTGCTTAGCTCAACTTCCAAATCCTCTTCAATCAGCCTGTTCCTTACTCCCCTATCCATGACTTTGCATTTAGCCATATTAAAACACATTTCATTCCAATGAGGCCAGCCTGTCAGAGTGGCCCTGTAAACTGCCAATTTGCACATCATCCACAGAAACCCAACATCTGCTTCCAGGCACTGAGCTGTGTCCCAGCAGAACACCCACAGAAACACTCCCATGCTGTGGAACCCACTACTTGAAAAATTGCAAATAACCCACTTAATATATTTATTGTTCAGAGTCTCAATATTGTTATTATTGCATAATTTCTATAAACCACTTAAAATCAGTGTCATATCATAAGTAAATCAAGCACCCCATAAACAAAATACGGAAATATTAGCTTTTCTCAACAAAACTTGTAATTGTATTTTTGTTTGATGCAATGCATTTTCAATAAATAGTAGCCATCAACTTTAAATATTCCTATCCTTAACTTTACTGTTAAAAAACATTTAAAAAAAGTAAGTGTGCTTATTTTTATTAAATTTAGGACTAAGTCAGGGTGAGGTATTTTTTGTTTTCTGGAATTAAACAAATTAAATTAGTTATCTATTCACATTTTCTGAACACTGATAAAGTAACAACTGGTTATCTGTTATATCCCTTATTATTCCAGATGTTAAGATTTAAATGTCATGCTGCTAGACATCTTTTCATTCATGTCTTTCACCATTCCTGGATGAAGATCAATTCTAAAACACGAAGTCTAAAAAAGGGCAGAGATTTAATACAACATTTATTGCTTCCTAGGGCCAAATAATAATGAAAATAACACCCTTAACCTTGGCATCATCTTCTAGATTGTCAGTCTCATACTCACAGGTTACTCCAGGGCTTAAAGTAAATCTGAAGACAAGTGCAGTCTACTCTTGAACTTCCAAAATTCCAACTTCCAGAATTGGTACACAAACAAGAAAAATAATTCAAGGGCACACAGGAAGACAGGTATAGTTTGGTTTTTGACAACTATCTTTCTGTGATGACCCTTAAGGGTGGGTCATCTCAACATTTCAATTAGCAGAATGATGAAATTCTTTGATTAATTACTTAGTTAATGGGAAGAGACCAGTGTATTTCACATGATGTGCTACTCAGGTTTAGATAACCTCAATCTCACATGAGGGAACATTTGGGTCTTTTGAAAGGCATTAAAAGCAGAAACAAGCAAGTCTTACCATTTTGATGCCAGTGGAAAACGTGACTGGTTTGACAGGTTTGGGTTTTTCCAGTTGCATTTCTAGCTGAGTAGATCTGTCCTTATGCTGAGCTAAAAGCAGTGAAGCAGGAAGATCAGAGCTCTCCTGTGAACATACGAGGAACAAATTTGAATGCTAAACCAAAACAAATATTAATTAACACTGCACAAACTGCAAGGCCATCACTGGGGGAGCAGCATAATGCCAAGTATCCTCCAAGAAATACTTTACATAAAACAATCATTTTCAGTAATGAGAAAAAGCTGCAGCAGCCCCATAAATCACAGTAACCTGCAAACAACCATTTTTATAGAATCCACATTAAAGACAATATAACAGGCTCCTTATTCCAACTGGCAAATGCAGCTATATTTATTAAAATTAAAAAAAAAAAGAATTAGAACTTAATCAGAGAAGGAATAATACCAAGTAGTCTAACTTGGATCAGATGTTTATCTAAGGCACATTCTTTCTGCCAATGAACTCAGAGCAGTTTGAAATTGTTTCCCATTAGATTTCACCTGAGGCCGTTTGGAAATGATCCTTGCTCTGCTCTGCACAATGGCACCATTGTAAGTGCAACCAACAGCATATTTATTTTCTCCTTCAGTAACTTATTTTTAGGGAAGCCAGCCAATTTTTAAATATATATATATATATGTATATAAAGCAGTAAAAAGAATATTTAAGCAAATGAACTACTTAAACTCTCAGGATAAAATGATTATTAACATACATATATGTAATTGCATTCTTGAGACAGGCAGGAAATTATTGGCCAAGTCATTTTCTAATGTGACTATCCACACAGACACAGAAATCCGTCAGAATTCCTGGCTAGAACTACCCTAAAGCTGAGTGCAGTGAAGAAATTGAGATGGATTCTTCCCGGACTGCTCTAGTGCAGTGTTTTATTCCTAAGGCCCTCACACATCACACATATGATTATGTACTTCTGTTTCAAAGAATCAAGTAAATACCAAGTATGAGCCATATTTGTGACTCACAAAACTAAACAAACTTCACTAACTGGACTGTGTTTTTTCAGTTAGTTCCAGGTAAAAATGCATTGTTAATGCATTTCACATCACTCACCAGTCCTTTATCCTCTCTGGTTTTTGTTACCCGCCCTTTATCTTACAAACAGAATGCAAGTTAAAAGCAGGAAAATCTCACATGGCAAGATCTCATCCAGAACCACAAATACAACAACTAACACAGGATCCTACTCACATTTCTGTGATTAACTGGGAGGCAGAGAGGGAAGATGCTAAAAATCTAAATTGTAGTAACGGACATTTAACTTCTGTACAACTGGAAGGAAATTTGGGCCACAGATGCACCAGTTTACAAAAGGTTCTTCCAAGTGTTGTACATCTCCAACCACCACGCAGCAGCATGTGCTGCCAGCTGCCAGCAGAGGTTAAAGATGTTGAATTCTTTTCATCATCAGATTTAACATCTTGGGGGATCAGGGAAGAGTGGGAAGCATTCTCTGGTTCATTCTGTCCTTATAGTCCTTAAATGCTCATTGCATTTCTAATAAAGCAACTCAAGGAAGCCAATTTTGTACCAACTTCTCAAGAGTTTGCACAATGACCAGATTACACAACTGTGAGAAACCCATCCCATGCCAGCAAGGCACCACATCCTGATTGTTTGTCCTTCTGAATACGCACAGAGCCCTTCTGTTAACTATTAACACACGTCAGAGTTCCAACCCTGTAAGCATTTACCCAGAGCAGCAATTTTCTGTAGGGGAAAACAAACTACCAGTAAGCAACAATTCCTGAAAGATTTGCCTCCAAACCTGGTTCTGGTAAGAGTGTAGATGAAGTCTTTAATTAAGGCATCTTGCTCTTTGCTTGACTCCAAGTTTGCCACAGCCTAGAGGAAACCTGTGTCTGCCGTGAGCTGCAATCCCATCGTGCTCATGCCTGGGAATCACGTTCCTGAAGAGGAGAGTGTAACCCCACAACACAAAAAAGGCACCTAAGAGCAGATCTAGAATCCTCTGTAGACACCTGAGAGACTTTATACAACAAATAAAGAAAGTGCTTTCACATTTTACTCAGCCCAGATAATGCCAGACTAAAAGGTTAAAAAAAATCCCTCACAACCAACCCAAAACAAAACCCAAACCCAAAACAAAACACACATTTAACTCTTCCAATAATACATCAAACGGAATTGAGAGTACAAATCTAAATTACAACAAGGTGTGGTGCTTTTGAAGTGAGAGGTTTTATTGTAGAAGAGGTCACTTACAATGAAGGTAACACAGTCTCACTAACTCAGTCCTGGGAGGCAAAATAGGCAAAGGAACAAACTGCTCCTCCTGCAAAGCCTGCACCTCTCCAATGCCTTGCTCCCCTCTCCACCAAGTGACACTGGCTGTCTCCTCCCTCTTCCCAGCCAAGGGTTCATGGATCCTTGGCCCCAGCTCCAGCCCTTTCTGCAGGAGTCACAGTGTCCCAGGGCTGAATCCCCAGGAGCCAGAGCCTCCTGCACCACACTTGAAACACCAAAAACATTTCTGTGCCTTTTTCCCTGCCTTTGGACTATCTAAATTACAAGCTCTTTGAAGATGACACAGTATTCTCAGACACTTTTAAACAATTGAAACCTCAATATGGTACCACCATAAATAACACTTATTAAAAACTGTGACTCCCCTCAGACTTTAGGATTTCAGCACCAAAGGTAAAATTCACTTGTTAAAGAGGAGAAGACCTGACATCTCTACTTGTACAACACAGAAGATTTGTCTTCAATTTTTTGTTGCTGCCTTGTGGCAGCGGGAATGAGGTCTGGGCTGCAGGTTGCCCACACCAGGAGACCCATCCGAAATAAAACACTAAAAACCAACAGGTGAAATGTCAAACTTCCCACCTTCCCCTGCACTCGCTATCCTTCACAGTCAGTGGTTTTGCCTTTGGCATCTCTGTAGCCAGAAATTAATCCTTGTTGGATTAATTCATTAATCCAAATTAATCCTTGTTGGATTAATTTCTGCACAGAACCAGCAATCATAGACACAAGATCTTTTTTTTTAAAAAAATTTAATTCTTCATGCTGCTACTGCTTATGTCTGGGCTTTTACTGCATTTCTCAATTAAGTTTTACTTATGATCAGCTTCATTTTCAGCTTTGCAGCACAGCCTTAGAGGCATTTCAGAGACCATAAGAAATGTTTATTTGTTTTACAACTGCTGGTTTTCCAGAGACTTTGTAAGTCATTACACAAACACTTCAGTGCTAGTTTTATAAACCTTTAGTATTACAAAACAAGTTTTGGCTCAAATCTAAGTTGACAGTGCCCCTCCAGAAACAGAGACACAGCTTAAAACTGCCCAGTTTCCTCTCTCAGCCTTTAAAAGTCACCTTTATGTTGTTTTTAGAATATTGAGATATGTTTTAGTAGCAATACATATGCAATCACAGTTAAAACTACCTATTTTAATCATGTTCTAGGGATTATTTATAACCATTCTTTCTGCAAGCCATCTGGTGAAGGTTTCCAGTAATACCTACTGCTGGGCTGAAAGAAAATAATAATAAAACAACCAAACACACATCACCACTGGTGAGTTAAGAACATGTTTTAGGATAGGATTTAAGTCAGTCAGAAAGCAGCTCAAAATTCATATCCTGAGAAATTAAAATTCAAATTCAGAGTGGAGGTTTTATTAATTGATCCACAACTCAAACTATTCCTAACTGTGTGGACTGTAAGCACATTTCCCTTTAAAGTGAAAATAGACTTCCAGAGGCAGAGTTATGGATTTGGGGGATTTTCAAAGAACCTTTCTGCTCATCTCTGCTTTCGGCTACAAAAACTGAAACACCAGATCCTTTCAGGAAAACCAACGACAGGTTGCCAGTACTCCTGGCTTGGAAAAAGGCAGCACTTCAGGAGACCTTGAAATTCCTAAATTACACTTCGATCCTCTCTCTTCATGTCAGGGCTTTCTGCAGTGGCTCAAAGAGCAACTCTGCTTTTTCAGGAAAAGTAGAAAAGCATTTGTATCTTCAACAAAAACTGAGAACACGAGGGAGGAATTAACACCTTATTTCTGTGAGATGCACTGAAATAAGAGAAATTCTGATTTAAACACACCAAGCAGCTTTAAACCACACTAACATAGCTGAACACATGGATGGATGCATACATACTTCCTTTTTCTGATTTCCTTCAAGGTTATATGCACAGACTGCCCTCAGGAGCATGTGAATATGTGTGTAAATGTCTGTCCACACACTTGTATTGAAAAAATTGAGATATTGTTTAAATAACACATTTACTGGTCTTCTCTATGCAGAATCAGTAGCGAATTCAACCAAGATCAACACAATTTCCAGGAGTAGCCTGAGTTTTTCTTCATCTGTCTACACACCCCTCAAACCCATTCAAGTTTTGTGCACTTCCAAGGGAGCAACTCACACACAAGGAGTTGCAGGAAGAGAACAGGGCACAACCAAGGCAAGAAATCTTTTCCTTTTCGCAGTGTTTGACTACAAAGGAATATCTATCATCAATGGGTTAAGCAATGCTCAAACAACTCAGGTTCCTGTCCCCTGCTCTCCACCCTCTCCACTGCACAGGTGGGTGAACTCATGAAGTAGCTCCTGATGATCCATTTTGCTTCAACGCACCAGAGTATCGACCAGCACTCAGAACTGCTTAACAAGCCAACAGTGGGAGAGTCCAGTTGAGTTTATCAATCCCAGCTGCACTCTTCCTCCAGTCCTCAGCTTAACAAAGCCAGAGTTAGGTATTTGGAGCATTGAAGTGAATACCGGGTGAGGAAGCAGTAACATGAAACATGGAAAACAGGGAAACTAGGGCAGATGCGTCAATTCCACGGTTAACCATGATAAAGATGTAGTCAATGTACTGCTACTGAGCATCCAAAGCCTCTGGTTTTGTTACTTACCAGATCATCCAGGAGTGCCTGCTTATTCTTCCTTTTTATCATCTGCTGTAGCTGCTCTTCCTTCTGGATGAAGAGCCGCCTCTGTTCGCTTTCCTGTCGCTCCACCTCTAGAGCCTCCTCCAGCTCCTCCTGCTCCCGTGTCTGAAAGGGAAATCAGAAATGGCCTTAGAGCAACCCCACAGCTCCACTGCCTGCCAAAGGACCCAGACCAGTGCCAGCAAGAGGAAAGCAGCTGAATTCTACCTTTTAAAGTAGAATTTTAAAGTGATTACAGATGATTATTCTACCTTATTCCTCTTACCAACAGTGTGAAGTTAGACTTTTAACTTGTTGCTCTCTGCAGTCTGGATCTGACTCTTTACATGTTACAGAATGACAACAGGTTTTCCTTACACCTTCGCCCTAAAAAGACCCCTCTTTATTCCCACACGTCCTACAAACTCATGTGCAAGTAGAGTGACCAAAAACACAACTCCACAACACTGTTCCTGATCATCGCCATCCCTCATCAGCAGAACCTTCTGTGCAAGGCACACTCTGCTTACCAGAGGTGTAGAAGAAAACTAAGAAATTACATATCTGAATATTAATAGAGAAGCCTGTAAGTTAAAACATTTAAGCATGAGCTGTAAAAAAGGTCACGCTCAAAAAATAAGGAATTTTTCCTATAACCTGGATTCCATATGTGTGGCATAAGATGAAAAGAAGGATGACTAGTATGAAATATCTATTTTTTGTCACAGATCTTTTCCTTGACAAGTCTTTTTTTTAATCTGTAAACTGATTTTCAAATACAGATTACTTAATACAGTGAAAAAAACACAGAAGAGGGCTCAGAGACAGGGGAAAACAAAAGCATTAAACAATTTAGTAGAGACGAGGGAATCAAAAGAACATCAGTTTGGCTGCAAGAAGAGACAGGGGAAAACAGAAAACATTTTCTAAATCTTCCCCAGCAAAGAAACTAAAGCAAAGGAAGATGCAATAAAACCACTAAAGATCATTAAAATTTTATAAATCCTAAATGGATGATTTATTGATGGAAGCAGTTTCAGCAAAACATCATCGTAGCCAAGAGATTAGTAAAGTTTTGGTCTGATCATAACATTCTATCATAAAGCACAACTACCTCATGTAGGCCAGAAAAACACACCTTTACCAGGCACATCGAGCCAGTGGGTCCCAGAGAGGCTCAGAGACTCCTAGATGAGGAGCTGACAGATCTCATCACCTGCCACCGAGACAACAGATGCTGCTTCCACTTCACAACCAGGAGTGACACCAGTAGAAACCAGTGACCACCTGGTGTTGGGTTGTCTTTGCATTTAAACGAAAGGGGGAAAAAAACAAATAAGAAAAGCCCCGAGTTATTAACTGAGGTTATTTCTAAGAATTAAGAGGTTCAGTTTGCTCAGACAGCAGAACTGAAGAACTCAGGATCTTTAAGATATTCCAAGGCTCTTCCATGTTTATGTCTAAAGACTGTCTGGAATTTGCACTGAAACAGAAGAAAACTTGAAGGGAAATGCTGACAGACCCAGCCCAAAGAACCAGACCAGAAAAATTATGAGTCAGCTGATATACAAACCTAAAGCAGATCAGACCGGAGGAAAATAGAAGAATATCACACATCAGATCAAATCCTTTCTGAAAGGAAGACCAAACAAAACAGTAAAACAGAAGAGAGAGAACTCAGGAGGCAAAGCTGTGTCCAGCCTAAAGAAAACCTAAACACAGTCCCTATAGCTGACAAAGGTGATGGTGAAGTCTGGAGTAAGCTCAGTAAGGGAAGTGGAAGAAGTAAATAACAAGTGTAATCGTGTTTCATCACATTCAGGAAAGGACAATCAGGAACACATTCACATCACAGAACTCAGACAAAACTATTTCAAGACTGCACAAAGCAGCAAGTGAAATTAAACATCCAGTGACAAAGTAGGAAGTAAAAATTACTCTGTGACTGAAGAACTGCAGTTACT
Source organism: Pitta sordida (assembly GCA_013390025.1). Taxonomy (NCBI): domain Eukaryota; kingdom Metazoa; phylum Chordata; class Aves; order Passeriformes; family Pittidae; genus Pitta; species Pitta sordida. Next base: position 159,066 of record WEKX01015101.1, read on the forward strand.
TAAGGAAGAAGGCACGTTTGGGAAAGCTGTATTTCATTCCAAGTGCAAGGCTTTATACAAATAACTAGTGCATATAAATATATATATATATATAAATCAATTCATAATTACAAGAACCTAAAATAGCTCTTCACGTTTTTCTTTTCCAAACCTGTCTACTTAAACTTTTTCTCTGCATGGCCCTGGGTCAAACCTACAGATCCAATAGATGAATTAGTAAGAAAGTAGCGAAGTAACCAGGAACCAGCCACAGAGATGACAAATATGGCTCGTACTGACAGGAGAACAAGCAGTTATTCAAACAACAGTAGCAGAAGTGAGACCAAAATAACTCATGAGGACACAGATCTGGAGATGTTAATTTGTGAGTTAGAAACCAAAGAGGAAGAAAACTGCTTGGCCACTACTCCTTGTGAACCTCCTGTGTGAGCAGTGCCACAAGAGAAGAGCAGCTTTAGTATTTCCAGTAGAGATTTCTTTACAGTTTCTTTACAAGAGGCACCAAGATCTCAGCTATAATAATACTGCATTAAACTCTGGTCCTTTCTGCTCCCCAAACACAAGCTGGAACAGGCAAAGAGTAACAAAAACATCATGAGAGACAGAAAAGATCTATATTCCTTAGAAACAAGCTATTACAAAGGACAGAAAAATTTATGTCAGTCCCAGAAGGAAAGGACAATGACTGGTCCTAAGGGGTTTAGGCAAGAAACTTGGCCACCTCTTACCATTTATGGAGTAAAGACATTCCAAATCCTGCCAAGAAGAGCTAGAGAGAGAAAGCACCTCTTCAGCTTTTAGGAGAGGGGTAAATTTATGGGTAAGATCAGGCAGCTTTTGTAACAGCCACCGTGTCAAGCCTCTTATTATGTTTCAATTGTTGAAAAAGAAATGTTGAATGTTTCCCAATGTTGAAAGGGAAACATCTCCAGATCTCCCGTGGGTCCGGAATCACAGCAGAGAGGCTCCAGCACAGCAGGACTGTGCATGGCAGGACACAGGAGTGGGGGGTCAGGGTGGGCACAGGGTGTTATGACAGCTCCTGCACGGAGGGCAGGTGGGCTGCAGGCACAGCACACTGTTGGCACAGTGACCCTCGAGGCTGACGCCACGAGCAGCCGAGGCTCTGGCAGGTCTCTCCAAGCTCTGAAGCAAAGGATATTGCACAGTGTCAGAGACAGGGGAACAGATCAGAGATGGACCCCTAGGGAAATTTCCTTGCCTTTAAAAGGAAGAGGTTCAAACAAACATTTTCCAGATTCCAATCTCCTCCTGTGAAATCCCAGAGCTAGAGAAATCACTCGGACTTTTGCCACAGACTTCAGGGGAGTGAGGGTTTCACCCCTACTGATTTGAAAGCAAGTCCTTAGTGCAACTGTAACACAAACACAAAACCTTGTCCTGTCACACTCCAGGCAGACATTTTCCTTCAAGAGCCAATAACTGTGTGTATTTTTACACTGAAAAAATATTTAACGGATTAAACTTGGCTTACAGGAATAAATGCTTGCAAGTTTATTTTAAAAACCCAAATGATATCTGAAGCATATCTTAATGAATGAATCTTCAAAGAACCACGTGTTTTGTGTGCAGCTCATATATACAACGTCCCTGATGTTACTGTTATCAGCTCTTGAACAAAAGTTTTAATGTTTGTTTCAACATCTTTCATTCTGAATTTTGCATAAACCAGACCTGTGCTTCCCCTCAGTTTTACAACTCTCTCCTGGGAGCTCCATAACGTCTGCGTCTGGATTCCTTTTTTCCTTTGGATGAGAAAGGAACGATTGTCCTGGTATAGGAATGAATTTCATCTCTCCTGGATATTGTCCAACGACACTGCCAGCATGCATGCAGTGCTGATGTATTAGACACAGGCTTTACTGCCTGTCCTTCTTTTCAAGCCCTTCCCAAAACAAAGCATAACTACATTTCAACTATGAAACTAAATATTTAAATATGAAGAGAAATCTGCACAGTGTTTTCGGCTTTGATTCAGAAAGTACTGCACTTTAGAAATCCTTTAATTCTTCAACTAATGAATAAAAATTGTACAGGAGAAAAGTTAACTAACCAGTTTTAACTTATTCTTCTGAATGACTTCTTTGTTATCCTTCTGGTACAGCTCCATTTTCTTTTTGGTGTTCTCCAAGTCCACATTGTTGGTTAAGTTAAATACTGCATAGATATAATAAAGAGAGAAAGCAAAAGTATGAGGTCAGCATGCATGACTATGGCAAAGAAATACTACTCTTACGTTCTCCATCCCTTCTAGCACCAGATAGAAACACTGCAGTAATGGAATTAATTTAAACATGCTCTGTAAAGACAGGCACAATCTGCTAAGTCGCCTCAAATTTCAAGAGAAGCCAGTAGAGCTCCTTTGGGTTTACACATCTGTCACAGAATAAACCTTGAGTCTTGCATCCCATTTTGTGATAGTGATAATGATACACAGGAATAATCATCACATCATTCATAACACAGACTTTTTCAAGCAGCAGTTACACCTACGAACACAGCAATGCCTACAAAATCAAATTAGACCAAACACAAATACATATGGAGCCAAGGTTAGAAATTAAGTCATTCCATTTCATAAGCTCATCTAATGCACAAAGAGTGCAGAGACTGTTTGAATATTTAGGTACAAACAGAAACCCTCACATTGCTTGATAACTTAAAGACCACCAATGTACAATTGCCTTCCTTAGGAGGAATCTACAGATGCTTCCAGATTAATAGGTTAATTGACAGTCCTTTGATGTCTCCCAAAGGTGACAGACTGTATCTCATATAATTATGAGCAAGCAGGGCCTGCCAGCAAGCCCCATAGTTTAGCACAACATTCCCAATTATCTACACATGGCACAGCAGATATCTCAAGAAACTGAACAGTTTCTATAATCAACAGCTTGAAAGATGTAGATGGTTTGGATGATTAGTAATTTGATACAAAGCCTGAGCCTTTCACCTCTAGGTCACTGGTTCAGTCGTGGGTCAAGTGAATTCCAGCTGAGAGCTGCCATCACGGGGAAGTCGCTTGGTGGTCACCACCCAGAGTGGGTGCTGGGCCTGTGGCCTTAAAGCTGCTGAACACTGACAACATGCAGCACTCAAAGCCTCCAGGAGCTTTGTCACGTGGCTACAAGAGCAGCAAAGAAATGTGCAGTGCTCTTGATAAATCCTCCACAAGGAAACAACCACGTAGTGACTGTGCTAAGTTGGACCCTGAGGGAGGGAAGGAGGTTGTAGTGAAAACACCAGCACAGCACTTGGAAGGTTTTGGTTGAGTTCTCCCTTCCTGGGCTTTTAGGCAACCAGGGCCAAACCATCCCTGGGCACGTGAACCACTGCCAAGGGATTTGTTGCAGCAAGGCTGTCAGGGAAGCAGCAGAAAGTATGTTGTTACTCATCAGGATAGCTCACATCTCAGTTTGGGAAAGATTATATCCCTTCCTTCATCCTCTCCACAGATAACGTGGTAGAAATGAGCATCAGAAAGGTTCTAGGCAAACTAAGGAATGAATAACCTAGACTGGCAAAACAGCTGACAGCAGCAAAAGAAACACCAAGAAATCAAAAGCAGGAGCAAATGGGGGCAGGGGGAGAAAACAGGGAAGGTCTGAAACACCAGAGCTGTGGGATACAGCTCAGTTCTACAAACCCACTGCTGCCAAAAGGGCATTCCTGCTCTTAGGTGCCTCTAACCAGGCACAGGCCTTGCTCTTCCCTGTTCTGACTCCAGAACACCCCTGGATGCTTTGCACTGTCAACAGAAACTCTCCGGTACCCTGCACTGTCTCACCAAAGGGTCAGGCAAGTGCCAGTGATGGTACCAGGGAAGAGGTGAAAGTGTACAGATGGGAGAAAGAATTCTTTCTTTCCAGGAGTACTGAAATACCACATCATCTTAGTCTTATCATAAGTATTCAGTTTCCCCAAACTGTAACAAAAAGGGCTCAGCATTGTAAATATTTCTTAATCAAGACAGGCATCTGGCACACGTTTAAAACTTGCCTGCTCTCCCCATGTGTGAATTTTAATTCTTAAGCTAATGGTTTTACAGATCAAATTGTGACTATGTAGTTGAACCCATTAAACATAATTGAGAAAGGAGTAAAAAACCAAGCCCTGAATGCTTCAAGCAGCAATAGTTGCGAAACAGAGACCCATCAGCTTATTACTGGATTTATTTTTAGAGAAACACTCAAGATGTTCAGGACCCCAGAGGCAATTTGGCATCTCAACTTGCTCCTCCTTTTGCACCTGAAGGTGGCATCTGGGCATCCTGCAAGCACAGCATGTCTCATATGCTATTTCTTCTTCCTGTCGTCATTGAGGAGTTTGGAGATCTGGTGTGTGGAGTTAAGTTGTAGGAAGTGCTGACGTTCCCATGCAGCTGCTGTTGTTGCAAAGCCCTGGGCTGATTGTGTGCCAGCATTTTCACATGACAATTCTTCATGTCTTCATGTATTTGACATGTTGTCAGTTGGGAACTGTAGGTTGGAAATTTGGAGGTCGAGTCGCCATTAAAAGACCAAAAATTTAGACTGAGGTAAAGGGTTTTACTCAGGAAAGGCTGTGACAACCAGGAAGTGTACGTTTGTCATTATATGAAATAGGGAGAATTTTATGCCTTTTGAAGAGAGGAAAAACCCTCAAAATATTCATAATGGGTAACTTACTTCAAAAACCCAAGGAGCTATGAGTTATGGCACCTGTGATGAGATCAAGGCTACAGCAGTAAGTGCTACTTGTAGCTGCAGCATGAGGTACAGCTAGTGATGTAAAGAGAAAGGAAGCTTTATTCCCCTACTCCTGGTTTACTTTATTCCCCTGCTCCTGGTTTTTACTGGTGGTACCTCCTGGGTACAGGCCCAGCAATTTGCCCAGGAACAGTAGCAAAGCGCAAAGTTCAAAAAATGGACTTGAGAGTTGATTCCCAAACTCAGCCTCCATCTTACACCTTCCTTCTGAGGTGAGGGTGCTGGGGTGGAAGAGTTTGTGATTTAGGAACCAGACAGAGTTGAAATGATATTTATATTGATCATTATTTGGAAAAGAGAGGGAAAATGAGTAATGCATTGGGGTTTTTTTTTTTGCTTAAGGTTAGAATGTTCTTCAGCTGTATCTAAGCAGGTGTATTTTGGTATTTGATAGGAAGTAACATTTCCATAAAAGAAATCTAGTTCAGCATCTTTGAGAAATTTTCAGCAGCCACCTGCACAGGCACCTTAAAAGCTCATTGCTCTGCTCAGAAAAAAGTGAAAAACTGCTTATTTCCTCATTTCCCTGCTGTGGCTGGAACCAAACCACAGGTATAACCCTCTCAACAGCCAGATCTGCTCATACCACACTGACTCTGCCGCCCCTTGAGGATCCAGCAGGACACCAGCAATCAGGAAGGTTCAAGCTTCCCAGCGCCCTCAAAGGCCAGAGAAGATCTGCCCCAGTGAATATTGATGTTTAGTCATTGATGAGGAACATTATCTCGGTGCTGAACATCTGCTTCTCAACACTAATTTATCCACATTTAAAGAGTTATATTTTGTTGGAACAGATCAAAAAAAGTGTAAAAATTCAGTTGCTGAAACAGTGTAAAAAAGAAAAAAGTAAAGCAGTGGAAAGTGTAGCAGTGCAACCTGGATGTCTCTGCATCAAGGTCAGGGTTAACAGCTGCCCTTCAATACATGAAAGCAGCACCTTTCCTCCTACACTGAGCACCCAGCAGCAAACCAAACTCTGCACTTTGACACTGCACGGTTCCCAGCAGCCAACAAGTCGCCAAAACATCTCTCAACATATTTTCCAATAAATTTTTCATGAGTTTCAAACATCTTTACATCAATATTCATAGAATACAAGTTCTTGCCATTGTGTCCCTGCAATTACAGCTGACAAGTCTATTTTGCAAGGGGCACTAGGCCACAAAAAATAATTAAGACATTATTTCTCTCTCTTGTCCCCTCCATGAATTCCATGACATTTAAAAACCAACAAGGATCAAATCAAAGAACACAGTTGCTAATACAAGTTACTCTTTACTTAGGATCATGCATCACTTTATTTTGTCTGCTTTGAGTCTTGCCAGAAATTTATTTTAAATATAATCCTTCCCTTTTTCCCAAAGCACAACAAAATAACCCCTCTAAAACTAGAAGAGCCAGAAAGGGTTAAAAAATCCTAACTCAGATGCCACACCTACCCTGAAAAAATATTGGTGTAGATCTGAATATGAGTGGCAAAGCAGATGGCTGGTTTGAAAAGGTTTCAAAGAGAAGACAGACTTATTTTTGTCCATGTTGAAATATAGCATAAGCCGATATAAGAGGCCTGAAACCCTTCAGGGAAAAGAAACAGAAGCTGTTTTGTATGCAACAATTATTTATCTACTTATCCATCTCACATTGGTTGGTTTATAAAATGACTTGCCTTGAGACATCTGTTGAAGTGTAACAGGAAGACTATTGTGTTTTTTTCTGAAACATTTCATTCTATTTAGGTAGAACTCCCAACTTCTGAAATTCAGCCTCTACAGGGAGACTTTCGCTGCTTTTCCAAACAACAACATTCATTATGCAATTCTACAACAAATAGAAAAATATTTTTCCTAGCTGTAAAAAAAGACCATGAGAGAAATTTTAATTACATGGCACAATAATTTGTCCAGAGACATCGCAGTATGAATGAACACCCCTCCACTGCAGGACTCTCAATCCATCAGAATCTCCATGTTTTACTTTCAGACTAAAAATTATTAATATTAATTTGATGTAAACAATGTAATTCCCATCCCACTACAAACAACTCCTTAATAAGCATCTTCATAAAACCCCAGCTAGAGATGGGGAATGGTAGAAAAGCCACTGCTGTGGGCAGAGCACCGTGAAGGGAGACAAAAATGCCACCTTCGCTCTGCCCCAGAGCCCCAAGCTCCTGTGCCACCTTCTCTTGGTGCTCTAATGGCTGCTCTCTGTGCTTTCCATGGAGGTAGGAGAGGGGTGAAGGGAAGAAAAGAAGAAATAGATTATAACAGGTACTTTCCAACAAACATTTCTCTGGTAATAACAAAATAATTATCAGAAACAAAAGAAAACACAGAGATAAGCCGGAAAAGTCTAGTCAGGTATTAATACCTAATTACTTCCGTTTATCCTCAGTTATCTTTTATTGGGGTAATAACTTCCCTTAGCATAGTAATAAATGACTAAAAATCACTCGGCCCCATCAGTCTAAAGAGAATAATTTCAGCTGGAACAGAGTGAAATCTTTGTTCAGAGCAGATGACTGAAAGGATCTTTGACGAAGTTGCCCAATTTCCAGTTGGGTTATTGCCTTTGTCAGGACCAGCAACGTCATCCCCGAGAACACACACACACACAGAGCAGGAAAAACCAAACCACAAAAGAATAAACAACACAACCCACAAGTGATCACAGATACTAAAACCCTCCCTCACCCAAGGATCACTTGTGAGATAAATGATCTGAGCAAGACAAGGCACGAGGCAGCCGGGATTGCACCAAGTCTTAGAGGAGTAAGGAGATACAGGAATCCGAGGGGCACAGACACAGCAATTTCCCTCCAAGCTGAATGGACTGAATGCTTTAAAAAGCAATAATTACTGCCAACAATTGTGCTGTGGTGATGCCTGGGGGCCTCACTCAGGTACCAGGAACAGGGTGCCAGGCAGTGTGAACCCACATGCTGGGAGAGCTTACACACAGCGTTTAGAACTGGCTACACAGACACTTGGGGGAACATGAAATCCTTGGAGAAAGAAGAAAACCTTGTAGAAAGCAGAAGCAAAATCTGGATTATGTCCAGAGACTGCAACTTGTAGCAACACTCTAAGGTTTAACCTTGCCCCTCTCATCATGTGGGTCAGACATCACGTAGAGATGCTGTCCACACCTTCTCCAAAGGCAGGTTTTAACCATTTCACTTTCTTTTTCTTCCTACTGGTAATGACAACAAACTGTGTTTACAATGTTCACAAATTGTCCAACTGATTTTTATTCTGGGGAAAACTTTCTTTAAAATGTGGTTTTTATTTAAAGCCTTGTATAACACATTTTAGCCCAAAGCATTATTTAGTGGCTACATTCTAAACCACTTCAAAAAATGTGGTTTTTATAACAGAAATCTTGAAAGGTGACTACTCAAATGTTTGTTTGACCTTCCCACACACTCACTTCTGCTGCACCACCCAACTCTTCTATTTAAGTAGAAAAAGTCTGCAGGTATAACACCTGATAAGAAAGGGGAAAACGGGATTCCAGTGAGGTCCTGTATCCCATCAATGGAATAATGCAGTGCAACTGCTGCCAATATGTGGAAAAATCTACAAGAATTGTGCCAGGGCCACATGAAGTACACCCATACAGGATGCTGACATTTTGTCTCTGCTAAGCAATTTCTTCTTTTGATCTCCCACATCAACTCAAAAATCAAAATTTCCCAGCAAAGAGAAAACAAAGATAAAGCTGCACTTTGACCCTCCCACAGAAAAACTTAACATTTGAGGCAGGGAGTGAGAGGGGAAATCCAGCTCTTTGCCTCCCTACCTCCCCACCCTGGCAGCTTGAACAACCACCACCAGCTACAGCCAACCTGCTGTATGTTGGCTCCACAAGGCAAAACACCTTTCCCTTCCCATCTTACAGCCCAGTTTTTCACACACACAAAGCAGGGAATTCTCACACACACAAATACGAAGTAACTACTCCCTGCAGTAAAACGTGCAGTGACCATACAGAGTCAAAGACACCTTTGACACTTTGTTCAGTCATGCCACTCACAGCACGCCCTGGAAGAAGTCACACTGTCACACGAGACAACTGCCAGGTGGAGAACTCTGCCCAGGAGCACAGCAGGGAAGGACGCGAAGAGTGAGATGTGTGCACTGGGCTTTGTCACCACGGAGAGAGAACAGGACTTGAACTCCTCCCTAATGTAGTGTTGTTGAATCAAACCTGTCCTCTGGGGTCTGACTGGAGTTAGATCATAAATGAACCTGACTGTGCCCCTTCTTTCCTCTCATCACTCTGGCTGCTACATGAAGAAACCAACAAGAAATCAGACTTCCTATTCCTTTCAGTATCTTACGTATCCCTCTCAGGCAAGTAACTCCAATTCCTAACAACCCTATCAAGCTTCATTATGCAATTGCAGGGCCAACATAATTACTGGCAAATTCATTTTTTTTCACAAGGCTGCCAAGACCAGCCAGATTTCTGCTGCTTCTAAACCAAGCTCCCACTGCACAGTCTGGAACCATTTGAAATGTAGCCACCCAATCCCAAGAGCTGTTCTGCATGTGCATAATGTCCTGCACAAATTCATGAGGTTCAGACAATTTCAGGCAAAACTTCAACTCCCCTGTTGCAAATGTTGAAAACCCCTGCAACAGCAGTAAGTGACAAAGTATATTGAATGCTACATAAATAAGAAGCAGTTTTCCTTTCCAGGAGCACAAGAATTCTTGTAGGATGCTCCAGCCAAGATAGAGTCATTCTTCCTACTCATTCCCTCCTTCCCCATACCATCCAAAAAAACATACAAACAGAACTACACCCACATTGTCTCCTCCAGACATTTGGACCCGTGTGAGTGTGACTGGTGTTTCCCAGCCACACGATTTGGCTCTCCAGCCTCAGCCTTCTGATTCCAACAAAAACATGATGCATTACCCGCAGCAGTAAATGTATTGGATACACTTCTACAAAACACCACAGTGCCAAGAGGAGCAAGGCCTCCTTTGAGAAACTCAAGGGGAGTGGCATCTCCATGTTTTCTTTCAAATCATATTTGTCCCTCTTTCATGCTCTCTTCTTCCAGGTCAAAAAAAAAAAAAAAAAAAAAGAAAAGCCTCAAGAGCTCATAAAAACCAAGAAACAAACCATTGAGGAGTCACTCCTTTGAACACATCCTTGTTTTTCTAAGCAAAACCCATCACTCCACCATAAATCACAAGTCACCCAAACCAAGAAGAAAATAAACTCTGTTGATAACATTGTCCCTTCCCCAAAGGGCAAAGTTCTGCTTCAGCTAATCCAAAGAGAAAGAAACCAATGTCTGTTCCTAAACCTTCTCCTTCTGCACAGCAACATAAAATGCTACCACAATGGTATGTAAGGTCATCAGCTTCAAAGCAGCTTCAACTACTGTACTTGCAGAAGCAAAAATGATGAAAGACACCATATGGCTTCTGTCATGGTAGATAAAGCTAATGGAAGCATATAATGAAAATTTCAATTTCTCCTCCCTTTGTTTAATCTTTGCCAGTGTAGCACTGCAAGCCTTTCTTTTCCAGCTATAAAGCACTGCGTCCTCTTTGGAGTGTGTTTTTATTCTGGCAGATAAAAAGTTTTACTTAACCATGTCCTACAGTTCGGCAAATATGATTAAAAGTGTGCAGAAAAAAATTAATTAGATAAAAATGTGATACTATGAAAAATCCTATTACAGAAACTCAGCTTAGACATTCTCCTGGGCAGCTGAGTCAGAAGATAAAAGCCTAAGGTTTCATCAGCACAGCACATCAAAAATGCAAGCATTAAGACTTACCAATTTCTTCTATTTCTTCCAGGAAATCATTATATTCATCTAAAGTCGGAAAGTCTTCCTCTCTTTTATTGTATCTTGGAGAGAAGAGAAACAGGAATATTTATGCAACACACAAAGATGCCATTTCCATTCAAGAAGGTTCTTGCTGCAAGCTGATTAAGCATTGATCTAACCTGATCAACTGTGTGCTTTGTGCCTCCCAAACTGACCAACACACAGAGCCCTTCGTGGGAGACAGAGGTGGTTGTTCCAAAGGAAAGGAGTTGCCCTGGCATAACTCAGGGCTATCTCTGCCTGCTGTTTGCCAACTCCTTTTCCAGGGTTACAGGTAAACATGAGCACAGAGGCCAGGAGAGAGTAATTCCCAGTCAACCTCTTAACAAAGGCAGAGACAACAGTAATACCCACAGGAAAAAAAAATCTTTTCTAGAAGTATCAGAAAAGGGAGTTTTGGCTTTGTGCCAATAACAGAAAGCATATGTCAGCAGCAAACTGAAGATACTACACAATTATCTCATTTCATATCAACAGACCGTTCCAGGGCTCACATTCACCTCTTCAGAGCTGGAAAAAGTAAAAAAAGATAAAGGGACAACTGGCTGGAACGTGGAGAGCCTCTGAAAGGCAAGACATGCAGACTTGCTTCCCAAGAAAATCCAAAGCTGAGATTCTGCCTGCTCCTTGGACCATGACACCCAGGAGTATAAAAGTCTAACCCCAAGAACTCGGGCCAAATTCCAGTTTGGGGGAGTTTTTTCTGCCTCCTAAAAACTCATCTGGGAAACCCAACTGGGAAAGCATTTTCCAGCGTTTTCTCTGCTAACAGAACTCCATTCCATGTTTAGGCAACTCATGTGACTTCATTCCAGTTTGACTTCTGTTAACTTCAGTAGACTTTAAAATCCAACATCAAAATTGTTATTGCTTTCCACATCACCACCTTGGCAATTCAGTTTCCCCACATCTCAGTGACATCACAGCATTGCACTAAGTCTTACATAAAGGCTCCCAAGCTTACAACTTACCTGTACTTCCATTTTTGCATACACAACTCCCTCTGGGTTTGTTATATCTCATCAGATCCCCTTCCATCAAAACACCAACTGGCTGCCTAATTTTCCTTTATAAAATGTTGTTTCTTGGCCACAAGGAGGAGAGAGATGCAATTTCAGACCTCACTTATCTCAATTCCAGGAACTTTCAAACTTTCTGCATGACAGAACAGTAACTCCAGGCTCGTAAGGAACCATTTCCACCTACAACTGCTGCGTGAAGTTAAGAAACAATGTGAACATTTTTGTCCATTTTGATGGGACCTGGCCTTCAACTCTCTGAACAGGTCCCCAGGGAATAAAACTATCAAGGTCCTGTTTCTTGCCCCACTCCCCTGTTCACCCCCTCAAAGGGAAAGCAGCTGTACTCCTCAGTCTCTAATCTCCACTTAGGAGCCAACTCTCTGCCAAAGGAGGCCACAGAGAAACACCCAACGCTCTCTAAGGCTAAGCAGGAATCCCTCGAGGCTATATTGAGAATTCAGCCCTCAGTTGTTGCATAGAATCAGGTTCTCTGAAATCCCTCCATGATAAATAGGCGTCAGTTCTATGGTTTGCCACTTTAAAAAAAAAAAAATTATCTCCTCTGTGCTGCTGGAGAAGTCAATTCCTTAAAACCGTGATGAATGAAATACATCCACCTTCTGGTCTTTTAACTGGCGACACTCACATTTTCAGCACTTTCTTTCGAATTTCCACTTCCTTGTCGACAGCAGGATCCTCAAAGAGCTGCACCCTGAAGTTACTCTTCCTCAGGGGGGTATCGCACTCGTGGCAGTTCCCGGCCCCCCTCACAAACAGCAGCTCCACGCAGCTCTCACACCTGGGGGGGTAAAAGGCAGGCAGATGTTAAACAGGAACTGGAACACAGGAATGCCCCTCTTTTTTCACTGTTTGCACAGCGCTCTCCCCTGGATTTCACTCTTTCTGCAGCACCCAAAGGTGGCAGGAGGCCAGGACTGAACGGAAACAATCTCGGCAGCACAAACACATCCACCCTCCCTGCCCAAACAGCTCTTTGCTGGGACTGCAAGTCAGTCCAAGCACAGTGATGGGCTCTGTGTCCAAGGGCAGCACATTTATTGACCACATCAAAACACTTCCACATGGGCCACTCTGCAATGTGCTGCCCTTACTCCAAGCCCCACCTTTGTGCCAAAAAGCCCCGTTTATTCTCCTGGTGCCACAGTGCAAGTACAATTCCGCACAAGCACAAATACAAACCTTGCCACAGCCTCCCAAGAACCTACCAGCCCTACCACACAAGAACTGCTACAACAAATCTGAGCTAAGCTTCAGCCCAGGAAAGCTACAATATTCAAAATACCATTTCAGACAGCAACCAGCATTATGCAGCTCTCAGAATCACAGAATATTCTGAGTTGGAAGGGACTCACAAGGATCATTGAGTCCAACACTTAAACAGCACCACTGCCTCCCTCGTGGGAATCGAACCCTCGGTCTCCTGCATGAGAGGAGGGGACACTCACCACTGCACTAAAGTGGATTTCCTCTCCTGTGCCTTCTGGTAATACTTTGAAAATTGTACATTAAAAATATTTTACAGAGAGGCTGAACAGGAACAAAGCACAAGCGCCTTTCTTTTGTCTTAACGGGTGTTTCAGATTTTGACAAGATGTTTGCTGACCAGTCAGTTTACATTTAACAAGGGAAGAACATGCTACAAGAAAGCAATTTTTTTTAAAAAAAAACCTACTTGGGTAGTAATAGCTGCAAATTTCTAGCAGAGGACAACACCTGCTGCAGTCACTTCCTAGTGCTGGGGAGACAAAGGAGGCACTATTTATAGCTTTGCTATATTGAAGCCAGAACTGTTGTACATTAAGTGCTGTGTTGTACCTTCTAAACTCAACACAAAAGCTAAACAAGTTAAGAGAAACAACATTAACAGGGTTGCGAAGGATCTCCAACAAAACTTTCACTCTGCTGACCTATCCCCAACTAAACTGGTTGAAGCCCTTGCAGAGGCAGAGCTGGGGAGACTCAACCAGTTTTACCCAGCTTCTGTTCTCAAGATTAGAAAGTGCAAAACAAACACAATTGTATCTCACAATTGAGAAGGAACCTTCTTTTGTTGTTGTTAACGCAAGGAAAACTAAGGCTTCAAAATGCATCTTGTCCAGCAGCTGCCAATGTTCAAGAGCAAACCTTGAATTTACTTGGGCATTTTCCTGCTCCAGAATTCCTCTGGTTAGAAAACAAAGTATATTTTTAAATAGAAGTCATCTGGGTAGGGAAAGATAAAACTTTTTTAGCACACTAGGCCTGAAATTCAGAAGCTGCTGAGACATGGACTAGAGAAAATAATGAAAAATTAACACTATAACGAATATAATGAAAACAGTTTAGGTCCCCGCTACAGAGGGAGCAATACTAAATCAGGCAAGGCAGGGAGAAGGTTTTCTCTTTCCTCCCCCAACCTGTCCGTGCACGCAAGGGCCCCACATAAGGACAGTTTCACTGTCTCCTTCACTTTGGCAGCTCCTGCTGTTTATGTATCTCTCTCAACACAGCAGCCAAAGCTCAGAAAAACCCCTGCCTCCCCTTTCCTAAATTACAGAAAAAGGAGTGTAAGGCTACAGAACACAGCAGGTGGATCCACGAGCAGGTTTGGGTTTTTATCACAGTATTGCCTAAGGACCAACATCCTTGTGCAGTGTATTAATATACACTGACAGCAGCACCTGAAATGATTTCACTCCTCCCCTTCCCTAAATCAACATTTCAAGTTTACATGGCACTTGACTATGGAAAAAATCCCTTCTTGGAAAAGCACTTTGTACAAGTGCTTCACCGCCCTCCCAAACTGAAACCACTGTTTCTAAGGCTGGAAAATAGCTTTCCATACATAAAAAAATGAGTCAACACCTCACCATGGGGATCCCACATCAGGTGATCACATTCTCATCCACCCATGCACATTCACCCTTATATTTATGGTTGATAATTCCTTCTGAATTCAAAAGGGGGCTACATGGGACAAGCCAAGGGCAGCCCTGGACTCTGTCCATATCCTGCCTCCTCTCCATCTCCGGATTGGTTTAACATACACACTTAGATCCCGAGCTTCCTGCCGGGCAGGTCTGTCATTCTTGCCCCTACAAACTGCAGCCACTCAGCCAGAGATGCTGATGTTTGGCCACACATTTCCATCCGATGCTTGAGGAAGGAAAAAGGCCATTTCCCAAATCCCACTCAAAGGTGATCCTTTTGGTTTTGCTGCAGACCAGAAAAGTCAGAGCATATGCCAACATTAGGAAGGCAGAGTTCTATAAAGATGGATTTTATTAATTATTTCGTGTCTTGAAATAAAGATTTCAAAATGCAACTTGAAAAAAAAATTATCATGCACTGTAAAATTTAAAAACCCAACATCCTGTTTTTCATGTGGTTTATTTATTTAAGATATGCAGCAATTTCTGTGATTTCACCAAAGATACTTAACCCACGCAACAGCCAGACATCAGAGGGACACCCCAACTCCACAGCTGGTATTACAGAGCCTGTCACGGCACACAGACCACATCAGTTCAGGAGATCTTCGCATTTCTGTGCAAGTTCAACTCCTGCCCACTGGCATTAGGGTAAAGACAGCTGACCATGGAAGCAAAACATCCTCCAGTGCATTTTTCATTGGCCAACACACACACATCACACGGCTTTCCCCAAATGAACAAAGCACCAAAACACCTGCTTAACTCGCCTTCAAATCAGGGCCAAAAGAGATGGGCACATGTTTTCTCAAATTAGGAGCCTTAAACTGGTGATTTTTCAAACGCGTGGGTATTATGTACACACACCAGCTACACACATAAACCTACGGTGATGAATGTCCCTGCTTTAAAAATCACTTACATACATTTATTCAACATCTGAGGACGAGAGCTTCACATGAGATCTAAACAAATACTCGGACTATGATGTTGCTGATTCTCCTCTTCACACCACACAGCCTCTGCAGCCTGTATTCTACTTCACACACTCTATAAGACACTTCACTACCTTTTGGATTTGAGTTGGTATCCTGAATAACAGGTAATCAGGATGAAGACATCAATACAAAATGCCCAAGGAGTTACACATGTGCAGATGACAGAGAAGTGTACCAGTAATACCAGCAACAAGAGCCACCACAATACTCCAGGAAGAAAAAGAGTCTCCTGATCTGTGACACCAGGGATAATAAACATCAGTATGCTTGTTCTCATTGCCATGGACACTGGTTTGATCTGTCTTGTTCTTTTCTTTCATCCCCATGAAATATTAAACAAATGGCTCAGTCTCTAAGCAGTCTGGAGCAACACCACATTTTTGAAGGAAGCAAACAAAGCCTGTAGATGGTTTGGCACCATCAATGCACAAGCAGCACCACGTGCCCTCATGTCAGTGCTCATGGACTTCAGGATCAGGATTGCACTGAAAATGCTTTTGGCACATCACAGAAAACAAGCAAAGGTTCCTCTCCAGAAAACTGTTAAGATATTTATCAATTAAATTACACTTACTGGAACTGAGTGTTTGTTTTGGACAGAGCCCCTTGAAAGGTTTGTGCCCAATCCTGCACTCCCAGTACAGGCACACGTTCTCTTTCTGGAGGGATGATGGCAGATAAGGAGTCAAACCCCTGGGACACTGAACAGATGAAAGTGGCTCACAACATCAGCATGATGGTGCTGCTCACTTTTCTAGCTTGGCTGGCAAGGGAGCAAACAAAACACAACAAAGGAAGAGCTATTTTCACAAGCAGGAGTACAAGATAGCAGAACCTAAAATTTTCAAAGAGGGACTGAGCATTACAAAATTTTCAGGGCTTTAGATAGGCAGTCATTAATCATTTCAAGGAAAAAAAAAATTTATGGCTTTTGCTGTTGACTAAGAATATTACAGAATGAGTTACCGCCCTTCTTTACAAAGCAAATTTTTAGTAGATACGCTCATTAAACAGTATCAAACATTTGGAATCTTTAAGCTCCTTTTTCTTCAGCTGTTACAACCAAGATATCTCTGTTAAGCAACTCACACAAAAAATTATCCTCTCCACTATGGAAAAAAGCACTTTAGACTAAAAAGTAATAATAATCTTCAATATATAGCCAATACCTGAATGACAAACAAGTGGAATGGAAAGAATCAGCAAAAATTATGTGTTTTCACTTGTTCCTCAATTCTGATGTCAGAGACAAATTTACTGACAGAAACAGAATTACATCCTTGATTTACAGTAAGGGAACATGAGAAACTGATAGAAAACACACATGAGAACGTTTACAGAATGACATCTAGACTTTTAAAATCAAAAATGCTTCTAGAAACATTCCCAGGCTGCTTGCTTAGCTTGGGTTAGACAATTTCGTGTTCTCCTACAGAGATTCTTGAACTGAGACAAGAACAGCCCAATTTAGAGCGACCAGCTGTCAAACCTGTTTATTTCACAACCTTCAGTACATTTAACAAATCCTCATAACCCACAGTGGTTTCTGCTACGTAGCCAAGAGCTCATCAACCATTTGCAGTTGGCCACTGCAGCTTTATTTTCCAGGCTGATGGACTAATAGGCACAGCCTGGAAGGCAGGTTCCTCCTGGAGCCTGCAGTAACAGTTATCCCTGCGATCCAAAAAGAGGCAAAAAAAACTTGAGCAAAAGCAATTTTTTGCCCTATTACAAGTCAGGGATCAAAAGCAGAGGGAAGAGAAAGAAGAGTGAGTGCAATGGCATAAAGTGCTCAGAACAAAGGAGCTCATGAGATCAGAAGCTCCCATGAGTAGGGAGTTAGGGACAAAAGTCTTTTCCTTTTCACACCTCAGCGTCAGGAATTCATAAATCCTTACTCAAGTACTGGCAGAAGCTGCTGCCTGTGTGTTTTGGGCCATCTCCTCCCTGACTGCCAAGTACAAGAGGGGATCCTTCCTTCCTTCCCTTGTCCCTGCCCGGATTCTGTACAGCCCAACCAGTGGGGACTTTGCTGTTCTCACCTTGTAAAGAGACACCTTCAGAACACCCTCAAAACCAAAAAACCCACGCTGGGTCTGTCTTCAGCCGTGAGAATGAGAATTTACCTTCAGGAAAGGAGAAGGTCTCACAGGCAGCCCACGAGTGATGTACAGACCACAGCTTGGTACGGCAGTCACACATATCTCAGCTTCCAGGCAGAAATCACAACTCTTTCAACAGTAGGTATGAACTTCGGAGTTTTAAACACTGGTGATAAGCTGTGTGCAGTTATCTGCAGCTCCCTTCTCTTCAGACCACAGTCACACACACTGCAAGGCAGTGTTAGAGATTATTTTGCTAACATTTCATTTTTTTTTCAGAAGTATCAAGAGTCCAAAGGGTTGATCTGAACCCTCTCCTTTAAGCAACAAAGCAAAACAAAAAAGAGACTCCGGTGCTCTGCCTGTATCTGTGTTATGTCAATTCCCAGTGTCATCTGCCAAGCTGCTGAGAACACAATCCTTCTTCTAGACTATTTATATCTTTTGGGAAAAGGATGCATACACACACTTGTGTTTCATTTTTGTTCTGTCAGATGAGTTCTGCTCCGTATTGCAGAAATTCGAGCCCAGTCATGGCAAAAATTTAGGAGACAGCCACATTTAACCCTATTTTCCAAACACCCATGTACATATTCTGCTACACAGAACAGCTTATCTGAGCTGCACTCACCAAAAAGAAAGCAGACCAGGTAGTGGTTGAACTGACTGACTGGCATTTCAAGGGGAAAAAAAAAAAAGACATATTGAGTCAATTAATAAAAACCAGAAACATTTCCACCACCCATTGTGTTTCAACATCTCCACTACAAAACCATTTCAAGTGGTTTGGACCTGACAAGAAAGTTTGCAGCGAGCTGAAACTTAACTCACATTTATCCAGTACAGATAAGCCTTTCCCCTTAAAAAAAAACCCTAAACCCAACCTTTTACGGTGTTAACTCTTCATTGTAGAGAGAAAATATTTCTATAGTCATTTAAATAAAGAGTGATTATTTATGAGATATTACTGCCTAGTCAATTAAGGACACAATCACAAAAACATGTCTTACAGCACCATTATGTGGATTTGGTCAAACAACAGGCCAGCACTTGACAGGCCAATTCTTGACACTTCAAGAGCAGCTGTGGTGGCATTGAGAAATAAGAGCTTTCACAATGACTAAGCACACCAAAACCGACCCAGGATTTACCCAATGTACCAGAACAACTACTCCAAATCCATTATGTTGTACTGGGCAAACACATGCACTAAAACAATAATTCAACTGTGTCAATAATCTTTCTATTATGTTTTATTCTCTTTGAATGAGAACGTTTGCAAGTTCTCAGCAAACACCAAATTGGGTGGCTATGAGGACCAGCAGCTGCCTCCAGCACACCTGAACTCCAGGCACATTTATGAAACTTTGTGTCTGTCTAAACTGCAGAAACTGCACGTTTTTCGACATGATCCAGCTCAACATCACCCATTGTCTCACAAGACAAACATACTTGTCGCTAACAAGTTTGAAATCTCACACCAAATTCCGTGTAAGACACGTTGCTTCCTTCTCCTTCTGCACCCACTTGTTACCTCATGAGAAAGTCCCACACTGGGGCTCACAGGGTTTAGTAACTCAAGTGCTCCGAGTCGTACCCAACACCTGCACAAGCCAGAAACCACACTGCAAAAAAGTAAAACACAGACAGCAGAAAATAAATGCTTTTTAAGCACTACGGTAACTAAAAGACAGATCTTCTCCTTTATCCAAAAGGAGGATTTTACCTTCTGTCCTGTAGTTTCACTGCATTTTACAGTGTAGAACAACAGCACGTGGGAACAAGACAAGGAAATGCAGCCACAGGGTGAAAGGGGAAAAACCCTAAATGTATTTGTGGCACAACTGGATATCCTGACCACACTGCTGAGGGCCTGGCATGAGACACTCCCATATTTCACATCTAATCTCAAAAAGTGAGGAGAAAAAGTTGATACGACACATCTGTAAGAGAACCAGGCAGATGACCAAGCTTTTCCATAAAAACAACAGTGGTTTGGGGTCCCAGTGGGACACATGCAAGAGTTTAAAACTCTCTTAAAAATCAAAATCTTAACCCATCTCTTGCAAATGTACCTGCTGAATGATCTGCCTGTGTTGGCTCACGTCTCCTGGCTGTTGGGAGGAACCAAGCCAAATTCCTGCTAAGAGCACAGGCTTGTGTGTCACTCCAAGCATAAAAAGAACAGTTCAGTTTCCTTGAGCCATTCAAATGCAGAGACACTGTGGGTGGATGTACAAACAATTAAAAACAACTAAAAGAAACAGCCTGTTGGGGAAACAACTGCACTGTCCATGTCCAGCACAGTTCTGAACCCTCGTCAGTGCTCAAAAAGCAAAGTGTGGACAAAATGAAGTGATGTTCTCTCTACCACTGAACCTGCTCAGTGTGAAAAGACTGAGGGAATGGGTCGTCATGACAAAGTGGGAGCTCCTGCATAAATTTTGGGTTATGATGAAATAAAATCAACTGGTTTTACTTAAAGTTGTCAGAAAATGAGTGACTGAACTCAAAGGTTAAGACACCAGCTCCCATCCTGATGAGCAGCAGAAGTCCAAACAGCCTTGGCTTTATAAAGAGCCCAGGAACACCGAAACTGGAGCCCTTTGCATTGCTGTGCACCCTCCTTCCCCTGGTGTCCTCTCCCATAGGACAGAACAACATTTGTGCAGCCACATGGTTTATTTGGGGGGTTATTTTTTAGCCAGATAAATTCTCCATTGGGTCCACCACGTGAGCAGATCACAATCTGAACTAGACCCCTGAACTAAGATGACCCCAGGGAGAGCCACGGGGTGGGAGAGCACAAAAAGCTGTTCCTCTCTTCCCAGTCTCTCAATCAACAGCACCCAACACTGTTTATTAAAATTTATCCTTCCCTTTTATAAGGATTTTGCCACATACTCAGCCAGTTTAGCTTGATCCAAAAGTGTAAGGAGAGGGAACACAACTCAAGAAGCATCAATCATTATTTCAGGGTACCCTTCAAATTGCTTGATCAACACACCTCTGAAAAGGTGAGTCAAAGAACAGTTAGAACACAAGGAATGCAGTGATAGGTAGGGTAGTAGACAGAGGATAAGTAGCATTTTTCAGAATTTCTAAAACTAAGAGAGTCAAAAGTCCACGGCAAATTATTTCAGAAAACTTTAAACAAAGCACACAAGATCATTTTACAACCAAGTCCTTCCACAATAGGAACAAGAGGCAACACAACTGACCAAAAATTCACGCACTTGAAACAAGTCACAAACTCACTGAGAGTCCATAATTTAAAGAGCATAAATTAGATGAAAAGGCACCCCTATATCAATCAAAAAAAACCTCATGATCACTCTGGCATGTGGTACAGTCATGGAAAGCACATCAAGGACACAGAGGAGCTGCTATTGTCAGGATTCAGCAGCAGCACATGAGATTGCACCTGAAGTGACATGTGCTGTTCTGGTCACTCACTCTCCAGACGGCTGAGCTCATCCTATAAATGCAGAAAAGAGCAACTAGATGATCACAAGATTTGGAAGATAGCTTTTTTTTTTCTGCTGTTTCTCTTGAAAAGCCAATTTAAACTGGAACAACAGAGATTAGAGTTTTAGCCAATTTAAACTAAACCAGGAGGAGTTAAAATTCATACTGGAAATTTTATTTCTCACCAGCCACAACAGTGGGAGTCTGGAATCAGAATCAACAGAAGTGACAGGACAAAAAAGTAGTTAAAAAAAAAATCACATTACAATTTTATAAGCTCATGGAGACGATCTGATGACCTGATAGTCTTCAACAGGTAACTAGATTTGATAACAGAGGTGCCTCCAGTCCTGTCTGTGGTCCTGATTATGTGCTCTAATGACTGAAACACCAAGACAACAGCCTGGGAAGAAAAAGAAAAAAGGAGAAAGCAAAGCTAGTATTATAGGCCTCTTTGAATAGTGAAAAAAAAATTTTAAAGCATGACAAGTATGGCACAGATGTTCTGGCATCTGCTCCTTCTGCTCATAACAGAAACCACCCAGCCATCAGTCTGAACCTGTCTTCACAGACTTCACAGATTCATATTCTGTTATCAAACTAATGTACCTTATCTGGCACACACCATAACACACACAAGTCTGAGAGTCAAGCTTGATTCACTTGGATCAATTTTTTTTTACGTCATGGAAAAAAGAGAGAAGGTAAGACCACACCATTCTAGTTGTCTTTGATAGCTGAGACAATGCACAGGAGAAAACTAGAGAATAAGCATCCTCAGCTTGTCTTATTCCAGATAAAACATGCAATTTAATAAGGAGATATATTCTATGTACTAGCATGTAAAAAAATCCTTCCTGCTGCAAAAGGCAGTGGCCATGACCCAACAAATCATCACTCCTGCCTCTTCATCAGCTCGATACAGCCCTAGGGAACAAACTGCTGCCTTTTCAGAAAGACAGACCCAAAGTACCAAGGACTCAGTAGTACTTTTGTTGTTGAGAGCATGCTGGTTTCACAGACTAATGTAGGTAATTTTACATCATATCCCAATTCCCTACTGGAATTTCAATTGATTGGGGCATTATTTATTTCCTGCCCTAAAGCACCATTTAAAATGACTTGCTAAACCTCTGCTGCCTTTACTATTACAATTTGAATAGCTGGATATTAGAGAAGGAAGAATGATCTCTGTGGAGTCCTTAAATACCTTACAGAGCAGAGCCTAAATCATTCTGAGCATTAAGTTCCAGAAAATCGCATCAGAAGAAAGAAAAACACAAAGAGCAACACAATAACATTTTATTGTCACCTTTTAGACAGACTTAATCCTTCAAGAAATAAGCCTAGGCAAGCATATGTTAAAAAGAAATCTAAAAAAGTTAAAGGAGATGTAAAGAACAAGCCCAAAACCAAGTAAAACATCTGTTGCAATGGATCACTTATTTAGGAGTGGCTGTGCTACCTTGTGCCCCAAGATCATTTGCATGCTATCTCTTCCCAGAGACAGCAATTTTGATCAATTAATGATCTTTAGCATCATTAAGGCACCTTCTCAGGCTCTGTGGCTGCATTAACAAACCCAGACTCCTCGAGTTACCGTTTTGGTTTCAGTTTCTGTGACCCAACAGATTTTGTCTTTCAATCCTTCTTTATCTCACCAATCTTAGTTTTCACCAGTAGAAGTGCAAAGATGATATTATGTAATTAGCGAAGTCCAACAGCTGCACTTCAGTTTCCTCATTTGGGAACCTCCCACTTCCCACCAATTTTTAAGGGTCATTCCTCACTTCATTTTCACATAATCCCTAAACAACCATTATCACGTCTTTTCTCAGCATGAGATAAAATAAAGACTGTGCTTCATAAACAGTGGAGACCTTAAGATTACATTGGGGGGAGGGGGAGGGACAGCATGACAATTATTTCGGGGATGTCGTGAAGTGCCCTACAATATACAACACGTGAAACAAATCCCAAAAAACAAGTAAGTTTTGACTTATTCAAAAAAAATAAAAAAAAAAAAGGAAAGAAACACTAAAACCTCCCTCCCCCATCCTATGCTGGCCATTGGGCAGGTCAGAGTGGAATTTCCTTTTTAAGGGTGGCAGAGATCCCAACCTTCCAAAAGCCCATCAGGGAACTTTTTTTTTGCCTTGTAAATTCAATCACCATTCAAAAAAAATGGTTTTTTTCCCCCTCAAGCTTAAAAATAAATATTTCAGTACATTAAACCAGTTGGTGAAGGTCAGACAAACTTTTTGAAGCTAAGGTATAAGGTCATATTCAATGCAACTCCTTTTAGGTACGTATTAAACAAAAAATAAGGAGGACATGCCAGACCTTCATGAGCTGTGTTGGCATCTCAATCATTTTCTACAGATTGTAAGGAATAAAAACCCAGCTCTACTCCGGGGAAGCTGGAGGTAGGTTCACAGGTAATCCAGCACAAAGGACAAGTGAGCAAACCCATGACTCACCACACCACAGACATAACACAAACCATTCTCTCAAAGCTGCAGCGTATGGCAAAAAGTTCCATCATGATGTGTGTTCATCCGTAGGAGAGGCAACGAGGAGAATCAGTTGCACAGAGGGAGCATGAAGCAAGACAGTTTGTATTCATGGTGGATCAAAGACAAAAAACCCACCTGTTTTTTAACAAAATACATTATATTGTTCGTATTGATACGAGTACCTCAGTGTATCAGTGTATTCTGCCTCACACCACACGAAGCAGAACACCCCAGTGCAGTTGCCCAACAGTGGATGCAGACATGGTGCTGGGACACGAGGGAGGAGGACACTGAGCTGACCCCCGACACGGGTGAGCTGATCATGATCTAATTGTTGTCAAATGATGAGAAGTCTTATAAAAATCCACAAATCTGTTCTCCATTATGTGAAGTTCTTCATGTGTATAAACACTCAGAGCACAGATTGGTCATTTGCTCATTATCTGTGTGTGGAAATAGCAGGAAGAAGCATTTTTGACGGCCTGTTTTAGCAAAAACCCCACCTGCCACCCTCTGTGGGACTGGTCTAATTTACTCCTTAAGCAGATTTTTTTGTTCATTCCTTTACCTGCATCATGTGAACTACAAAAAGTTCTCCATATCCATTCACTCCTCCAGCAGACAATCAAAATCCACGCCACAGCCACACAGTGCGAGGCACCACAGCCCACCTGCCCCAGCAATTAAGTGAAGAGCCACTGAAAACAGGTAAGAAATTGGAAATCCAAGCCCAAGATCCAGATGATCCGTCCCAGATGACAATTGGGCCGATCTGTTTTACCCAAACATCAGCTGAGGAGCACCCAACAATGCTGCAGGTTCCCTCATAAACACCACACTGCCCCATAATTACACGGGAGCTGCGCACGTACTCAAAAGCAGCATTTATTCAGGCCCACAACTGTATGAAGGACGTGTGTAAAGAACATTGTTCCTGGCCTGAGAAACAGCGAACACTATTTTCCTTAGCCATATAAATCACACACAAATGCTTGATATTATCTAGTGCCACTAAAGCAGTCAAATTAAAGCAAATCAGGAGAGCACACCTTGGAGCGCACAACTCGGGGAAGAGCAAATGCCTTGGAACACAAAATTTCGTGCCTCTTATATGCTCCCAGACTAATTCAAATGATAAGCTCGTACACAATAATGAAGAGGATCTTTTCACAATCACCCACTCAAAAAATAAACATGAAAAATCAACACATCTATTTTACATACGTTGGTTTGATTCGGTAGACACTCCCATAAAGCAACGGCCACTAGCAAATTTCATCATGAACAACAGATTGGGAGACCCAGGGAAGAAACCCAAAAAAGCAAAGGATCAGTTTTTCACAAAGCAATGACCCCTGCCAATTTCTGACATTTTGGAAGTGCCCACTGACACTGACCACCTTAAACCTTCCTGGCCAAAGCAAGCTGTGTCTGTGCAAGATAAATTCTCCCTACCCCAAAACGAATCGCCGAGGAGATCCCAGACTAAATTATCTACTCTCATCAATTTATGGAATTATGTATTACCAT
Organism: Pitta sordida; assembly: GCA_013390025.1. Classification (NCBI taxonomy): domain Eukaryota; kingdom Metazoa; phylum Chordata; class Aves; order Passeriformes; family Pittidae; genus Pitta; species Pitta sordida. The sequence continues at coordinate 184,258 of WEKX01015101.1, forward strand.
TAATTATCAGGCTCAATCCTGCAATCTTAACACACAAATTGTCCTTGATGAAATAGGAATAAACTGGGCAAACAAGGCTCCCTTCATCAAGACTTTTCAGAACAGTTGTGTGACATTTCAGAGCCAGGCTGGATGGGGCCTGGAGCAACCTGGTATCCCTTCCCACTGCAGGGGGGTTGGAATGAGAAGGTCTTTAAGGTTCCTTCCAATCCAAACAGTTCTATCATTCCATGCTAATGTGAAATCTGAATTTTTTAAATTTTTCTGAATTCGTCTGAGCACAAGCTCCGTGTCACATCTGGGGAGGTGGTCAGTTGTGTTCCAAGGACCATGATTGTAACTTAACCTGGTTACACAGACAACTTCAACTCATCACCATTACCCTTCATTAGCAAGCAGTCATAAAAACCTACACTCCTGCTATTTATAATACATACCCATTTTTTTAAGTACTCTAAATCTCTCAGATCCCCACGAACTTCAGGTACTTCCTTAACTTTCCACCTTTTATCTGAAGGGCAATTCAAGCTGCTCCCTCCCCCTAAAACTACAAACAACATTTTGGACAGACATGCAAGGTGTTCACCGACACTTTCCCCAAGAAACATTAGGATGGTATAGAAAAGTGATCACCTTTATCTTCTTCCACAAAGGACGTAAGCCAAGTTTACTAGTCAAAAATACAACAAAGGGATCCAAAGGTTGGGAAAAGATGGGGTTTTTTGCAGATACCGAAGACTGCACTCTGAGTATTGTGCACTCAACAAAACCTGAAAAGAATCCAGTCACAGACACAGGCTGTGGTTCATGACTCATGGTGCCATTGTGCAACACAAGTATCTCAAAAGCAACTACGGTACAGCTCATCTTAAAAAGTCATTTACAGCCTACCCAGGGCAGAAAACACCATACTGGGTGTTTTCATTGGAAAACCCTGTAAAACGAGTCTGGTGACACCCACTGCAGCAGGACCTGAATCCAATCTACAAAGTTAACCAGTTTAACAAAATTCCCTGGTGCAAAACACTCAGAGGTTGGTCATGAAAATCAGGCCACATTCCCAACATGATTGAACCCAACAAAGAAACACCCCCTGTCTGCACTGGTGAAGCACAACCATTACCTGCTACCCTGCCACTGCCAGCTGCCCTCAGCAAGTTTTGGGACACAGGGAGCTCAGTCCCAAAACTGGAACCATCACCCTACTTTAAGTAGCAAACAAGGGGTGACCAGGTCATTAGAAATAAATAAATGTGTAAATAAATTCAGTGATCCTACAGATGTAGATAAGATTCTCCCTTCTTTCCCCTCAAGATGACTTTCCGTGCCTCTTTTTGCTTTGTGCTGCATCTCCACCACCACATGCTGAGTCTTCAAAGCCATTCTGTATTAAAAAATAGAATACATGACTCAGATGGTTTTAAGACATATTTGCTTACTCAAAAAAACAGTCCACCCCAAAATATCACCTTTAACAGCAATATATATTATAGTTTCCAGAGCTGACAAGTACTTGTCTGAAAAACTTTCAAGTGATAGAACTGAGGCACCTGTGAAACACTGGTTTTTCTGCAGAAATCAGCATTATTAGCACTTCATTGCTGATCGTCCCTTATGTAAATCTCAAGCAACTGAATACCAACACGATCAATTTTCACCTTTTATCTGAAAGTGCTCTGATGGAAGAAAGACTCTCTCCCCCACAAAGGTGAACTTCCCACTGGTCATTCCCTCTTTCGTGGTTGCCGAAGACCTTGACAACACCGATTCAAGCACTCTCACCTCCCGGGGCAGCTGCCTTTAACCACACAGATTCAATGACACCCAACTGCTACCCGGGCTGCACAGGTGGAATTCAATCTCACTCAAATTCTCACAGGCTTTCAATTATCAGCTCTTAAATCCGTGGGAACACGTATAGGGGAGGCGGCTTAAATATAATATGGTTTAATTGCATAAAGCTGTGCATGCACTAATAAGATAATGGTACGTTTTGGTTCTGCAGCAATTGTCACTCTGGGCACAAAGTTCAAACTGTCACCAGCACCTGCCTTGTACTCCCACCTACACAGCAAGGACAGACAAACCCATGTGATTTCTGCTCAACAGCTTTCAGCAAATCCAGATTCAGGTGAACCTAAAAGGTCCATTAAATGGCCAGGCCAAAAGAGGTTCTTGGTTTCGACAACATACAATTGAGTCACTTTTCCCATCCCCAACATACCAGTTTGACAGGCACGTTAAGACTCAATACTTCAAGCTAAAAATGTGAGGCTAAACAACAGCCCACAGTTTGTACATTCTCAGACGTAATACGTCAAAATCTGAATATGTTCAGGCCTTTTTTACTATGAAATAAAAAAAGGCCTAATCCTTCAGTCAGCTGCTACTGGGAGAGTTGAACTGGCTTCACAGCCCTTTAGGAACTGAGGTCTCAAGAAAGAAAGGGAAACAAACCCTCAGTATTTGGTGGGCTTCAAGGAGGTCTTGGATTCAGCTCCATATACTTATTTGAACAGTCCCACAGGTATCACCAGTAAACAAGAACTCTGTTCATTACTGTTTGCAAGAGCAGGCCCCTCAAGACAATGGCCTACTGAGAGCAAACAAAAAAATCCACCACGTAGAAAGGAAAAAAGAAAAAAGACAGATACAGACACTTGAGAAAACACTTATGACATGCACTGGATAATTCCTGTATAACTGGAGGTTTTGCTTTCCCTAGCAACGCAGTGTGGATCCAGGACTGCCCAACATTTCCCTCTGCAAGCAGCCCCAGTAGTGAGGCCACACTTACACCAAATACTGTAGAAAATTCACCAAGAACTACTCGTCATTTGATCTTTTCTACAGATTAATAGTCTCCAGTCTTTGTTCAAAAACAAAGGCTATAAAAGCTAATAGATTATTGAAGGGAAACCTGAACACTTTTTCAGAAAAGTGAGATCCTAAACTTGACGGAAAACTCGGTGCAATACACCACAACCTTGCTGTTTCATTCCAAATACCAGCAACCATCTTTCCACCACTAAAAACAAAAGGTATCTCTTCCTGCTCCACAGGAATGACTTGTCACCATCAAATTCATGCACAGAAGAAAAGCAGGACAAGAACTGCATTGCCCAAAGGGCTGCTCCAAGACATGACGCTTTTCACTCCCTGTTCTGGAGTCAAAAGTGCACATATTTGGGCAAAGTACCAAAAACACAGACACTGGGTGTCGCCCCTGAAGATCACCTTGCTGTGAAGGTCACAGAGCAGAAATGCTTCCCCTGTGTTTCACAGGCTGCTGATGCCACCTGGGGAAAATGCGTCAGGTCAGTCACTCCCTCAGTGTTAAGGAAAACCGGTTACAAGACAAAAGCCCTCCTCAGCTTTGAGGAGTGTTTACAAATGTGATGAATGCCAGTGTGTCCCAGCATGCCAGCTTGAAAATAAGTCAAGCACCTGGCCCTCAGCACAAAAGGCTGACTCACCTGTACAGCATCTATTACGCTTTGAAAAGACCCCAAGTTTAGCTCTCGTGGGGACACAAAGTCCTTTCAGTCGGCTGATGAGAGCATGACTTTTCCTGTCCTTCTCTCCACCTGCACACACCACCACAGACCAAAGTCATGGGATGGCTTCCCAAGACAGGGGACAAAGATGACTTGCATACATGTGATCCCTCTGATTCTGCACAAACACCTCCTGACACCAGCTCACCTGCTCCGCTCCAAGGGGGGACACAAAAACAGCACAGAGATTAAGAGCCACAAATACTTAAATTTATGCTCCACAAAGCTCTAACTCCAGTGTAATTCTCTATCCTGTTCTGCAGCTCCACTGAAAACTAATGCACGAAACTGAGCAAGCACTTTAGCATGAGACTGTATCGACTAACTCTAGAGGAAATTGTGCTTTACTGTAATCACTGTATCCTCACCTTTCCTGCTCAAATCTCTTCACTTTTTAGACTGCAGTTCACTCAGGGATTTTTCCTTTCCCTTCAAAGAACTGAATTTTGGATTTATGAAAGGTCATCTGGCTACTAACAATGTAAAGAACAATTAAAATAAAGAGAAAAATGTTTTGGTGATAACAGTCGTGATACACGAAATATCAAACTTGCTTCACTCTCATTCCCATTACCTTCCAAACAGCTTTTGTTTTGCATTATCTTCACTTTCATTTAGGTAGAGAAGAAAACCAAAACCCATCACTCTTATCAAGGACCATGTTGTGCACCCTCCTGAGCAATCTCTTGTACCAGCTTTTCACTCACACTGGCAACAACGCTACAAGTCCACTGTAAACCCTCCTGAGCCAAGCTTTGAAAGGACCACGAAAAGACATGAATGAGAAGAGCTCTGAAAATTCTCCCCACTCCAAGAAGAAAGTTGTCTCCTCCTCAGCAGAGATATTTCCAAACTGCAACACTTTCAGTAATCCGCAAGTGATGCTTTTATTTTCAGGAACAAACTTTACATAACATGAAGTGGCAGTTCCTCGGAATTTGTTTAAACTCAATCCAAATCCAGGCTAAAGGGTGTTTGAGCAGAAGACAAATAGAGTCTCTGCAAGCTCAGGTTGTCAACTATAACAAACACCTTGACTCCCACAGTGTGTACTGAGGAAATCGCGTGGGATCATCTGAGATCAAAGGGTTTTCCGCGTGGCTGCCACACACCTCCCCTCCTACACTGCAGGGATGTTACCAGGACGTTACCAGCGCTGGCACAGCACTGGAGTTACCAGTAAAGACATACAGGAACATAATACAGCTTTATGTATTTATTTTTACTGGCATCAAATATGGCTTCTACAAGTGCAAGGTAGAGTCTAGACCTACAGAGGCTTATCCTACTTCTAGATCTGTGCTGCCATCGTTTCCCACCCCGTATTCAAGTCCTGCCACCTCTACAACAGCACATGTGCCCAGGAGAGTACAAGGAGCTAATTCAGCTGGTAACTAATCTCAAACCCTAAAATCAGTCACCTTCATCAACTGGTTCACCATTTAGTGCCAAGAAAAAGTGTTGGAACAAGGGGCTGGTACAAATGTATGACACAGAGTACACCTGGATTTCAATTAGCTGGAGTAACCATGGAGACTCAAGTGGAAAGCACCACACACCTGCAGCCAGTAATTTTTATTTTTTTTATTTAACCACACCACTTGTCTTCTCGTTGCCTTTATACGTCAAAGGCACCAGCAGTGGTTCATGTACAAAGCATAGAGATATTTTACCCCAAGACGGCGAGTCTCAAACCTCATTTGTGCTAGAAGCAAAGTGTGGGAAGAGTCATAACATTTTGAGCACAAGCAATAACAATACATACCACTGAAAGGACATGGCCACAGATGCCTGCCAAAGCACAACCCTTCTGCTCTAATTCAGCTTAAAAATGCATAGACAGGACCTGCACGTGAAGGCCTACAGCTGTCAGAGAGTCCCAGAAGACACACAGGGGGGCACAGCTGCACAACAGGTTTTCTCTGGTGGCAAAAAGATCTCCCAGCTGGGTACCCCCATCTCCCTCCTCCCTGGGGCATCGCAGCCTCCAGCCCCTCCGGGGTGCCCACACAACTGGCTGGACAACAAAGCATAACAAAACAATTAATCAAAGCGTGGGGAGGAAAAGCATATTCCTAGCAACCCCACTGCTTCTGAAACTCTCTTTATACCCAGTCTCCTTTCCCCTGAACTAAAACTTCTCTCAGTAGCACTGGGATGATCCAGTGAATTACCTACCCAAATACCAGGTTGTACAAATCACCAGTTTTCTATGTGCTAAATGTTGTAACATAAAATTTAACTTCTTGAGCAATCTGGTCAATCCTATTATACGATATTTAAGGTCCCTTCCAATCCCTTGACATCCTAAGAATCTGCAACAAAATAAAACATCTGAAAACTCCAATGCTATACTACAGAGCAAAGCTAAAGTATAATTACCTTAATTAATGCAAATACCCCTTTCTGGAATGCCAGACACCTATTTTATAGGATTGGCACAATTTAAGTTGAACATTTTTCGTTACGAGGCGCTCAAAAGGCTGGTTTTGTTTGCTGTGGAAGGTTTTGTGTTTGAGTGTGAAGGGTGGATGGAAAAGAAGTTCTACATTCCCCTTACAGAGCACTTAAAAACGTAGACACCCCCACAAAAGCATGATGATTCCTCATCAGCAAGGTGAGGTGGCAATGCTTTTATATCACAGGAGAAATACACAGGCATAAAAGGTTTTATATGCAGTGTTACATAAAAGGAAGGTCTCAAGGATCCTCTTATTCATTACATATGTTTGACATACCCAAAAAATAACTGATTAAAATATTCCCTCACTATCCTCTGAAACATCCTGCAAGATGAAAAATGCCATCCTATGTAAATAATAGTCCCCTACCATATATACACAGGAACCACACTAAGACTGAAAAAGGAGTCCTTATTTTGGTATTTTCTAATTTCTGTGTGCTAAACTCCAAAACAAAGCTTGGAATGTAGCTTTTATGAGCAATTCATACATTCCTTAAGAGACTCCAAGTCAAAATACTCAAATTATTCTCAGAGAACCTGGAAAAAAAAATCTGCAGATACTAGGAAAATAAAATAAACAGAGTTTTAGTAACGTAGTCACTCCAAATTTGCATCCAAAAAAAAGCTCTCTCATCATGAAATGAAGTTGGACTGGTGAACTTATTATCCCTAGTCAAAAAAAATAAAGTGCTAAAGACGGCAAGTAAAAGGTTTGATATCGCTCAGAAGATGAAGGACAGATATTTCAGACCTTTGAACTGGTAATATTTAAAGGGGGGGACAACACAAGCCTCTCCCTCATCTCATTCACCTTCGGCTTCTACTGTAAATAGTCCAAGCCAAATATGAAAACTGACTGCATTAGGACAAACTCCAAGTCTACTGCTACCAACTTATCTTAAACAAACTGTTTGTGTTAAGTGAACTATTTAACAGAAAAACAACTGTCAGAAAAACTGATGCGCATATTTTAGAAGAGAAAATTAATCATACGGGTTTGATCCCCAGGATAATAATCACCACATGGTGAGTTTCTCTATCTCTGTGGGCTCCTTGCATGGGTGAGGCTCTACTCAAGCCCCTGATGAACGGAGCCAGCCTTCTGAAACAACAGTCTGGTCAGTGCAGTTCTTTCATCCATTCCTGTTGTGCTGCTCAGCATCCCAAATGGCAGGGAAACAAGAATAATAATTAGAAAAATGGATTTTTTTAATTAGCCATCATAAATTCAGTAAATATAGAAATCAGTCCACACTGGAAGTAACTGATACAGAGCTGTCATTGCCCAGCAGGAGATCCACGGAACAGAGGGGCACAGCAAATGTTCACTGTCCTGCAGCAGGAGGTGTCACATTTACTTGCCCACACCAGATCCCTCCTAGTAAGGAAAGGGTCTCTGAAAGCCTTAGAAATCAGGTAGGGAAGAATTCTGCAGGTAAAAAAGGCAGTGCTCCTGCAGGGACACGGCACCAGGAGCCATCCAGAGCAGGGATTCCAACCCGTGCAGCCGCAGGGACCACAGGCTGCTCTGCATTTCCCACAACTTCCTTCCCCTGGGCAGCAGGGCAGGGCTGAGGGGAGCAAAGGCAGCTCCTTCCATCCCATCCTCGCTGGCTCTGCACTCGGGAGGTCCCTCAAGCCTGTGTGTTGGTGGCACCTGGAGCTCTGCACACCAGCAGCGCCAAGGACACCCTCTCCAGAGCTGCCCCTCCCGGGAGATGCCAGTCCCACACCTTCACCTCACCGAGACCAAGAGTGACTGACATCCTGCTAAAGATGGAATAAATTTGTGGGGCTGCTTCACACACCTGAAACAGTTAAATCACAGCCATATACTCATGTGCCCAAGCACACCAGTCTCATTTGGGGAGCTGCTAATATGTGCAGAAGAAGTTGGATTAAAAAAATACGTGGGAAAACGTCCTGCTCAGCCCTGCCAGTGCAACGCTCCAAGTAAATTAAAGCAAGAAAACAAGAACTGTCAAAAGCAATCAGGATACCAACATGTGCCATGCAAATGCAGCTTTCTCCCGATACTAAATTAAGATTTCTTTTCAAAAAACTTAATAGATGAAACAGAAAATTGCATACTGCCATGAAAGGGGGTGGAGTGAATACCATTCTCTACATTATCCTTTGTATTATACAAAGGCAATACTATGCTTAGTAGAGAATGTTTCTGCTTATTAAATTTTATGTTGCTATATTCAACGGCATCACATTATATGTGGACTTTTTCTGCAATTAACCACCCGAACACAAATTAAATATTTATGGATAAGTGTCAATTATGATTATGAGAAACAATAAAAGGACCATAAATTAAATAATGCAGATAGAACAATAAAGTTTTTTCACATGATCAAAACAATGTCTCAGTGTTAATGCCTTCTTATTCTAATTGAAAATGTACTCATAGGTGCTGTTATTGCATAAAATTTGGTAAACAATACCATCTTTTCAGCATTATGATTCAATCCCAGTAATAAAAAAACCAAACAAGCCTGGTTGCTTCTTCCAGCCGGGCCCAGCAGTGCAATGTTATTGGATGCTTTATAGAAACCTTCAGTTTGACACAGTCCAGAGTACAGTAGGGTATTTTCACAGTTATTCCTAGACTATTTCTATCTTCTGTAATTAATTATCCACAATTGTATATTTTGTTTGGTGTTACCAGCTCCCATACACATGCAAAATATTTTCCCACTATTTTACTTTTTAACTAATGAACTATCCTTAGGATGGCAAAAAAACCAAACCACCCCCTCCCCCAAAAAACAAGTCATGTGGTACCTCCCCTCTCCCCCTCCCTCCAAAAAAAATAGTCAAATATGACACTAGAAAAACCACATTGTTGCTTTAAGGGCACTGCTTCTGTTTCCTGAGCCTGATTCTTAAGGGGAAAAAAAAAATATCCGAAACAAAACATTTTTACCAAACTACCAAAAGGAGTCAAAAGTCATCAGTGACGACTTTAGGAATTGTAAATTATGTGGGACTCTGTTCACAAACAAATCAGATTTATGGTTATGGAACTGTTGTTCCTGTTACCTGAAATTAGAATTAGAAGCTCATTAAATATGAATACGTTTCAGAGAATGCAGAGGCACAGCATTATATTGATGAAAGCTTCATTAAATTTTCAATGATAGAGCTGCTTCTATATTTGTGAAGGAAGGACACAGAGTAGAAACAACTAAGTTGAGGCAATTCTCCTTCAATCAACTTTGCATCTCTCTACCTAAAAAAAATGAATGGATCTAAAGTAAAATGTGGGACTAATTAGATGTAAGAGAAAGTAATTACGGTCTGTGATATTCAAAACATGATTCCTTTCAGATCAACATTTGTCTTGTATATATCTGTCAATTATACAGCTGATGTTCCAGAAGGCAGGAGTCATGAGAGAGAGAAATCAGGTTTGAATGGTCAAGTGCATATAAAATACAGACTTTGTACAGGTTCTGAACTCAATGGCACACATGTCTTTTTAAAATACTCATGTGAAAAGGCGTAATGAGTATTGGAACTGAAGCCCTACCAAGCAAACTTCTGCTTGCACAAGAAGTTAAATTATCAAAGTCATGCAGTAATGAAGCCTTACTTTTACTGCAGAGACTGAAGCCAAGAAACAGACCTGTGGCAGAGGACAAACTGGACACACTACTCTACTGGATTTCCAGTATTACCACTGGGGAGTCAGACAATTAAAATTGTGTGTGAAACACCACAACCAGCCTACGTGAAAACGCAGAACCGAAAACACAAAAGCGAAAATTCAAGTGGGCTGATCCCTCTTGTGGTCGCGAACTACAATATAAATTTATTATATCTCCACTTCACACTAGCTGGTTTCCTTTGGAAAAAAGGCTTATGCAATCAGGCTGCCACTCAGCTCCTCCCCCCAATATCCATTACCTTCTGTCAGCCGAGTCGGGCCGCGAGGTAGAGGCCTCAATGTCATGTTATTCCCCCAACGACCTGCACGATCTGCAGGGTGGGCATGACGTGTTTTCCTTACGGTTAATGTGCACAGCCTGCCAGGAACTGGGATGTGGGGCTGCTCTCTCCAGATTGTTGGGACTCCCACCCCTGTCAGGCCCTCTGGATGGGCAAGGCTCAGCTCACACACACACAGGCAGGGCTGGGTTATCCTCAGACCTTGTTTATTCTGCCCTGCTCAGATCCTGCTCCGACACGTCCACTGTTTTCCTCCCCCTCTCCAGTTTTCTCTGGCATGCAGAGTCAGCATTAAATAACTGACCTTCTCAAAACCACCATGAGGTAGCATTATCCCCATATTACCAGATAAGGAAATTAAGCCATTACAATTAATGCTTGAAGCATGCCCGAGCTTCACATTCCCGATTTGAGAGCGATTAGCATTAGCGCTCCAGAGGATTTCCTCTGCTCCAAGCCCAGCCTGCACTTCCACAGGGGTGTCCCACGGGCACAGGGGAGCCCCTGAGAAACTTGGGGCTCCAGGAACTTGGCCAACTCCACCCCAGGGCTCTGTAAAGCAACTCAAACACCCGAGTGCTGCTCCAGCCCAGCAAGAGAACACAAGATCTGAGGAGCAACCCATTCTGCAGCCTTCACTCTTCCCCTGGCCAAGGGCTGTGGATCCAAGCACAGACTCCTGGCTCGGATAAGTTTCATTTAGACACCTACAGCCCTTCACCACCAACTCTCCTCACCCCTGACCTCACAACAGCCACCATGCCTCCATCCTCCCAGAACCTCACATCTTCCTACACGTTTCTTTATCTCCAGTTTTTCCCCAGTCTTCCCACATAGTTCTCAATCCTCCTCTAGACCACTCATCACTTCTTTTCTCAACTCCTCATGTAGTCATATCCCTTTCTCCAAACCAGTCTCCCTCGTGCTCTTGGCTGCTTCCTCTATGGCCACACAGCAAGACTGGGGGTCAGCCTCCCCTTTCAGCTCCACTGCAGCATTTCAAAGCCCCCCCAGAGCAATGAGGTGTTTCACAGTCACACGTTCCTTGCAAAAGAGAAGGCTCCCTTCCAACATCTGTCAGCCAAAGTCCCCACACAGACCCCAAACAATTCAAGTTCTCTATCCTCACCCCTAGAAGCAGATCTCCGAGGGGCTGTTTCACTCATGCATGAAGACACGTGTACATACTGCCTAATTCTGGACACATCTCCTGTATTACTTTTCATCAGAACAAGGCACATGGAATAGAAATCTAGCGTTTGTTTAGGAAAATTGTAGGCCAGACTTAGTAGCAAGAGTAAAAACAAAGAGACTCAAACAAATACAGTAATTCTAGACAAGTATCTCTCCAGTTCCTGAATTCGTCCAAGTCTGCTCAGCTGGTGACGTCCATAGCAACATCACATCACCCTGGCATTGCCCTCAGTCCTGTTAACCTCCCCCTCTCCCTTCACACAATGCAACCACATCCCAAAGCTACAGATAACTTTTCTTTTTTCTTTCCTAGAACAAGGGATCTTGGGGATTTAAAGGCAGGCTCCTATCTCCAGTTCACAGCACATCAGTCACAGGCTTATCAAACTACACAACTGCCACCGACAGTCCTTCCCGACGCCATCCAGGGTGTGTAAGGACTATTTTTTCAGTCTCTTAAAGCCCACAGACAGCTACTCCCAGGGCAATCTGGACTCCTCTGTTTACTCAAGGCTAATCACATACACTAAAGATTATCTAGTTGCTAGTTGTATCTACTGATTGTTCAGCTCCTAATCCCCACAGAGATTTTATTTTACTTTTTTTTTACATAAAAACACATGACACCCTGCAAGTAAGGATGACAAAGACGTTAAACACTCGTCTGCCTGTACTCCTCTGGGACCAGAGACCTTCCTCCTTCACCTCAGCTCTGCCAGCAGCACATTTAACCTCAGTGCCAAACTTTCCTGCCCAGTTAGATCCGACACTTCCCATTCCAGCTCAACAGCCTGAAAGTGTCAACACTAGCCCAACCTTTTGCTGTCTAGGAACACCAGTCCTCCTGTGCCACCCTTGCAGGGAGACTGACAGCCTGCCCACACTGCTCGGCACTTATAAAAAATGGAGAGCACAGTATTCTTGGGAACACTCAAATCAATGTTGCTTCCCAGAAAAATCCAACAAAACACCTTTTCCTCACTCTGTTTCCGCGCACCAGTACCACTTACTTCCTCTATAATGTTAAAGTTGTCGTGCTCACTTTAAGCCCAGGATTCTGCAAATGCTCAGACACAGAATCTAACATTAATGCCAGGCATTGAGGCTGGAGTGTGTGGGCACAGCAAAAATCATTTCCTATATGTTTCTCAATTCAAAGCCAAAATATTTATCAGAGCAGATGACTTCCTCATTGTTCCTTTGTGGCAGAGCCATCTTGTTTTCACTTATCAACTTAGCTACATTCCACACCAAAAAAACTGCAAGAATTTCCTAATATGTTCTCTCCTCCCTTGTGGGTTACAGTCAAAACAAGAACAACTCTGAATATCACTTTCAAAGCATCAAAAACTGTTCTTAGGGATGACAAAGTTTAATTTTGTCATTTATAGCAGCAGTTCCTGCTAAGTTCTTTTCTCAGATCTGGTCGCGTCAAAATGAAATCTTGCAAAATACTTTTTTAAAAAACAAAATCCAAACTACATGCCATTAAAAAATTCAGTTCACTGTTATGACTACTACTTGTGATTTTTATTGCAGCCAGAGTGGCCTTTCTGTGAGGAAACATCCACTGTTTCCTGCACATCATTAAACCAGAGGGAACTCGCAATGTGAAACTTAAGTGTCCCCAATGCAAGCTCAAAACACTGCCTGTCCCACAGTCTGTTACTATCAGGGAGTTTTTTCCTTATTTACTAACCAGATGTGAACAATGGAGTACTCGATTCAATTTCCAAAATGTTGTCCTGCCTTTTATTCAAACTTCACCTCCGGTGGTGAGGAACAATCAACCAAAGCCCCAAACAAACACAACTTCTGAGTACTCCAAAGCTGCACTCTCAGATCTGCCCTGCTGTGAATTTACAGTTACCAACACATGTTTCCTAAAATGACTCAGGAATATACCCACTTAATTTCATAAATATTAAACCTATGCACATGGCTCACTAACATCTGGCAGCAAATGCAACCGCACAGAAACAAGTCAAGCGTCCTCCTTCCTCCCAAACCCACAGAGTTACTGATATCAATTAAAATGCAGCAGATGCAATTAAAAGAAAGAGAAAATTAAAACCTGCCTAATATGAAATTGTTTAAAAGGTTGTTGAGTTTACCTTCTGTTTGGGAAGCATTTGTTCTCACCTGTGTTGGGCCACTACCATATTCAACCTTAACAGGGTAACCCTGTACCCGACCCAAAAAGGGCCAAGCATGTTACACGACTCAAATCCATCTTCAGGGCCACAGAATCATATCAGTTTTTGTTGGAAGCAGCCCTAAAGATCATCTCGTTCCAAACCCCTGCCATGGGCAGGGACACCTTCCACTATCCCAGGTTGCTCCAACCTGGCCTTGGACACTTCCAGGGATGGGGCAGCCCCAGATTCTCTGGACAGCCTGTGCCAGGGCCTCCCCACCCTCACAGTCAAGAATTTTTTTCCAATATCCAATCTCAAGTTCCTCTCTTTCCACTGAAGCCATTCCCTCCTGTCCTGTCACTACATGCCCTTGTGAACCACCTCCAGTCCCAGGCTGCAAATTTAGACAGACTGAATTTTCAGAACCAAGGAAAAAGGAATTTACTTCTCCATCTACTGACTGGAGAACAAAGATATAAACAACAGCTTTCCTTTTGCCAAGGTCACATCACAGAGCAGAACCATGACTTAAAATTTCCAAAAAGTACTTATGGGGAATGAAGAGCAGAACTCTGTGAGCTTTGCTGAACAGACAAGAATTATTACCAATAGCTCAGCAGAGAAAAGAGAAGATTTTCTAAGTATGTCAGTTTTAAAACAAAAGAATTAAACTGAAGCATTAACACCACTTCATCAGAAATATTAAGACCATGATTCAGAGCCAAATGTAAAAACAAATATTCGCTGTCAAAACCAAATGGCAGAAGGAAATAACCTCTCGGGTATTTCAGCAATGATTTAATCACCTCCCATGACTAATTCGGAGAGACTTTGGAAGACTAATGGGATGGAACAGGATCCAAAGAGCATCTAATCTCAATTAATAAAAACAGGAATAACTCCAGAAAGACTAAGAAGAAAAATGACCTAGATTTTTATTCCCTAAGAAGTCAGGAAAAAGCCTTACTTCTGAGGGAAAACATTCCACTTTGGGGGGAAAAAAAGAAAAATTTGCTTCTTCCTTTGAGGAAGCAGCTAGGCCATGATTGTGCAGCTATTTCAACCAAGCAGCAGTTAACTTCCCATAGCAAACCTGACAAACGCGAGTAAAAACCTCCCTGATGTGTCTTTCAAGTCACCCAGAAGAAAGAGAATTCTCCCAGAGATGGAAATTGTTGGGAATTAAATACATTACACAGTGGTCATTACTTATCTCCCCAAAGTAAAGTAGGCATCATCTGGACCACAGCAAGTTCCTGTGCTGCCGGATATTTTCAACTGTATGTAATCCCAGTCTGCCTTAGTCACAGAATCACAGAATATTCTGAGTTGGAAGGGACCCACAAGGATCATCGAGTCCAACTCTTAACACTGTCTCCCTGGCGGGAATCGAACCCGGGTCTCCCACACGCCAGGTGGGGACACTTACCACTGTACTAAAGTGGATTTTCCACCAAGACTACTTTACACTTGTCATACAAGTAACGATCTACCATCCAGAAATCTAATTTGAGGTGTGATATGGCAATAACAGCAAAAAATAAGTCTAAGAGGCAAAACAGAGCACTTGCTCTCCCAGATAAAGCAGCTTTTTAAATATGCAGCTTCACAAAGTGATGTAGGCTAAAGAAACATAAACATGGAAAGGTCCTTCGTTTCACCATATCCCTGCCTTTCTTCAGGACACACATTCCTGCAAATGACCTTGAACCACCTCTGATGTCTGACTAACCATTTACAAGCCCCTTCAACTTGCTAGTCCTGTACAAACATCACCACATCAACTTACCCAAAAAGCTTCTCATTTTCTGCCAGGCTGGCAAACTAGATCAGCTCCTGCAAGGCTCCAGTAAGTACCAGACTCTGGTGACTCTTTTCCTTGTGCCTGCTGCCCATTCAGTCCTGGATCCACATTTCCATGGTTGAACCAGCACATTTGTACTGTTTGCACTCAAGAGCCCACACACCACTTTTTGTTGGCCTAAAAATCATACACATCACAGCCAACCTTTACATTACAAATGACAGCCCTGAATCATTGTCCTTCTATACCTTGCATTCAAGGGATTTTCTTTAGGAAAAAAAAGCTTGCCAAATAAAATCCAAACACGTATTTAAGCCCCACTAATTCCCACTCGCTCAAGTTAAAAGTTACAGGTCTGACAGATCCTCACTGCCAACCTCTACTTGGACTTCTTCACTCAAACTCACTTGGCCGAAATACAGTTTTATGTTATTTTCCACAATCTCCAGGGCTTCCCCCCCATCCTAGAAGAAAGGCATTTTCTTGAACCACACTGCAGAGAAGAATGCAGCAGGAAGCCAAGCCATCCTTTCACTTGGAAGGAGTTTAAACGAGAAGATTTCAAACTTCTTTTCAGACGACTCCAGCCCCACGCACTGGCATGAGCCCCCACTCCCCTGAATTCACCAGGGATGTTCCCTGGAATCTGACAGCCACAGAACTCCACAAACCCCCTAACATTAAAATAAATAGTCAAATAATGAAACCTCTGTTTCTTGTTTTAGCAGCCGTTAGCACCGCAATTAAAAGTTCTCCCAGGATGCACTTACCCCCTAATGAATCCCTGGAACAGCCCTAACAGGGTGCAGGGCAGATTACAGAATCCCCACAGCACAACTCCAGGAACTGATGTCTCCCCTGAGCAACACAAAGTGGGGCCTAGAGACAGTAAGCATTTTTACACTGTCTTCCTTTTGATGCCTTATTAACAAATAAATACACCTCCCTCTGGGAACAGGAGGGGAAAAAAGGACATTTTAACAAGGGCTCCAGACACCTTTCCATAAGTCTCTTGCAGACAGAGAAACTTGTAACAGAGCAAGTTCATTAGCTACCATCTAAAATCGTGGCAGCGCATGAACAAACGTAAGAACACCACACTGGTGGCAGCTGAAATCAAACCTCTTCGCTTTCTGTGGAGGCTGCTCTGGTCCCTGTGCCCATCTCCCAGGGGTGTCAGGCGTGGAAAAGACACTTTGCCAAGGCAGCAAAGCAGCTGGCACAGCACTGGGGAAGAAGATGTTTCCTTGCTTTTGCTGGCCTGCAGACACCCACATCTCCTCTCTCTGCAGGCCAGGATGGGTCACAGGCGGCTGGAGCAGCAGGACTGACTCCTAAGGAAGTGCTTTACAGAGCAGTTTCCCTCCTCCCTGTAGTGGGCAGTGGGATAACAACAGTGACCCAGCAGCCCCAATTAACTCCATTTTTTACCTCAGATTTTTGTGTGTCATTGTTGGAGACCATATGGTCCAAGTTTAGAGCCAAGAATAAATCTCTTTACCCACTCCCATTTGCAGTAACAACCTTAACATTCTTTTAATGCAGGTTTTGGTGGATGCATTTCCCTTCCTCTGTATGGAAGTAAATCAGGGGGATATGCTTAACCTGCCTCCTAAAACTCACCACAGGCCATGAAATCCAACCAGGCAGAGTAAAAATTCATGGTCACAAGTGAAGCCAAGTGGATTACAACTCCATTGGCAAGCACGCACCCCGTATGCTCAGAAATTACATTAGGAACTGTCTGAAAAATCAAAAGTCATCATGCATGCACAAAGGATCTTGGGTATAACTCTTAAGTGAACTTCTTAAAGAAGGCAAAGCTATCACGGCACCTTAGAAACTAATGCATTGCAGAAACTTAATCAAGCATTGCTCCATGATTTGACACACTTTCCCTTGCACAAAAGCACCTTTGAAGCCAAATATTTGATGCCTTGAACCTCTGTTATACTTAAGAAAATAAACTCAAAAAGACATTCATTATTCTTCAACTAAGCATTTCCCTACTAAGTCCCATCCTAGAACAACTTTTAACTGCTAATTTATCATCTTCCCTCCCAGTGACAGGGAAGATTTATAGTGGAAAAGGCTTATTTAACATTACTCTGATGCCAAAAACACATGGTATTACACTTTTGGAGATACTGGTCAAGAAGCAACAACCAAAGGAAACAAACTACACTAAGGAACAACCCCCCAGAAAAACCCATTCCCATAAGTGCAAACCTTTGGAATTGACTGCAATGGAACCCCAACTTGAAGGTTATTCACAACCGAGACCAAATGTCCAGTTTCACCCTCTTGCAGCCACCTGCCTATTCCTTATCTCCACTGCAGCACTGCTGAGCTTATGAGCACAGTGATCCCCGCGCTCCGAGCACATTCCAGAGCCCCACTGACCCCAGGGAACTGAACATGGGAAATGTGCAGCATTAGGAAAGATCCAGTGGCAGTTCCTCTACCACAGGGTCAGGCCCAGGGACACAGGAAGATACACAAAGGATAAGGGAGTTCTACCTGCACACGTTACTGCTAAAATCCAGAACATGTTGGCAGGATCAAAGTCACAGTAAGAGAGGATGGGAGGCCAACAAAGGCTCTCACACAGTATCCACCTCAGATGAGAGAGATTTAAATTAATCAAGTGGGGAAGAAGAGAATGACCAGCCAGACCTCCAAAGCACCCGCCTTCACAGCAAGAGGAACCTTCACTGCAGGCATCTGCTAAAAAAAGAAGGAAAATGCAGGACACACATTGCCCAACAAATTCTTAGATACTTTGAGGTGACTTAGATACATAGGAGGTGACAAGGGAAAATAAAAAAGAGACGAGGGAAATAAACCATGATAAAAGGAAGGGACTTCTAGTTTCATTCTAACCTAAAACTGGCTAAGAACATGAAAGTGGAAACAACTTGGCTGATAGAAGGCATAAGAAGGCAACTCTCACAATTCAGAAGGGAAAGCAGAGGGCCACAGAATAAAGAAAATGAACTCAAGGCAAAACCACAAGCTATCAGTAACCCAGGAAAAGGACCTGCAGTTTACTGACAAATCATATCTTCAATAATTTGCAATTCGAGGTATTTTGCACACATGCAAATCAAATCACTGAAGGACACTTCATTAAGTGAACAGCACAGTTAACAGAACAGGAAAGGTCAAAGCATTAGGAAAGAAACTACCAGGAAGCAACACTGAAGGGAACACGAAAATATTCCTTCAGAATGCCTGCAGTGAGAAAAAGAGGAGTTGAGGTAGGAGCGCATTAACCCACTACTCAGGGGGAAGGAAAATCTCTAACAGATGATGCCAAAGCACTTGGGGCCTTTTCTGCATCAATCTCCACTCAGTAAGAAGGATTAGCTGGCTAATGTAACTCATATCACAGCAGAAGGACCAGGAGCACAGGCTAGAACTGGGAAACACATTACAGCAACAGCCCCAAACCTCCCGAGCCAGAAAAGCCGAGGCTCTGGATTTTCCCCACAGACTCAATCGGTGAACTTCAAACAAAAGCACGATAACAGCAATGTGCTTCTGCAGACAACTTAATGAGCTCCCATAAAGCTGTAGATGTGCAGTCCATAAACCTGTGGACTAGATCCAGGGATATATTAAGAGTACTTCAAGGTGTTCAGTTCTGGTACATACAATTTTTACTCTTTGAAAACTGAAGAAGACGGTTACCAAGATCATCTCTGCTCTCTGCATTCAGTTCCAACAACCTAAAGAAACACCAAAGCACCTGCCCTTAAGGAGCAGAAAACCAAATGCACGAGCAAGTGCAGACCAGGGTCGGGCTATCAGTCCCTGGGAAGATGCCGAAATAATGAGACAAATTACCTATTTCAGATAATAAAAAGATAAGCTTCAACACAGAATTTCTTGGGAACAAATCCTATCCAAGGAATGTAATTCCCCCCAATAACACAGTAACAATGTTAGGTAGGGAAACAGCTACTGCAGGTGATACAGTTTTGCGTGACACTCTTGACAGTCACGTAACCTAGAGAAGTGTGGAACTCACTGAAGCACTGGGAGATGATCAGAACCCCCCCCACAGAGATAAGATATTATTCCAGTCAGACAGAAAATTGATAGTAAACCCATTCACTTGGCTCTAATCTTTTCTCATTCTTCACTGTTACAAAATGTAACCAGTGGAAGAAGGTTATTCCACAAGGGAATTACTGCAGGAAACCCTGCAGTTTGATTTCTTCCTTTCACAAGAAAGAGCTCCCAGGGAACACATTGTCCACAAACTGCACACCAGAAAATAGCAGGACATTAACCTGGGACAGTTTCAGAAACTTCAACAGAGAGACTCAGAATCCAAAGTCACCTGAAGCAACACGTTGTACAAGAGAAAAAAAGACATAATAATAATAATCAGCTGCAGGACCAACATGGAAGGCAAGGTTAAATCCTGCTCTGCCTATGGATATGCTGAGTGGGTAAAGTCCTAAAGAATCTGGAGATTATGCTGAACACCAATCAAACATGTCACTGCAAAAAAATAAACACAAAGACTCATCATCTTGCCTGTATGAAATGCAATTACTGTATGAAAACCACATGACATGATTTTAACTCCTGCTCTTTGTACTGAGGACTCAGATGGAGCACCGTGTCCAGTTCCAGTAAAATGAACACCAAGTGGAAAAGGCTTCAAGGAAAACAGTAAGAATTAGGAAATGTATTAAAAAATAATTTTAAGAAATATTTAAGAGAGGAGATGAATGGGATTTCTTCAGAAAGCTCTCAAAACACGTAGTGCGTTCCCACAGAAGAGGTGTAACCAAGAGTTCACAAGGGATACTTCATGTTAGAGTTATTAAATGCTTAAGTCATAGCAAATTAATGTAGACTAGAAATTAGGAGAAGTATTTTCATGGTAAGAATAGCAAATGATCAGAATAGATTGCCTAAGGATTTATCTCCATCACAAACTTATTTCAGCTCATTTGCTTTGAGAAAGAGTTAAACATTCCTTCCTTGTGCCTGAAACAGTGAATTTACGAGAGGACAAATGTCAATTGCCTCCTTTTCTCCCCCTCCCTTCATTCACAGGTGGATCATCTGAGCTTCCAGCTTCTGGATTAGTTACTGAGAGAATTTATTAACCATTACCAAGATACAATTTGCAGCAGGAAGGTTTTGCAACATCACATGGAAACAATAAAAAACCCACAACCCTGAAGGAGCTATTGGAAGGATAATACAGAGGAAGAGCGACACACTTGAACCACATCAAGATGCAGAGTCCTTAAGTACAACAAAACCAAAGAAATGCAGAGGCACAAACAAGAAGAGGTGGGGGAAGCAGAGGCAGCCCTTGTGCAGGAAGCAGCAGGGCAAGGACATGAACCCCAGACACGGTGTCAGCAGCTGCACCCACCAAAGCACAAAACACTTCCTCAGAAAAACCCACAACCACCAAACCAAACAGCTGAGAGAACTGAGACGTGCTGTCCTCTGCTGGAAGTGGCTCTGGAGAAGCCTGGAAGCAGAAAATCGAGACCACTTGGATGCTCACTGGATACAAGGTCGAGGCATCATTTGAACTGTGCACAGCTTTGCCTTCAGAACTCAGGTCAGGGCTGCACTTGCACACAGACAGCACTGCTGTCACCAAAGGGACACTCCTGCTGCCACCTCTCCTGCACTGCCTTCCTCAGCCTGTTCCCTTACAAGCATCAAGCCAAGCAAAACCTTTCAGGCTGTGTCTTTTGAACAAAATTCACGTGTAATTTCAAAATATGTACACATCACAGGAAAGTTGAAAGGAGATAAAACCTCCCTCCCTCCAAAAAACATACAGAAAGTGCTGCTACTGCAGTATGAAATGTCCACCATGAAATGTCCATGTCAGAAAGACCTGAGAGCACAGCCTTTTAAACTTCCACACTCAGGGTGATCTCCAAGTCTGAGAGTGAATGAGTTCAGACTATCTGCTATTTAAATCAGGTAGAGCCGGTGCTGGGAATTACCTCAGGGTTGAGCTCTGGGGGAAAAGAAAAACAAAAGTCATGACTCTTCTTGGGGGGGGAAAAACCCCTAATTAATTAAGACCATCATCAGCACTCGCTCACAAGAGGATTTCCCAACATTTAAACTTTCAGCAAATCATTCTTCATTCAGGAGAAGTAACATATTTAAAAGATACAACAAAACACATTTCCCTCCTCCTTAACCACACAAGCACAGTATCAAATACAAACAAAAAACGTTTTCTAAGTCGATAAGAAATTTACTTTTCCCTGCGCTCCCCGCTTCGCGCCCCGAACCCGGGCAGCCGTGTGGGACAGGATTCGGTCCCAAACACACGCCGAGCCCCGTGGGCTCCCGCCCGCTTCCCCACCGGGAACCTTCCAGCACAGAAACCGCCGGCGGCAGCGCGTCACATCCACACGGAACGCAGGAGCGACCCTTCCCCCCCCCGGGGCGCGGCCGCACTCACAGCGTGTGCCCGCAGACGTTGACCATGAGCTTGAGGGAGGGGTTGCGGTACTTGGTGGTCTTGCAGCGCGGGCAGCCCAGGTCGTCCATGGCTCCCGCCGCCTCCTCCCGCCGCGCTTCCGCCTTCCGGTGCCGCTGCCAAACGGCCCCGCCGCCGCCCGGCGCCGCCCCGCGCGTTCCGGGAATGTCCCGGCCCCGCAGCTCCGGCCGTGACGGGGGGCAGAGGGGGGCACTCGCCCGCGGCCAAGAAATCGCAGGATAAACTGAGTTGGAAAACAGCTCTGGGATCACCGAGTCCACCCCGTGACCCAACAGCACCGTGGCAACCCGACCGTGGCACTCGCTGTGTTCCCTTGGAAACACCTCCAGGGACGGTGACTCC
>WEKX01015101.1:209208-250560 GCA_013390025.1 Pitta sordida
CTTGGCTTGAATATTCGTTTAAAGTGCTTTGTAAAGGCAAAACACAGAAAAAAATATGTTTGTGGAAACTCTCAAAAACTGTGTTTAAAGCAAGAAGTCTCCCTTGATGCAGAGATCCTGGCACGCCGTGGTAATGCAATGTCATCTCTCCATCTCTTCCCACAGCGAGTCAGATGGCAACCCTAGCACAGAAGATGAATCCAGCAAGGGGCAGGAGGATTTATCTCCCCATCCACTCTCCAGCTCGTCTGATGGTGTTGCCAGCCTCAGCCTTCCCGGCCACATGGAGCCCGTCTACATGCAGCAGCTTGGAAACACTAAAATAGCCTTGAGCTCATCTGGTGTCTTGCTGAACGGAAACCTCGTGCCTGCCAGTACCTCTCCCGTCTTCCTCAACGGCAGCTCTTTCCTTCAGGGACCCAACGGTGTCATACTCAATGGACTCAGCGTGGGCACTTCGCAGACAGTCACCTTGAATTCGCCCAAAACCGCGTCGAGCGTTGTGAGCAACGGGGTGTCCATTACTGACATAATATCATCGTCCTCAGAAGATGTTAAAGACTTCAAACTCCTTCAGGCTTCAGTCCCCAACGCCACAGCAGCCACCTTCAGCTCTAGCAACATCCCGGTCTCTTTCCCAGGATTGATACCGAGCTCAGAGGTGAAAAGGGAAGGCGTAGAAACTGCTGCTTCCCAAGATGGAGGCTCCGTAGTTACTTTTACTGCTCCTGTCCAAATAAACCAGTATGGCATTGTCCAGATCCCCAATTCAGGAACAAATGGCCAGCTGCTGAACGGAAGCATTGGTTTTTCTTCTCTGCAGCTGCCTCCTGTTTCTGTGGCAGCTTCACAAGGTAAAAGTTTTGTCTCTTGCTGTGAGAGGTATGAGGAAAAAGTTGGAATCACGCACGTTTGGCATTTCAGAAGCCGTGGCAGTTTTCTAACTGAGGTTAGAAAGGTACTGAGATTGGATCTCTGTTGTGGCCACACACAGAACATCAAATACGAAATACCTTTTGCCTCCCTTTATCGTAGTGGTTTCTGCTCGTGGGCAGACTGTTAGATGAGGCTGAGCTCTGCTAAGACCAGAGAAAGAGGCCTGGTAATTTACACCCCTTTCATCTCATGCTGTTCACAGAAGTCTGTGATACCAGTCTTCACAAATGTCTGTAAATTTTACACGTTTCAGCAATTCAAAATATTCCCCATTTGCCCCTGAATTCTTCTAATGAGAAGGTTCATAAAAATGAAAATTGCAGCATCTGGAAATTGTTACCGTTGTTGCTCTTGTGGTGGTTGTTTTGGTTTTTTGGGTTTTTTAACCAAAGCATTTAGTAAAAATACATTCCAAATTACTATAGACACAACAAGACCGAGCAGTTACACTTGTACATTTTCTGTTCCGTAATTAAGAAAGATTAAACCTGAGGGAAACAATGGAAGTAAGCAATAGTTCATAGATGTAAATGTGAGGGTATTTGGATAAAACTGCCCTCAGTCCAAGGGAAATATGTCATCGCAGGTTCACGTGCCAAGTGTGCAGGCTCCTCCCCGAGTTTGCTTTAGAGCTTGTCTTGAAATACCAGAGACTGAACCTTGCAGCTGGCCAGGAAGAAGCCCAGGGAGCACAAATCTAGTTCTGAGTCCTTTTTTTTGAAGCAGGTCAGTTAAAAAGCACAACTAAACATCTCTTACTCATGAACCACTGTCTTTGGTTATGAAAATGATGAAGCTGGAATGAATCTCTCTAGCTTCAGGAGCTGTGAGTACTGTAACGAGAATCGAATTATGCTTGTGTGCCTCTTTGAATTAGATGTTTGTAGGGAATGAATTATTCTTGCTGGAGCAGAGGGAGGAACACTGAAGCTGTACAAGCACATTTTACATGAGTGCACAATTATAGACTCCTAAAATGTGGCACTCACAGGCACTGCAAGTGATGGTACACAGTTTAACCAAGATTAAAAAGACATTTGGTCTGAATGCCACCTGTAATTACAAGAGCCACTTAATCCACATGCTCCAAGGCATAAACTGACAGCCAGTAAAGGTGAGAAGGAAAGTTCTGTCCCTAAAGTAGCCTGGCAGTATTGTCCTTGAAAGTCCTAAGGTTCATGATAAGCAGCTCTCTGACCATTTTGCTCGTCATTAAAAATGCTGATTCCCCCTGGAGAGTGGTGTACCATGTGTCTGGTCTGGTGCAGGAAAAAGTTTTGGTTTTCTTAACATGAGATGGATGAATGGCTGGCTGCCTATTCCAAGTGAAGTGTGCTGCAGGCTATTTTGAGTAAGCCACAGTAAATAACACTGAGAGGCAACTTCCAAGTTGCTTCACTTTATCCTTCTAGTTTACATATATGCATAACATCTTCCAAAAAATCATCACTGGTAAACAGAAATTAATCAGGAGCTAAAGCATTCCCCATGTGAGAAATTAATCTTTGCTGTGCTTCTGAAAAATTCAGGTGGATCCAGCTGCATAGCCTCTTAAAAATTATGTTTAAACTTTAAAACTCTTTATAATAACTTTAAAGACATAATTTTAAACTCTTTAAAATTATGTTTTGAGAGAGGTGTCTGAAGTGAGACCCAGACCCAAGAGCCACTATTTCTTATTTTAGCAGCTGTCATGCTCCTGAAGGACAACTTACATGGCATGTCCAGTAAAAACAACTTCAGGTCATCTCTGGCCACCTCTCCTTGCTTTGGCTCACCACAACATCAGGCGAGCAGTGCTGGGTGACTTCACACAGCGTGGTGGATGTGGTAGGGTGAGGATTTTAGAAATAGGTGTTAAAGCAAGGTGAAAGGCAATAGATCCGAGTGGCTGAGAGACTGCCTCGTTAAACCCATAGAAATTACCGGGTTTTCATGTTTTCTGTACGGCTTGATTCGGGCAGGTTCAGCCCAGCAGTGGTGGATTTCGTGTGGTGTGTCTCCAGTTCTCACACACAAGCTGTAGTCTGTCACTGAACTATCTTTAATAGCTTTTCATGCTTCTATTCTTAGAGAGAAATTGAGTGGTGGCAACTAGTGAAGGCCAAAGCATGTTCATAATAAGTCACGTGGCTGGGGACTCTTTGCCCCCTAACTAGAGTCTGAAAGATACCTAATACACCAGAAACTTTTTTTTTTTCTTTCTAGAAGCAGTTTCTGTTGATGACATTTATTTCTTTATACCAAGTTTTCTCTCACCTGTTACAAAAATTGCCGTTCGGTGTTATGTGTGCTGCAAACATGAAAAAGAGCAGAACTTCTTAACAAAATGCCTGCAAACTCTCTGCCAGCTGTAATCTCTGTTTTCCTTTCTTTTGCTTCCCTTTCCCTAGGTAACGTTTCGGTCAATCCCAGCACATCTGAGGGAGGAACTTTTACAACCGAATCTTCAACAGTGCAGCAGGGAAAGGTTTTCTTCAGCCCCCTTGCTCCAAGTGCAGTGGTTTATACAGTTCCCAATTCGGGCCAGGCAGTAGGCTCTGTCAAGCAAGAAGGACTGGAAAGGAGCCTGGTGTTTTCTCAGTTGATGCCAGTCAGTCAGAACACACAACTCAACGTCAACATGTCTTCTGAAAATATATCCAGCGGAGGACTCCAGTCCCTGGCCTCCTCGTTAGTGAATGTAACACCCTCTCCTAATTTTTCCCTCACGCCACCAACTCTTTTAAATGCTGCAGAACTGAACTCTGGTATCTCGGAGAGCCAGTCCATGTCATCGCCCGTGACCAGTACCTCTACAGTGATATCTATCAGCAACACTAACTATGCAACCCTCCAGAACTGCTCCCTCATCACCAGTCAAGATCTGTTGTCCATTTCTACAGCACAGCCCGTGCTTGGAGAAATAGTTTCTACAAGTGGAGACCGTGTCAGCCACCCCTCTGCACAGGTACATCAGGATTTTGGCAGAGAGCACAGGTTAGTCCTGCAAGCTGTACCCGATGTCAAAGAGAATTTCTTACCTAATTCTGAGAGTAAGACAACTGGCAATTTAATGATGCTGGATTCCAAATCCAAGTATGTTATGAGTAGCATGGTTGACACAGTTTGTGAAGAACTGGAAACGGACAAAAAAGAACTTGCCAAACTGCAGACAGTTCAGATAGATGAAGATATGCAAGACTTGTAACTTCTTTCTTTTTTCTCCTCTTTGCTTTCTGTTTTAATAGATAAGTCTCCTGTTGAGGCCCTGACAAACACCAAGTGGAGTGTTTGGGGTTTTTTTGGTTTTGTTGGGGTTGGGGTTTTTTTGTGCTTTCATTTAAAGAAACCAGAAAAACACTTAAATGGCCTGAATCGATGTACAGAGGAATCTCCAGCAATGGAATTAGGTTGCCACACTTGGTTTGCATGCAGTATTCTCTTTTAAACAGATTAAAGGAGAAAGGAAATGCCAGGGCAAGTACTGAGAGAATGGGTACAGGTTTGGCTACCAGATACTACCCGGAAAATTTAACTAGACTCTCCATAGTACAATATACTTTCACAGTAAGTACACACTCCTAACTTCAGATAGAAAACAAAAATCTCGCTCCAGAAACATAGAAACAATGCAGTCATTCTTGCTGTTTACTTCCAGTCCATGGGCATTCAGAGAATTTTAAGGAACTTCAGACGATACCTCTCCGGCTACTTTTGTGTTATTTGAGGTTAAGAAACAAAATCATTACTAATGCTGTTACTGGTGTGTTTGCTCTTTTCCAGCAGACTCGCTGTCAAACCAAAAATCTCGCATCAATCCTGTACAGGTTTCTAAGTGCTACAGCTAGCATTTTGTCAGAAAAAGCATCATTTGAAACTCTAATTGTGCAACTCGGAAGCTTTCTCTCCAGTATGAATGTAAATATTGTTTCAGTTCCTATAAAGGAGACTTTTTTTTTTAATTAGTACAATGGATTTTATTTATGGTTTATGTTCCCTTTCACTTTAGACACAATGCATTGAAAAGGAAAACGTTTTCTGGCTGTTTAATTTATTTTTATTGTTTGAGCAGGAAGTAAGCGTAGTTGTTTCTGACAAGGTTTTACTTTTTTGTAGTTTTTTTCAAGCAATAGACTGTAAAAGTAAAATGTTAATCACACTGAAACTAGAAAATGAATTCCCAGTCTCACAAACCCAGGAGGTCACTGTCTCTGCGCCCTCTGTCTTTGTGTTCAGGGGTTTTTTGTTTGTTTTGTTAGTAATTTGCAAATTAGTTGAACCTTTTTGTGTATTTTTTACAGAATTCCACGTGCCTTTCTTCCTAGTGGCCTTATCTTTGTTACTGAAGCACAGTGGCAGGAGGAATAAAAACACTGATTTGCAAATATCCGTCCTCAGGGCCAAATCCTGTTGCCTTACTTCTGCAGGTAGACCCTCTGGCTTGGGTACTTGCACGAGTAAGAAGAGTTTTAAGTCTTCTGGACATGGTGGGTGACACTTGCTAGTGGTGCAGAGAGCCAAAGGTGGGTCCTTGGCAGGGCAGAAATCCGGAGAGGAACCACAGGCCACACAGTTGTGCTGAGGGAAAGGTCTTGGATGAGCGGGAAGGGTTGGATGGGCAGGCCAGGGAAGGAAACCCCATGTTTACACGGGCCCATTGGCCAAATAACCTGTTGTGGGAGGGCTTCAGCTGCTGGTCGAGCGAGCAGGCCTCCATCCAGGAGTGCACTTATGTGTGTATTTATAAATCCTTCCGGGATAAGCGGCGTGGGGGCTGATGGTGGGAACTGCAGCTGCCCAAAATGTTCTTGGCAGCTGCCTGGCTGGGGATTGGTCTCCACACCTTTCTCCCCAAGGACAGCAGCAGCAGGTAGGCTCTGGGCGGGTGCAACAGATCTTATCTTTCCTCCAGAGGAGTTATTTTGTAGCATGGAAAAGCACATCCTTAAGCTTTAAAATAATAAGAATGCAGGTGTACAAAACTGACATGGTGTTAGTCCTTGTGGTTTGGTTTTGTTCCTTTTTATTCTAATGTGAATATATGCAGTAACTAAAGCATGTATTCATCCTCGTCAGGGCTCTTGTCTGAAGCCTTTGGAAGGCAAAAGAAGTGTTTTAATAAGCTTCTCTGGCCTTCAGATCAGGCTCAGGATAAAACAGGATCACTGGTAAAGGACAAAGAAATGGAAAGGAAAGCTGATGGAGGTAGCACATCCCAGTCTGTTTGTCTTGTTTGTAACTGGTTCTGTGGAAGGCCGTTGAGGAATGGAGGTTCTTCCATGCGCCTGACATCGGCATTCTCGCTGTAGTTTTGCACTATATTGAATACAGCGTGTTTTGCAAAGGTTTTCTGAGGAACCTGGAAGCTGAGATCAGTTGGTGAGCACTGGAGCCCACGCTGCAAGTCAGAGTCTCTGGGACTGCAGGGAAAAGTGCAGGGAAAGGCAAGAGCGAGTGTGCAAGGTGTGCCCTTTGCAGCTGTCCCGAGTCACCGATGCTCTGCAGACAGAAGCAGCCTGTTAGAGTTTGGCTGTCCCCATGTGCTCCCAGGCAAACAGGGTGCTTTAAAGCAGAGATTATCACAAGCAGAACACAGAGCTGTATGTTCCCCTGGCACAACTTTTCCCTGACGTTCAGGGGAGCTCCACGTGAGCAAGGAATCGGATAGTCCAGAGTTGTCCTGTGCTCTGCTTGTTTATCTCTTTGCTGGGCCCCAGCGTGAGCAATCTGTTTCCCACCTCTTCTTCACCCATAAAAACAAGGTGGTGGTGACATGATTTCAAGTTTTGCATGAAGTCATTCAGCCGTTTGGAAAATCAGAACATACCCTGTATCATTGTCATTTTAATGGAGAATGTGTTCTTGGCTCTGAAGGAGTTGATTGGGGCTTAGTGTTTGGTCTGTAAAGCTCAGACTATATTTGGAGGCAAGCTAGGGGTTATTTCAGAGCAGTTGTTTGTGTGATTTGGTCTCATAACTGAAAAGGCTGGTGTTAGGCCAGTACCTGTTACTTTTATCTTTTTTTTCTTTTTTTTTTTTTTGCATTTGTGATGTTACTGAGGCTCTGAATTCCATGGCTTTGCAGCACAGTTGACATGAAGACTGTGTGTGTTGTTACAGTGGCACGTATCTTGGAGTGTCTGGTACTTCTAATAGGAGACTTCCCACTCTTCAGTGGGAGGGGAGGGTGTACATAAAAGCAGTGGTTTGGGACAAAGTGAGATTAATCTATTCTAGTCTTCCAGATATCGAGTAACTTATTATTATCTTTTGCTATTTCTTTCTCCCATTGAAAATAAGTGTCATTCCCTCCAGATAATGTAGTTATAACCTCATGTTTTCTACAGGTACATATGCACAATATAAAGATTCATTGCACGGTACAATGTTTTTAAAATAGAAATTTTAAATAAGTAGTTTTACTCCTTACCGAGGGTAAGTTTTTATTACGTGGCCCTCAAGCAAGCAGGGTAACTGCTCTAAACAGACAGTCCTGAAAGCCCCAAAAAGTGTCCAGGGCTGGATCTTTGGCTGCTGTAAATAAGGCATTGCTCCACTGATTCCCCAAATGAGGGTTTTACGCCGTGTTTAGGGGATGTGAATACTGGCCTCTCACATATGTGGAGGCAACGAGTGTCCAAGCCCCACAGACAGTCCTTATTATCACATTCTGTTTTTTAAATGGAAGGTATGTCTCTCTGGCATACACATTCCTTCTCCTCTCTCTCCCTCTCTGTTATGGATGAGAATAAAGGATCATTTCAGCTTCACATATGTTTGTAACTTGTAAGTCCACTGGAAATCTTACAGGAAACATTGCCAAATTCTACTACTTTTCTGGTCCCAGACTCAGCTTTGAAAAATACACTTAAAGTTTAAGCAAATTCTTACAAAGCACGGTGTTAAAAACCCCTTTGTTCTTCACTACTTTTGATTAAAGCCGCCTCTGTTCCACACAGAGGTTTGCAGAAAACGAGAAAGGCATTAAATTAAACGCTCTGTCTGGGCTGTTTGCAGCATTATTCCTGTGGTCTTACCTACAAGGACATTTCAGCAATGTAAATCACAGACATCTATTGGCCAGGTCCTCGGCTGGGCTAAACTAGCACATTTCCATTAATGTCCTTTCACGCCAGCCAGGAGTATGGTCCATTCATTTCACTGGTGTTAGGTCAGGGACGGATTTGGCCCAGTAAATGGTGGCAGCACACACCAGAGCACAAGGCTGACGCTTGGGTAGAACCAAACAGTCACAGTCTATCAAAGCATATACCTCTTCCCATTTACTGCTTTCCCCTACCTGTGGATTCAGGAAGACTCGTTCAGAAAGCGACTTTATCCAGAAGTAAGGCTGGAACTGTCTTGTGTTGTTGTTACTCTCATTCTGAGGCTGATGACAATAATGGACAGGTTCTGACTTCAAATCCTGAAAATTCACCTCACGAATTACTTTCAGTTAAAATAAGCAGGGCAGAATGTGGCCCTGTGTGCACAGGAGCTTTTCCCATATATAGATTTCTAGTGCCTGTGTGCTTTTTTTAGCAAGGGCATGAAAAAGAGGGTGAATTTCTCCAGTTTCATATGAAATATGTGTGCAGGACTCTAAAGGGGCATGAATTGCCTAGAGCTTATGGTTTAGAAGTATGTCAAATCACCAGAAGAACAGTAATTTTATAATTCTGGAGACAAAAATCATGGTATTTTAGAAGCAAGGATACCTGAAGTCTTCCTGTATCTTCTAGCAGTTATTATCTTGAAGGATGTTTTATACCTTAGTTGTATGTTTCATATAATTTAAAACTCTCTTCTTAAATTTCTGAACTCAAGGAGGGGGGTGAATCTTGTGGCTTTCAAGGTTCGCATTCAGAGGATGTTTGTTCTTTTGCTGCATGTACTGTTTGTCCAGAACTAACCAGTTATTTTCTCTGATGTGGGTGTATTGTGCCTTACAACAAATATGAAACTTAAGTGGAATGTACACGTTAGAGGAGGGAATAATCAAGGAGACTTTACTGCACTGTTAGGTGATGCTGCCCCAGAGTGTATCATCAAACATATCTGTGCTTAATTTACCCAACCAAAGAGATCTAAAGTATGTATGTTTGTTGTACTGTAATAGGGGTTTGTGCCTGGACAATTAAGTGTTTTATTTGTATTCTGAGATGATGTGAACTTATTTTTCTAAACACTATACTGAATAAACTTTATATTTATACACATCTTGCGTAAATATTTCTGTTTGGATGTCATGTGGAGGCTTTGAATTTTGAGCTAGGAAAGCAATCTTGAAGTAGAAACTTGGCTTTTAATGACTCATCACGAAGGTGATGGTGACTAGGAATGCCTGTGCCTGCCAGAAATTTGATCTAAATCCTTCTTAAGCCAGAATGAGACTTTTCTGTTGACTTGTGGGGGTTTTGTCAGACCCTAACTTTGCTTCTAAAATACTAAATTAAAACCCATAAATCTTATATATCATGTTGAACCTAGCTATTAAATCTGCCTCAAACGAAATTTATACCATTATTAGTTAGATACTATTAAAATATATTTCCACATGATAGTTAGGACTAGTCAGTATTTACATTTACATAACCCATGACTGATGTGCTTTCTTTGTCAGGGGCTTTTTTGGGGGTAGGTAAATTCCTGTTTGCTAAACCTGTGTGTCTTGAAATTTTTCTTCAGAATGTTTCCCGTAGTGTCCAACTTGGTTTTGGCAGCCTTTTGAGAACAGCTTGAAATGTTACGTTCCCTTGATATTAAAGGATTTAAACACATTACCATATTACTTTAGATCTGTGTTCCAAGTACCAGCACTGCCTAGTTAATATTTTTATGCCAAAATGAACAATGTGTTAAGTTCAAATAGACTGATCTGTACAGCTGAAATAGTTTCCCTTGCTGAAGCTGTATATTCTTTAGTGGTGATTGACAGCCAGCAGGAAAACACCCCTTAAATTCTATTTAGGCCATAGGAAGCAAGGTGAGGGCTGAGAGATTTTTTTTTTTTTGTAATAGATACAGTTAAAAACATAATACCCATGATGTTTTCTATCGCTAAAGACATTACCTTTCCTTACTGTTACTCAGCATTCCTCCAGCTTTCCCAGAGCATCACCTCCCAGCCTGGGATCATCTCCCCTCTCTGCTTGAGGCTGATGTGACTCTGCAGCTGCCAAAGTAAATCCAGTTACCTGAGGTAGAGAGAGCCAATTGCCTTGTTGCCCAATTCCCGTTTCCTTCCCAGAAGCAGCACACTTGACTCAGTCCTGTTCGTAGCACTTCCCTGTGCCGTGCTCTGGGTTTGCCTGAGCAGGAGGTCTGTGCTCATGTTGTCCTGCCCTGCAGATAACCAGAGTTCCTAACTGATGGCTGGGCAGCAGCTCCCGGGTTTGCTTGGAGCAAAGCTGAGGATCTAAAGCCATCCTTCACGCCAGCTGGGAGCAGCTTCCCTTGGTTTTGCCTCACGCTGCAGGCAGAGGGAGGACCACCGGGACCACCAGTGCTGAGCTGGCTCCAGCTGGGGGGAATCCCCTCTGGGAAGGGGTTTCTGGCTGTGCAGCCCCCGCCAGCTCTCAACCAGACAAAGTGCAGGGGGTTTGAGAGCAAGAGAAGCGGAAAGTCTCCGCGTATGCAAATGTCAGAATTCTCCCTGAGCAGCCACCCATGCGGTATGCAGGATGAATCATGTCCTAACGGAGCGCATTCCTGCTACTTTGGAGGGCTTTGCAGATGTGTTCCAGGTCACCCTGGGCGAGAAAAACCACACACAGCCGTGGTTCCTTCTTCCCTGGCAGTCTGTGCACAGATGGGGAAAAGGGGGACAGCACCTTTGGAAGGGTGAGCAGCTGGTTCCCCGAGCCCCCGCCTTTCCCAGGGGCCCGGGGGATGCTGCAGGGAGGATGGGGGTGCTGAAAAGGCAGGAGCAGGGATAGAGCTGATAGCAGGGAGGCTCTGGGAGGAGATGGGCGGTTTCTCTTGATCTAGCAGGGAGAGATAAACCGGGAAGGGAGACAACGTTTGAAGACAACACTTACTCTCCCTATTTCTGGCTCAGTTTTTTCCCCAGTGCCAGATCAGAAGGGAGTTTTCCTGCTCCAAGAGGCAGCGGTTGGGTGAGTAAAACAGGGGTTTAATATAAATACTCAAGGCTTGGAAAGCAGAGGTCTCCTCACAGGACTGCATCCCCTGTTGTGGTAATCTCTGGCCGCAGAAATCTTGGGCCTGGAGTCTCAGTCCAGTATATGGATGCAGATCACATTTTTAATATAAAAATACATTTTAGTAGGAAAATGATTCCCAGAAATGGGAATTCATCTGCCAAACAATGTGCACATAACTGAGTTTACACTTAGAGGTGCCAGAAAGTTCAGGAATGAGACCAACAATAAAAAACCAACACACGTGTGAAAAATCTACTGCATTAAAGCCAGATTCAATAAAAATAGCACCTAGTTTATATGCTACAGAAGCTGGCACAGGCCTCCAAAAAGGCTGAAGGAAAGAGATAAAATACTCAGAAGTTGCACACAATCCAGAGGAACAGAGCAGCCCTGGAGCAGAGCTGGTGGTTACTCAATAACTCATGTATGATATTCTCTTGTGTAAACACTTCAATTCCTCATCCTGCTACTTCTCGGGCAGAAAGACACAATTTGGAATACTTGGGGCTGATCAATAAGCTTTGTTGTTGCAGCCAAAGTGCTTTGTGATAGATCTTGCATTACCCGAAAGGACTCTCAGAGTGTTACACATCATTTTCTTTCCTGGTCTGCAAGCTGACAGCCAATGGTTTCGGTGTTGGTGGTATCCCTTACACTGCCTGCAGCTGTAAAATGCGGCCCCTCCCCTGAGGCACTTACAGTATACAGAAATAAAAGCAACCCAGGCTGGGAGGGGAGGAGGGGGAGGGCAGTGAGGCGAGGTGATGCAGGCAGTGGGTGGCAGAGGCAGGTTGCAAAGCCAGGTCTCTGACTCCCCCTGTTGCTTTGCCCACTGGCTCACGCCGCCTCCCCGGGAGCCCAACCCCGCTTGGATGCAATGTTCCCTGAGAGCAGCGGGAGGGCTTGCTGCTGACACCAGAGCTGAGTGTGTTTCTTTCATTTATTTGTCATGTTTACAGCCGGTTTCTGACCGATGCCCTGTCCATCACTACACTGGACCCTGCACCAGCATCCCTGAGCCTGCAAACACTCAGGCTCCAGAGAAACTGCTCCTGCCTGAGCCACCCCATCAGGGTGATACACACACGGGCCCTGAAGGACTCCAAAGCCACCCACTTCCAGACCAGGGCAATATGAGAAAGGTTTGACTCATCTGTCACCACATTTGAGGAGCCAAGTGGGAGCTATGCTCAGGGGAGTGAGGGAGGCTTAGACCGGAGTCTGAGCTGTGCATGCCCTTGCATGACCTAAGCCAGTGGTGGCTTCTTAAAATAATAAATCAACAACAAATGACAGTTCAGAGCTTACCCATGTCCTAGGAAGGTGCTGGGGATTTTTCTGCTTACTGCTGCTCGAGCAAACCAAGGCAGGCAGTGGCATCAGAAGGCAAATCTGGAAGGCAACACACCAACCCAAGTACATTTACAATGCACGTACAAATACAGAGGCTGTCTGTGGTAGAAAACATCTGTTGTGTTGTATGCATGAAGGTGGGTGTGAGCATTGACCAGATCAAGTTTTGAAAAAAAATTCTTTATTTTGAGGTTCACCCATGAAGCTGCGTAAGAGGAGCTCCCGCTTGCAAGAAACCTGTAATAGAGCCCAATTCCAGAGGTCAATGCCCCCAGACAGGCACATATTCCTGACCTGCTGCTGCCAAATATGTTGTCCCTTGCTCACAGCCTGTAGCACAAGAGCAGCAGAGGCAGCAGGGACTGACTGCCCTCTTAGTGCTGTCCCTGGAGGAGAAGTAGCCTTGAGCAAAATCAGCAAGAGAGAGAGCTGCAGCCCCTAGGGTTGTGATATCATCTGCAAATGGAGGGACTTAGGCACATCACCCCTCTGTATGGGAAGTCACAGTAGCTCCTGAAACCCTTCTTCTATATAAATGTAGTGGTGTTCTCCCCAGAGCTTCAGAACACTGAGGTGTTTTTACTTCCTACATCACCTGCAGGAACTTGATGTCCCCCAGATTTGCCAAGAAAGCAACCAACACCAGGCCAGAAAAGTAAGATTCACACATCTGCCCATGAGGACCAGAGCTGGATGCAAGACCACAGCAGGTCCAACCTCCAGGTCAGCAAGCACTGAGGTACTTCAGCTGAACTCCCACAGCATCTTTTCCACAACTTCTTGTGCTTGGGACCTCCCAGAAAAATTCCAAGGGAGGTGCTGAGAGGCTGCTCTCATTTGCCATCTACCCCTTAGCCCCCGGACCTCTGTGGTAGGAGGGAGATGGGACCCAGGATTTCCAAAAACAGCAGTACCTGGAAGCAGGCTGCTGATAGAAACCTATTTCGAGGTATTGCTTTATCAGGAAGAGTCTGGAAGCGCTCCCAGAGCACAGGGAATGCTGCACATACCTGGCAGGGTCGCCTTGCACTGGTCAGCAGCACTGCAGGATGCCTGGTCTCAGTGTGAAGATCAGACCATGCCAGCCAGCCCTCCAGAGCTCCACAACAATTTACTGGCCCAGTAGGGTGGTGCCAGGGGGACATTTGGCACCTCCTGCTACACATGGCAGGTCTCAGTGAGCCCCTTCTGGCCTCAGCTTCTAGGAATAGCTTCCTATAGCTCCTGTGGGAGGGGTTTTGTGCAAACCAGAGGCAGAGCTAACCTAAGCCTCAGGTCAGGAAAGCTTCATCCCATTCCTTTGGAAAAGTCAGTCTCAGCAAATGAGACTACTTGACCAGCTGCTCCTACCCAGTAAGGGCAGCAAGTATTGCTCACACGTGCACAGTTCCTTACAGATCCTCCTGAAAAGATCTGATTCTTTACAGTTTGGGTTACAAAAGCAAGACTTGTTCAGGTGAATGGCGCTCACAAAAAACAAGGAATAGACATTTGCTGCTGGACTGGAGGACCAGCCCCTGGGCTCAAAGTACAGGGTGGAGCCTATTCTGTTAATTCCTTAACTCTTCTCTGAGGATCTTTTTAGAAGCCACAATAAATTACATAAATATCCCTGTGAAATAAGCAGCTGCCATTAACATACAATAGTGGAAGACAGTAGGAGAGCCGTACTTAACCCAAAACTAGACAATGCTCCTGCTTGGGTTTTACCAAAACCAAGTCCAGTGGATGTGGTGCCTCCTGCTCTGCAAGCTCTACTTCCATTATAGGCATCACAGCCCATGTTTCAGGATCCAGGTCCCCACCCAGTGAAACTTGTGCAGAATCACCAGCTTATCTGCATTTAATAGGCACACCCTCTTCCAAAATCCAACATGTTGCTGAAAATACTGACTAACACCATGCTGAGTAGGAACCCTTGATCAAGAGATCATGGTATTCTGACCTGGAAGCACAAGATAATCACTGTTTCAGAACAATTTCCCACCCATCCTACGGGGACTTTTCCCAGATCGCATTTCCTCAGTTCATCGGGGCATGGAACAGCATCAAAAGGCTGATGGATGCCAAGTTGTGTCACATCTAATGGCTCTTCCCTTTCCAAATAGCGTATCATGTCATCAAAGGCAACTAGGCTGGCATGACATAATTTGAGAATCCCACTTTATAGCTGGGAGAAACCGAATCCCAACAAGTCTGTCAGTAATGATATATTCCAGGTAATACAGGAATGAAATCTCCTGGCCCCAGGTCTCAGTCTTATACTTAAGCAATGCTGTGATTTGCCAGCTTTCACAATTTATGAGCTTTGCAATATTTAGTAGCTGGTGAGAGAGCGGAAGTAGGCAGGGGGGTTATGGCCACAACTTCCTGATAACTTCATTCTTAAGTTCCTTTTTTTAAAAAATACGAATCAATTTCGAGGTGTCAAAGGTCTCCAAACCAGAATACATGTAAATTTGGATATATCATGTTTATCTATCTCACTATATATATATATGCATTTTATCTCAAAGCTGGTGTAGCCTCATGCTCTCCAAACCTTTGGGTCTGATAATGCAACAAGACACCTCAAAAAGATAAACCAGAGTATTGAGAAGCTGCCATTTTAGAAATAAAATCAATAAATGGTCCACAAATCCTGGAGAATATTTGTCAAAATGGCCTTTGAATCAAAATTTCCAGAAACTTAAAATTACACTTCTGAGTTAATTGACTAGACTATTGCAGTATAATCAATAAAGCTAATAGCTGATACATATATCTTTAAACCTCTGTATAACTTAAGTTAAAGCAATATTTCACTTCCCTAAAAGCAACCCCCAGAAAAGAGCATACAAAGGCATTTCTTAAAACCAGCACCCGTAAGAGCAGTTCTGTTTTTTATGGAATTCAGGCAGATTCATTCTACATCCTTCCCTCTATACCACAGGCAGGATTCTCAGAGCATCCTGTGCCTGGCAATTCCCACCAAGACTGGCAGTTCCAGGTTACTCCAGGCCCCAGCTGAACACCACACCTGTCTACATGTCTGCATACAAACTGTGTTTTGATGCAGCCGTGATCATCACAAGCCAGTGGTTCCCAGCTGTAACAAATGGTTTTCTGCTGAGTTATCACCCATAGCAAAGACCAGGTGAACTTCAAGGGCTGTGGGAAAGGAGGCAGAACAGGAGAGAAACCTTCCTGATGTGCCTTGCCTTAGCTGTCACCCTCAGCACTGGTCCAGGGAAACTCTGATGTATTTGTCCTCTCAGGCAAACCAGATCAACTTCAAGAGAGGTTTTGGGGTTTTTTTGCTGCAACATAAGAAGAAAAATCACTGGTCACTCAGCTCACTCTGAGTTTTAATTAAAGCTTTGTCCTAGAAGAAAAATTTGAAAGGGGAATGGTTTTGTTCCCCTGTCCCTGACTATAACAGGAGTTGAAATACTACGAATGCTTGTATTCTTGTAAAATAAGAGGGAGCATAAAGAAAGATGGATTATACTTTATTTTTCAACCCTGACCCGACTCAGTGGCAACTTGAACTGTAACTATGTCCCCACATTGGCTGATGTTAACCACTGGGATACCAAAAGTCCAGTACCTAAATATCTGAATTTCCATCTCCCCTTTAGTACAGCAGTAACAGCACTTTCCTCCTTCATTGGGAGAGGCACAGCCAGGCTGGGATTTACCCACCTGGGATGGCACAGTTGAAATACTGAGGTTGAACCCTACTGATGAAACAGATGAAATATATCAAATATATACGTATATATTGCTCCAAGTCCCATCCAACCTGGCCTTGGACACTTCCAGGGATGGGGCAGCCACAGCTTCTCTGGGCAACCTGTGCCAGTGTCTCACCATCCTTTCAGCCAAGAAATTCTTCCTTATATCCAATATAAAACTCTTCTCTTTCAGTCTGAAGCTATTCCCCCATGTTCTGTCACTCCAGGCTCTTGTGAAAGGTCCCTCTCCAGCTCTTTTGTAGCCCCTTTAGCTACTGAGAGGTGCTCTAAGTTCTCCCAGAAGCCTTCTCTTCTCCAGGCTGAACAACACCAACTCTCAGCCTTTCCCCACAGCAGAGGTGCTCCAGCCCTCAGAGCATCTTTGTGACTTCCTCTGGAGTCACTGGAGGATTTTCACATCCTTTTTATGTTGGAGACCCCAGACCTAGACTCAGAACCCCAGGCAAGGCCTCTCCAGAGTTGAGTAGAGGGGCAGAATCCCCTTCTCCAGCCTGCTTCCCACAATGCTTTTGATGCAGCCCAGGACATGTTTGGCTTATGAACCTTTCTTCTTGACATCTCTCCTCCTTTTTCACTTTAGCAGGATCAGGACAGCTCTGCACCAGCGCTGATGGAGCCAAGGCTGGACACTGCTTTACCTCCTGGCAGTGCATTTTAAGAGCCATTCCTTAAACAAACTGCAGTGCTGCTGTTTCAGTGTCTGTCTCCCAAATCCACCAGCACAGCTGTGCACCCTACAACAGCCTGTCACCTCCTGGGCTCACACTGGGTGTCACCCACCCAATAGAACTGCCACAACTTCTCTGAACAGCCACTTCTACCAGCAGATAGATCACGCTCAAATCACTGCCTGGAAAGTCTGCATGGTATGTGGCTTAATTTTCTTTTCCATAATATGAAATCCAATCTGAAATGCACAGATTAGTAAACTAATCTGTGCAAATCCTATTAATAGCACTTACGCTGCCGCGCTCCCATTCACATTCTAACAAATCTGTTTGGACTGGCTTGGTTTTCCCTCATCTCTTGCAAGATCTTCACACCTGGTTGCGGTCACGTCTTCACAAAATATCTGGCCATGAATGGAAACTTGTGCTTTACAATCATCTCTCATATTTTAATTTGTGTCCCGTGGTTCATCATGTCCTGGATCAAAGCATTAGCGCTGTAAATCACCACGGTGCCATCGAAGCTAAAGGGATTATACAAAGGATTGCACAGCTTCAGTGGGGAAGGGCACAGCCTGTATCCCTCCTTTCCCTCAGCATCCCTGGCCTCTCCCCCAGCTCCTGCTGCATCATGCCCCATACAGCTCTCATTGGCCCAAAACTGGGCCCAAACACCAGCAAAACACCTGCTTGCAGGAAGGAGGTGATGACCCATCTCTGGAGCCACTGGATGTGTTCACACCAGCCTCATTCACATCCCCTCCTCATCTGTGTGTTGAAGGTGGCACACCCGGCACCAGGGCTTGTGACTGCCAGAAAGAGTATCCTCACTGACAGCTGGGTGGGCTACAATCCCCCCAAGCTCAGTGTGACCTCTCAGAGAGAAGGCACCCTCTGTTCTGCTATGGAATAAACCCTTCTCTATTTGAAACAACAATATTTACTTTTCCTGTGGTGAACTCCAGTGGCTCCCTAAGTTGCAGTCATGGTGAGAGGAGTCTGCACCAGGAATGGAAGAGGAGGAGAGTGGGGCTTGCACACCTGGCTTCAGCTTCTTCATCAAGCTGTGCATTGATTAGCTAATCCATCTCCACACTGCTGTCCCCTGTGCTTCATTTCACCACCATCCGAGAGTCCTGGTAACTGAACACCTTCCATCATGGCCACAGTCTCAGCCCATCCCACAGCACACCAGCTCCATGCTGAGCCAGGACCACGCTGTTCCCCTGGAGTGAGGATTCCTCCAGGACCTTGGGCCAGGCTGGAATTCGCCAAAACCAGCTCTTGGGAAGGACTCTGAGCTGCCATCACTCCTGACCCTTGCAGCCTTCCAGCACCTGCCACGTGCTGGCAGGAGTGGATGGATGTGGGATAAGAAGTTCCCCAGACTTACCAGCTGCAAAGTTTTAATAGGGAACAGAGAGCATGGGAACTCTCAGGTGTTGAAGTGAAAAGATCTACACCTATTCTAGATCATGGAAAGAAAGGGGATTGAGTTAAAACTGCATTTATGCAAGTCCACAGTATGACAAACCCACTCCTGATCTCCCTGCCCAAGGGATCCCTGCTCCATGCACGAGTCTGTTGGTTGTGCTGTCCCCCCCCATCCAGCTCTCCCCAGTTGCCAGGGCCAGAGAAGTCTCTGAGGTGCTTTCACTAACCTCAGTAAAAAGGCTGGACTGCAGTGCTGAGCCATTTACAGCACAGCCCTGGATACATTTCCAATGTTTTTTCTACCAGAGGTTTAAAATAATTATGTATTTCCATAAAGGATTTGTGGCTCTTCTCTTTTGTTCCCCGTAGCTGTGCTGCTTCCACTCCTCATCCAAAATGCATATGGATTTTCGCTCATCATTGTAGAAACTTTTCAAGGTCAATACAGTTCCACTCTCTCCTAGTTTCCTCTAAAATGGTTTTAATTACCTGAATAATTCCTTGTGGTTTACATGAACATTAGCTCAGGAATTGTTTGCAGTTCCTCAGTATCATGGAAGAAAGGTTTCAAAAGCATTACCCACACTCAAGAAATTCTCTCCAAATTCTCTTTTACAAGGGATTCTTAGTTGTTACCTGTGTTAAAGCTTGCCTGTGAAACAGCACCATTTGTTTATAAACCTTTAATCTCTGGGTGAAGGTGCCCGTTGTGAGATATTAAAATTCCGTAGAGAGAGGAAAAAAACCCCAAACATTAAAAAAAAGAGGAATTTTTAGAGTGAACCAACCAGCCAAATACAATATGTGGCCAGACAGAATCAGAAGCTCTGGCTGCAGTACAAAGCCAAGAGGCATCAGACAAACCACCTCAGCCACAACGGTAACGATTCACCAGCAAAAGGAATGTAGAAAACAAAGTGGGGGGAAGATCCCCCCCTTCCTCCTCTGCCTTACCCCCAAAAGTCTGTCTGACATGGGTGATGCCTCCAGTGAGTTCAAATGTGCCACTTGGGAAGGGCAAACAGGGACTTGCTGGGTGGGAATTTTGCCTTTAGTGTCATGCCTGCCCAACCCTGCTCAGACAGACCTCGGGAAAAGTGATGCTTAAATACTACTAAGGGTTAGAGGAGAGGGGCAGCCCGTCTCATCCCTTTGTACATTCACTGAGGTCCTTTGTAAATTTAGTATGATCACCTTTGCTGCAGGGCATCGTGTACCAATGGCTGGAGACCTTGTTCCAAGGTCCAGCTCGTGTGTGCTCACAGCCAATCTGTGCTCATCTGCCTCCTGCCTGTTTTGTCCTCCTTGAATAGCTCTTTCCTCTTGGAAGTGGCTATAGGGGTCAGTCACACTCCCTTCTCTCCCCTTTGCCTTTACTGCACAGCCTTAACCCAGCTCTGCCAGAGGTTGGCTTGCAAATATTTCCTTGTCTTGATGTAAAAACCTGCGCCACACACCATTACCAGTGGAGGCAAAGCACACCCTGGAAGAGCCTTGCTGGTTTTTTACACTCAGGATGCTCATAAGTCACCTCCTCCCTATTGCTCACAGTCCTTGAATGAGCACACAGGAGAGCTCAGCTCACCATCTGCCAGGAGAGCACATCCAAAAGGTGAACTGAACTCACAGCTGCTCTTCAAACCCTGCCCCAGGACAGGCTCGAGGGCTCCAGTTGCTCATTCTCAGGCAGCATCGGGACTTCCTGCCCCTGCCTGTCTCCAGGAGGGAGGCTGCTGCCTCACCGTGGTCTTGGCAGAAGGAGTGGTGTGTCCCCTCTGAGTTCCTCGCAGAGGACAGCCTGCTGCACTCATGTGCTCTGCACCAGCAGGTGACTCCAGCTGGTGTGTCATGGGGTTGGCTCATGCTTTTGCTGTGGTGG
This sequence comes from Pitta sordida, assembly GCA_013390025.1. Classification (NCBI taxonomy): domain Eukaryota; kingdom Metazoa; phylum Chordata; class Aves; order Passeriformes; family Pittidae; genus Pitta; species Pitta sordida. The sequence continues at coordinate 229,364 of WEKX01015101.1, forward strand.
GACAAAGGCCTTTTGGAAGGATGAGATGGACAGGCAAGAGAAGTCACCTCTGAAACCTTATGAAGGCTACTAGTGGGACTAAAAACCCAGATCCCAAAGAACTTTGCAGCCTGGCACGTTCCAGCTTTTGGCTTCAGAAATTCAGGGTTCAGTTTCTGCTACAAAGTCTAACTGCAGCATCTCCTGCTTCCACCCAGCAGTTGCCAAGGTGCCAAGGGAATATTGGCATCTCCTGGTATAAGTGTGCTCTGGGATCAGTGGCAGAAGAATTACAATTTCCTCTACACCAGTCCTGCAAACTTCTTTTACACCTACCTGAAATGTAAGTTTTCTACCACGGAGCAGCCTCCATGGCTTGCTCCCAGCTTTGGAGAAGCCTCCACGTGTCACAGTGATAAAACTCCCTTTCAAAGGGATTTTAATAGAAGTATGTATTTACATTTAATATTGGCTCTTGTGTAAAGGATCACACACCCTGGCCCTTGGTGTCTCCCTGTCTTCCATGAACAAACACAATAAGGCTGCCAACACACTCTTTAAAGCTTCATCCTGCAGCTCAGTGGTCCCAGTAAGATCTGTGTGTTTAGGACAAAGTTATAGGGGTGCCAGCAGCAGCAGTGACCACGCTGTCTTTAAATCACAAGGACGCTTTGGAAAGTGGTTGTGTACAAAAATAACCATAAACCCCCCCACATTTTTCATGTTGTCCTTGTGCCCGGCCAAACAGCTCCTCCAAACATCCACCTACTACAACTAATAATAAAATTAAGTTTCTACTATCACATCCTTACCTCAAGAAGTGTAAAACCCACATGCGCTCGCAGATGTGCTTTGGGAGCTTTTCCATAAGTGGAATTGCTGGAAATTTCCCAGAGCTGAAGTGACTTCACTTGGTATTTAAAGAGATGAGAGAAAGGGGAGGGGAGAAAAACACAGTCAGTAGATTAGACACTGACATCTGATCCACTCAAGGCACAAAGGACATTAAACGGAACTGAAACTCAAATTTAATGAAGCTGAGAGACATCAAACCTGTGTGTAATCAGGCTACAAGATTCACTGCCATGAAACATCACAGAGACCAAGAGCTTGTCACGGGAAAATGTGGAAAAATATATACATTTGTACACACATACATACATATTAACCCCCCCACACACACACATGTGAGCGTGTATATGTGTTTAACTCTGTTCTCTCAGGGCTAAAAATGACCTGACAGCACCGTTCAGTCTTTTCCCCAGATCCAAGACAAGATCAAATAGACGTCGGTGTTCTCTGACAGATGTTTGTCTAGACCTGTTTTTAACTGAGTATCTCCCACTTCCCCAGGCGATTTATTCCAGCGCTTCCTTTTCTTCATCAGCTTTCTACACACACGCACACGTATATTTATCTCAGAAGGTGAGCAGAGCAGTCTCTGATGACTTGCACATCAAAAGGCTCGTTAACTCATTTCTCATGGCAAGATCTTTCTTGCGAATGACGTACGAGCCCAAAAGATCTCATCGTGACCTGAGGTGACAGGCTAAGCTTGGGGGGACCCGCAGATGGGGCGAGGGGGAAAAATGGGAACGGAGGGGGAAATTCAGCCCTTTCCTTATCAACCCTTCAGATTTGTCTGCTGATAAAAGAGAGACCAACTTTGCATACTCCGTTTTTAAACTCGGACATTAAGTCCCTCTGGTTTTTGACAAAATAAATACACTTTTGGCTTCCTCAGCAGCCACCTCGGAAGAGGTGCTGTCCTGTCAAACTTAAGTAAGGCAGAGGAGGGGATGAGGAATGAGGCTGCGCAGCTGGAATATGTAAATAGCAGGATGGAGAGCAGCACTTTTCCAGCCACACTGGATATCTATTACCTCCACTTTTGGACTGACAATGCACCAAATGTTTCATTGCCTGGGGCCTTACGAAGCTGACCAGCTTTTTTAGCTGAAAGCACTAATGTAGAAAGGCAATTGGGAATTAATTATTTAATGTGGTTCTCACTGGTAGAAAGCTTCCACCCCTCCTGCATCTCAGCTACCATTATACGTACATATGCTGCTTTTCTTCAGACTAGAGTGATTAGACAGCAATGGAAAACGACGGCTAAATCCCATTCCCACTTGCAATGAACTCCATTTAAATCGACAGATTTGCATTCCGTAACCAGGGGTGCAGTTTAGCCCCATGCTGGGAAAACACAATTTGTGACAAAAACCATGAAGAGATTGCAGCACCTCCGTTTCTGAAAATAAGCCAGGTCATACCTCTGCTCACAGCTCCTCTCTTTAACAGGCAGTGGAAGAATATTCCTATTTAAAAATTAAAATCCACGCAAGTAGCCCTATTAGTAGGAAATCAGACCAAGCTCCCTTTAATGTGGCTGTTCAGGTGCCTCACTGGAGCAGGCAGAAAGGTGTATCCCGAATCCACACCGCATGTTGGTTCAGCTCCAGCTTCTCCCGGATTCTCAAGATAAACATCTATTTCATTTAGAGCCTTTTTACTTATGACCTGTGAAGAAGCAAATGTCCTTTTGAAGATCTCCCTGCAACAGCTGCATGCCAGAGACTCCCAGCCAAGTTGCTTGAAGAGCTTAATGATCAGGCCCCGTGTATTTAAAAAATAAAGTGCAAAATAAGATTCTGCAGCAGGGCTGAGAAGGGGCATGAACTTACCTGTCAGCCATCATACGTGGGAAATTGGTAACTTCTTCCCTGCAGTCATCACCTCTGGAATCATTCCGGATGCAGCCCTGACAGGATCCTACCGAAATTCAACTTAGTGACTTACACCGAGAATTAATTTATTGCAATGTATCATATTTTTCCAAACACAAAATATACTGGGTTTGCTTTTTCCTCGGCTCTTCAGATGAAAGAAATACGGCTGTTACAGATGTGCTTTTCTAAGATCCAGTGGCATGAAACCTGAAATGCCCCAGCAAGATTCAGGAGCGAGAAGTTTTAATCACCATGGAAGCACGACACTTTTGAAGGTCTATGAAATTATACACCCAGGTCTGAGGAGGGTAAACTTATCCGTCTGGGCAGATCTGCTGATAAAGAGAGACAACTCATTTTCTCCTGGAAAGCTGCATTAAATGTTACTTGAAAAAATAATCAGTTGCTAGAGACAGGTTTGTGCTGAGAAGAGGAAAGAGGAAAAAAACACAGCGCTGGGAGAGAGCGAAAAGGAAAGACAGTGTGGAAGTGTTCCCGTCGGTTAAGTGATTGTCTGCAAATTCAGGAGGTGGAAGAGAAGGTGGGCTGAGCATCTCTCAGGGCCAGACAGAGCAAGGCTGGCGACGACGGAGGCATATGGAGACCCACCCAGGGAGCAGCAGAGCGGAGGACCCCCAGACCTCGGCTTACGCAAGGTGACCTTTCCCCTCTCTAAAATTTCAAAGCTGGCGTTGCCGGCGCTGAACAGACTGTGTGCCATATGTAACATGACCTCAGCTCTGCTCTGCCAAGCCACTGATGGCATCACTAATGAGTGGTGAAAGGTCCCCTTCTTGCAGCTCGCTTGGAAACCCACCAAGGCGTTGGGTGCAGGACAGGGCCCCCCCAACCCTGTACCCTGCAGGCAGACACCCACTGTCCCCCTGACCCCATATCCCCACTGCCCCCAACCCCATGTCCCCACAGGCAGGTGCCCACTGCCCCAACTCATGGATACACGCTCATCCAAGGGGTTGGCAGTGCCCCTTCCTTTGGCCCAACCGAAACTGGCGCAGTCCCCCAGCAATGGAAATATTTGTTCGGTACCCAAATGCAAAGCACATAGGCAAACAGAGCCCTGGATGTAAATCCTGTGCCCGGTCCAGCTGCCACCCTCCCAGCCCCCAGGCAGCACCTTGCTCCAGGCATGGATCATACACGGGCATCAACCAGGTGGGGAGATGGATTTGGGCTTCAGGATGATGTGAAAGAAGGGAGTTCCTGGTTGCCTTCCTCAACCCAAGAAGGGCCTGAAATTTAATTTAGTTTATTTTCTAGCCCTTTGCACTAAACTCATTGCAATACCTTGCAGGAAAAAACCCCAACCAAACAATAAACAACAACCCCTCCCCCCACTGCACTCTCCTCACCGTTTTTTTTTTTTCTTTTTTAAATAAGGGGTTTGTTTTGGTTTGGGTTGGTTTTGTGGGATTTTTTTTTTCAGTTTTCCGGGTATCCAGCACCCTGCTGCCCTAGACAACCCTTAAAGAAAGGACAGATGGGACCCGCTCCTGAGCACCCGGCTTCCTGCATTGCACACGCGTGGGGATGGTCCATGTGCTCGTGGGTGGGTGTCACTGATGGGGGGAGGGTGCACACATGGGTGGGTGTGCACACGAGGCTGGACACTCGGACACGGGGCTGTGGGTGTGCGCAGCCGGGTGTGCAGGCAAGGCTGCCTGTGCCACATGAGGAGCTGTACGGGGACACGCGGGTGTACATCTGGGGGGAAGTGTCCATGTGCACACGGGTGGATTTGGGGGTGCCAGCACCCGGGGGGAGGGCACAGGGGTGTGGGTGTGTGCACAGGGGGTGCGTGGGTGCTGCCCGCGGGGCGACTGCGCGCACACGGGTGGGTGTCACATCTCGGGCATGGCCTGCGCTGCCCCGCAGCTCCAGCCCAGCCCCGGGATCCCGGGGGGATCGGGCTGGACCCACCTCGCCGGGCACACGGCGCGGAGAAGCCGCCAGCGTTTTGTTTCGCTTTTGCCAGTGACTCATTGGTGGCAGATGCGGCACCGCGGAGGTGCAGCGGGGACTCGCCCACGCACTCGGTACCAACATCCCCCTCCGCCACCGCGCTCCTGCCTCTCCACGCGGGGCCAGAGCCCGTGGGGAAGGGGCTGGCTTTGCCCCTCGCTGCTTTTCTGCCGGGGATTCATTTTTGTATCGCATCCGGGGCTGAGAAATTAAATTATTCGTTTCAAGTACTTATTCCGCCCCCCAAGCCGGCACACCCCCATCTCATAGAGGGGCAGACGAAGTTGCCCACGCGTGTTGGGTTGCCCTGGGGCATATCCCGCTGCCGGCCGCGGAGTAGCTGCGGAAGGGCACCCAGGATGATTTTTTTCTTCCACGGCGGAGCCTCATCTCGTGAGAAAATCGTGCCGGTTGCGGGGAAGCAGCCCTCGAACCCGCGACAACCCCGAGCCCCTTTTGGCCGCAGCCTAATTCCAGCTGCAATATCTTATTTAAAAATAAATAAATAAAAAGAACAAAAGGGGCAGAAGTTGCAATCATCATTGTCTCGTGCTACAGCAAACGCCCTTACGCTGAGAAACGGGAGAAAACCAATGTCGCGAAAACGCGAGTCCCGTCGCTTATACCCCGCGGCTGCTGCGCGGGTCCCTGCGGGAGGTTCCCACCCCTCCCTGGCGTGGGGATCCCACCCCTGGCCTGGGCCTTCCACACCCGCCGTGGGCGTGCAGACCCTCCGGCAGAGCCGAGGGGGTTCGGTGAGGTGTGAGCAGCCGGCGATGGAGGGGATGGGGGTCCCCTCCTTTGCCAGGGGGGACTGCAAGTGATGGGGGAGCTGCGCGCTCCGGAGGCGTCTGGGCACCCCAGGGTCGTGTCCCGGACAGGCGGGGGAGATGCAGCCCAGGCTGGAAGGAAAGCCAGCAGGCTTCCGCGCAGAAAAGGAGTTAAACCCCGCGGTTGTCCTTTGATTTAGGAAATGGCTCATCCAATTCAGTTCCAGATTATTCAGGGGCAGGCTGCCTCGCTCGCTCCCTCTCTCCCCACACCAGCCCAAACATCTTGAAGTAATCAGCAGCTGAGAACGGAGACGTCCCCCTGGCATCTCAGGTTAAAGAAGGAGGTCCAGGAAAATGTGGTAGAGCCATTACAAGAAACCTGAGATGCATTCATCAGAGACTCCAATTGCCATCGCATTAGGATTGATTAGAGACCAGCAGTACCGTAATGACCCGGAAAGCGGGGCATACGGGGATTATTAATATCAGACTTCTCAAAGGAAAAAAAAGAAAAAAAAAAAAAAGAAAAAAATAAGAGGGGAGGGGGAAAAGAGGAAAGGAAGAGGAGGAGAAATTAAAAAAAACAAAAGCACATCGCGGGGCTGCTGCTTGGATGCAGACTTACCTGAGACCACGGGCACCGGCGAGCCGCACGGATGAGAATTTATCTAAATTCTGGGAAAGAACAAGCGAACAAACATGGAAAACCCCCCATCTCTGGACCCCTTGTAATCGCTCGGCCCCGTGTGCGGTTTGCACAGACTCCCAGCACCGCGGTCCCGGGGCCGGGCGGGTCGTGGCTCGGGGGTCCCAGCCCGGGGCTCTCCCACCCCGGCCAAAGGACGCGGGTCCCCGGGCTGGCGACAGCAAGGACAACTTAAGGAACCACCAAAGAGGAGCAAGGAGACCTCGGTGGCTCGTCTCCTTCTCAGTTCCCTGCGCCAAAACAAATCAGCCCCTCCTGGTCTCGGTTTAAATGTAGCTCACTGGATAATTAACTCCATCTTTCCAGCCCTGCTTTAACTGTTTATTTAGTGTCACCCCGTATTACCATCACTAGCACTTTCCTCTGAACAGGAGGAGCTGGAGGGTTTCACCTCCCAAAAGGAAATTCTTCGTAGCTTAAAAGAATCAGCATCCAGGAGGTACATTAGCGGAGAGGAAAGGGGGGGGGAGGGACGAGGACTGGGGGGTCCCATGGCAAAAGCAGGAGAAAATAAGGATGGAGGTGGGGGACAGGGACAGAAAGACGTATCGGCCCTCGGAGAGTAAAAAAAAAAACCAACGGGGATCACCTCTAATCCTTTGAAAAATGTCCCGGTAAGTGCACGAAGAAAGAGCCCTTTGTGCCCTGGGGATCGGCCACGCCGGGAAGGCCTTTTCCTTCTCCTTCTCCTCATCCTGCCCCACCATCCCGGCCCGGCCTGACCCCGCTGGGTGCGGGGGGACCCCCGCGAACAGGCACCCCCGGGGGGCCCGGCCAGGGACACGGCCCCCGCCCCGAGGACACCGGCTTTGTTTTTACAGGTGTCGGGAGGGCAATTTACTAACAAGTAATTAAAGGTCGCACCGCTTCGCAGGAGCGCCGGGCCAGAGGCTCCTGTGAGAGAAGAGCCGCGCATCTGGAGAGGGGTTTGTCCTTCCTCATTAAAAAATAGAATAATAAAGAAGCGAGGGGAGGGGGAGGGGGGGGGGGAGAGAAGGAGAGAAAGAAAATACAAATCCTTTATTGTTGGGGAATAAGCCGGGAAGCTGGCTGTCTCCCTGCGCCTCGCATTCGGCAGGGAAGGCGGCGCGGATCCGGTATCACGTTGCAGATCCTCACTCGAGATAACGAAATGCGATCTATTTTTCAGAACAGCAAGTGGATGGGAAAGGAGCCTCTACAACACAAACCTCATTGACTTAATGGGTCGGTTTTGGATTTCGCCTTCGAAAGGTTCGGCAAGCGGCAGCGTTGTGTTTCTGCCCCGCCGGCTCCCAGCCTCCAGTCCCGACTCTTCACCCCGACGAGACGTGGCTGCCCCCAAAAAAACCGTCGCTGGTTTTATTTTGTTGCTCTATTTGTTTCTTCTAGACCCTCACGCATAAGGAAAAAAATATTAAAATATATTTTTGCTTGGGGAAGAGCATTATTTCTAAGCTCTCGCGTAGATAGAGGATGTATTCGAGCTAATTTTTTTCTCTACTTTGTGTTGGTTTTCTGGTGAAATCGAGGGAAAACCCGCAGAGCGTGGCGTGGGCTCTGCGCTGTATAACGCTACATCGAATAAATAAGGGAATACATTCATTTCCCGCACAAACGGAGCCCACGGGTGCCCGGGCAAAGGAGGCGAGGAGAGGAGGCCCCTTGGTCCGGCCGCTGCCTCTCCCCGGGCGCGGAGCAGACAGGCCCCGGTGGGAAGGGGCATCCCCGGGGCGCTCTGCCCGAACGGGGACCCGGGTGATGCTGCCGGGGCTGCTCCTGCTCCGCCTGCAAAGGAAGGACCGAGAGCGGCCGGCGGCAGCTCCGCGCCGTTGTGTTGTTCGGTAGCTTTTTACTCATTTGGATCCGCTGTGTTTATATTTTTGGGTTGGGTGGGGGTTTTTTTGAGCGCCTCGAAACTATTTTTTTTCTCCATGATTTTCAAGGGCTAAATGGTACGGGGTGCTCTGGGAGTACATTTATTTCTTTTCGTGATTTAAAATGAAAGGCTCGCGGTTTTTAGAAAAGCCAAACCCGGGCCATAGCGAGCATTGATGCTGAGCGGTTCTCGCCCGCAGTAACTCCCAGGTAGACCCTGGAGGGTCCGTCCCCTCCTTGTTTGAATTTTGATGAGATGGAAGAATGAAGTCCCGCTCGGGAATCGCGAGGAAGCCTTGGCTCAGCCCTTGCCCGTCCCTGTCAGCTCTTCCGCTGGCCGTATCGGGATACTTTGCTTATTCCCACTAAGATTCGTGTTTGTTTTGGTCGGCCTTTTAAAGGAGGGGAAACAAATGGAAGGAGAAAAGAAAAAAAAAAAAAGAGAAATGTGAGGGCAAGAAAAACCCGCTCTCATTAGAGTGGTCAAGGGCTTCCTCAGCCCCGAGTTGTTTTCCTCTCCTCCTCATCCAGAAGTTCCAAACCCTCGGGTCCGTGCGCTTCCCGAAATGAGCCCCTTATTAGAAAGGAGACAATAAAATTTAAAATGAATAACAATAGCAGGGAGGGATGGAGGAACCCACCCCCAGTCCAGGCAGGGCGCTCTCCTCCAGGACGCGGCCGCAGGCGAGTCCATGGCTTATAATTCTGCGCACTTGCTCCAGACTTTAGGGTATTAGTTGATTTTAGAGCCGGGTTTAAGGCTTCGTTCCGGTCCCCACACAGCTGCCTTGTCAATAAGGATCTGTTCCAAGCAGACATTCCTTCTGGGAGGACATTGCAGCTCTTTAAGACTTCATCTGCAACATCATAAGTACTAAAATAAAATGGCAAGGGAAAATTACCAGACACATGGTCATGGGATATGGAAGCGCCCTGACTCCAGCGGACATAGTACCGTCGCTGTGCAGACTGGGTGGCAGGGGCTTAATTTAAACAGCCGCGAGACGCGAAGTACGTGGGAAAAACAACAATCCGGATTTAGGAAAATATCGGGATCGGCCTTTCCCGTGTGGTATCGCGGGCTGAGGCTGCGGGCAGGGAGCGGGCAGCAGGAGCGCCGCCGGCCCCGGCTCCGAGCCCTGGGACTGCCCGGCCCTGAAAGGGCTCCTCGTCACTTGGAGCATTAAACTCAAATAAATCCGACTAGGAAGGTCAAATAAACCCGACTGTCTTTAGAGAGGACAAACAGGTTTTAAAGAGCCCCGCGATGGCTCTTAGCACCCGCGGAGCGAACTCATTCTTGAATCCAAAGCGTTCTGGAGTGTGCTTAAAATACGGGTTTCGACTTATCTAATCAAAGATAAATACCGCCATAAAGATACCCTCCGCTCCCCGCGCCCAGTCCTTATCTCACCGCATTGTCCTCACCTCCCCGCTGACAATAGATTATCTTTGCTTAGGGAGCCTAATTGTTTTCTAATTTTTTAAATAATTGCTTTTGAGCGAGGTGTGCAAATGAGGATTAGGGTAATTAAAGCGCCACCGGTGGGTGCAGCGCTGCTGCCTCGCCGCCGGCTCGGGGCTGCCCCGACCCGCCCGGACCCCCGCGCAGGGAATGGGGCAGAGCGGGGAGCAGCAAGGGCCGCGTGTTATCGAGCTATTCACCAGAGCATCATTTATTCATCCCCAGCACTAAGGTAATTAAATACGGGCTGGCTTGGCAGTGAACGAGNGCGGCCGCCGCCGCGCTCGGCCATGTCGATGCTGCCGTCGTTTGGCTTCACGCAGGAGCAGGTCGCCTGCGTCTGCGAGGTGCTGCAGCAAGGGGGGAACCTGGAGAGGCTGGGCCGGTTCCTCTGGTCGCTGCCGGCCTGCGACCACCTGCACAAGAACGAGAGCGTCCTCAAGGCCAAGGCGGTGGTGGCCTTCCACCGCGGCAACTTCCGCGAGCTCTACAAGATCCTGGAGAGCCATCAGTTCTCCCCCCACAACCACCCCAAGCTGCAGCAGCTCTGGCTGAAGGCGCACTACGTGGAAGCCGAGAAGCTGCGGGGCAGACCCTTGGGCGCCGTCGGCAAATACCGCGTCCGCCGAAAATTCCCTTTGCCCCGCACCATCTGGGACGGCGAGGAAACCAGTTATTGCTTCAAGGAGAAATCCCGGGGCGTGCTGCGGGAATGGTACGCCCACAACCCCTACCCGTCCCCCCGGGAGAAGAGGGAGTTGGCGGAAGCCACCGGTCTCACCACCACCCAGGTCAGCAACTGGTNAGGAGGTTTGGGGGGCTGAAAAAAAGATGGAAGAAATAAAGGAAGGAAAACAAGAGCCCGGCGGGACCGGCTTCCCCTGAGATGCGCCCGGGGGCGCGGGCNCTCCCCCGCGCCCCTCCGCCGCCGCGCTCCCGCGGGGTGCGCTCCTCCTCCTCCTCCTCTTCCTCCTCGTCCTCCTGCGGCCGCCGCCGCGCTCGGCCATGTCGATGCTGCCGTCGTTTGGCTTCACGCAGGAGCAGGTCGCCTGCGTCTGCGAGGTGCTGCAGCAAGGGGGGAACCTGGAGAGGCTGGGCCGGTTCCTCTGGTCGCTGCCGGCCTGCGACCACCTGCACAAGAACGAGAGCGTCCTCAAGGCCAAGGCGGTGGTGGCCTTCCACCGCGGCAACTTCCGCGAGCTCTACAAGATCCTGGAGAGCCATCAGTTCTCCCCCCACAACCACCCCAAGCTGCAGCAGCTCTGGCTGAAGGCGCACTACGTGGAAGCCGAGAAGCTGCGGGGCAGACCCTTGGGCGCCGTCGGCAAATACCGCGTCCGCCGAAAATTCCCTTTGCCCCGCACCATCTGGGACGGCGAGGAAACCAGTTATTGCTTCAAGGAGAAATCCCGGGGCGTGCTGCGGGAATGGTACGCCCACAACCCCTACCCGTCCCCCCGGGAGAAGAGGGAGTTGGCGGAAGCCACCGGTCTCACCACCACCCAGGTCAGCAACTGGTTCAAGAACAGGAGGCAACGGGACCGAGCGGCGGAGGCGAAGGAAAGGTACGTGCCACCCCCATCCCCTCCGTCTCCCCCTTTTCTCCCCGCTCCATTGTACGGGGGGCGCTCAGGAACCCCGGGAGCGCGGCGAGCACCCGGCGGCGGACGGGAGCGACGGAAACACTCGGTTCCTTACAAATCCCATCTTTTTATCATAAACCGTGTCGCGTTTTCCCCTTCCGCGGACACCCAAGTGGGCTTTTCACTCGAGATCAACCCCACCCCACCTGCCCGACGGGAACAACGAGCCACTCACTGGCCTCCAGGCCGCTCCGCCGCCTTTGTTTTCCGCCGGCTGCCCCGAGTAAACCGGGAGCGATGCCGCCCTGGAGCCTCCGGGGAAGCGGTCGGGATGCCGGGGATCGTTCAGGGTAGCTCCGAAGCCCAGAGGAGGAGAGAGATGCAGCTCCGGGATGGAGAGGTGGGGGGAACTGGAGAGAAACCAGGATGGGGACGCGCTGGCCGGGCAGAGCCCCCGCCTCGTACCGAGGCCACCCGGAGAGGCGCCAGGGTGGTTCTCGGTGCGAGGCGGCGGCTCGTCCGGGGGAAGCAGAGAGGCATGGAGGGCATCTCCTTCAGCAACGTCCCCACCGAGCCTCCTGGAGAAAATCACGCATTTTGCTCATCCCCGGGACGCGCTTTCACTTTTAATTAAAAAGAAAGAAAGAAAAATCGCCCCTCAGAAAATCACTTCTTCCAATTTTTCGTCCCCATCTAAATCACCGGGCTGTGAGGTGTGCGTTTATTTGTAGAAGGGGTAAAAGAAACTTGCTAGGAAAATGTTAGGATTTTTCCCTCCTCTAAAGAAGCTTCTGATCCCAAGCTTTAATCAAACGTGAAGGATTTACGGGGGGCATTAGCACAATGCCCATCCCCGCCGCCTCTCTCCCTAACACCCCGTTATGGGACTTTTTTCCCCTCTTTTCCACAGGGAGAACACGGAAAACAACAATGCGGCCACCAACAAACCGAACCAACTCTCACCTCTGGATGGGAGCAAACCCCTCATGTCCAGCTCCGAGGAAGAGTTTTCTCCTCCCCAAAGCCCGGATCAGAACTCGGTCCTGCTCTTGCAGGGGAACCTCAGCCACGCCAGGAGCTCCGGCTATTCCCTGAGCGGTTTAGCCACATCCCAGACCCCTCACAGCCTCCAAGGCCACCAGCTCCAGGACTCGCTGCTGGGACCCCTCACATCCAGCCTGGTGGATCTGGGATCCTAAAGGCCTTCGGCGGGCGGCCGGAGGATCAGGAGAGGAGGTTCTGCTCGGGGACAGAGGCTCTGGGTCGTACATAGAGGACAGCACTCGGTTTTACAGCTCACCCGCTGATTCTTAACGGGACTCTCGGCTCTTTTCTCACAACCCCACATCGGCTCCTGCTCCAGTCCCCTCCCCCCCGTCCCAGCGTCCCCTACTATCGCCACGTTTTTTTTTTATTATTATTTTTTTTCCCCACATAGCCAAATGCAGAGAACGGCAATAATCCTCGTCAGCGCTTCGAGTTCAAGCGAGCTGGTCCCAACGGGAATTACAAAAAAGAAAAAAAAAAAAAAAAAGGCAAAAAAAAGAAAAGAAAAAACTCAACCCCAGCTGGATCCGATTCCACCCAAACAAATCCCAGAGCCGAGGGCGCGGTGGGGCAGGGGCGGCCGGCACATCCCTGCTGCTGCCCGGCTGAGTCCCCGAGGAGAGAGGGAGCGAACCGCTGTACTGAGCCCTGCGTCGGAGCGGGAGGAGGGAGGGGAAGTTACGTTTACATTTTTCATGTTTAGCCTTACCAGAAAGATCTCGATGTAGTTTAAATTTAAAAAAAAAAAAAAAAAGAGAGAGGAAAAAAAATAATCAAAAGCTGCAGTATTAGAGTTTTACCAAGTGCCTGTGTCTGAGCGCGGCCGTGCGAGTTCCTGTGCGGGCTCCTGTGGGCCCGGGTCCCCCAGCTTCCTCCTCCTCGGTGGTGAAATGCATCAATGCGGCTAAAAATTAGGATAATGGTAATAATAAAGGTCGTCGGCCGTTTCGTCTTAAACGAGTATCCCCCAGGCTGCCCTGCCAGCTCCCCGTTGCCTTCTCCCGTCTGTCCCCTCTCGCCGCCTCCCTCCTCCGCCTTGCAGAGAGCCCGCGGATGACGCTGCCTGTCTCGAGTATTTGTTACCAAAAAAATCGCATGTGCTTTCAGGTTTATTTTCTATTGTACCTAAACAGTCTAAATTAAACAATGATGATGGCAGAACACCCAGGCTGCGCTTTTCTTTGCAGGGGCGAGCCCGCGCCCTTCTGCCCACCCTTACCCTCCTCTCCCCGGGCTGCACAAGGAGGTGCTGCGGGGAAGTCGGTGACTTCGTAACAGAGGAAGGACGGGGAGAGGGGACCAGCCTTGCCCGGGGTCGTCCCGTGGGAGCCGGGTATCCGGCCGGGAGGGAGCGGCTGGCCCTGGCCGCCCGCCCCGTCAGGGCCTCGCTGGTGCCGGTCCCCTCTGTGTTAGCGTTTTGCATCATTAAGTGCGTGTTTATTTAAGTCGCTGCCGTGTTTGTGCTCGGGGTCTTGGGCCATGGAGAAATGTCACCCTCTGCAGGAGGGTCTTGCCCGGACGGAGCGCTCCGCGTGTCTCCCGCTCCATCCCCAGCGAACCCGCCGGTCCCGGCACCGAGACACGCTCCAGAGCCCCCGTGGAGACCGGACCGGGCGGGGGATCCGTGCCCACCGCTCGCCCTCCTCGGTTCTGGCTGCGGGGGGGCCGGTGCCCGGGCTGCTGGGATGGTTTCCCTTCGTCCGGCCGCTGCCGCTCCCTCCTCCCTCCGGACTGGCACCAGCCTCCCCCTCGGGGATCCCGGCCCAGATCCCGCAGGGTTTCCTGCGCCCACGACCCGTTTTGGAGGAGCATGGCCGGGACCATGGGGAACCACCTGCCCGGGCGAGACACAGCGTGGCTCCACGGGAGCAGGGCGAAGGGCGCAAACCCCGCTCATGGACGCGCAACCCGCGCAGGTGGGCGAGCAGCTGCTCGCCAGGGGGATCGGAGGCGGATCCCGGGGCGCGCCCCGCCGGGATCTTTGGGAACTGAGTGGTTCGTACCCCCTGGTCCAGGCTCGCCCTCTTCGCCTTTCCCGGGGAACCTCATCGCACTTCCCGGGGGACTCATCCGGCCCCGCCGTGATCCGTCACAAAGCGGCGCAGCCTCTCCCAGCCCCTCGGGCAGAAAGACGGGAACTCCCAAGGGCACGAAGGAAATCTTTAGGGTGAGCGGCTGAGGGATCTTCGCCCCAGCTCCGGTTTTTTTTCCCCAAACCACAGGCTCTGCGAAGAGAAAGGATAAATACTGCCCGGCGCTCCAGCCCTGCCCGACGGGAAAGCCAAGCAGGGACTCCAAAGCCAGGAGTTATTTTCCAAGCAAACAGCGCAAAGGCTCTTCCTGCGCGCAGGCAGCGGCAGAGCTGACTGTCAGAGGATGGGGAGGGACGGGGGGAGCTGCCAGGGGATGTCCTGCTTGCCCAAATTGCCCTTTTCAGAGCACACCTGCAGGCCGGGGATGCGCCCTACCCACCCTCGACCCTCCATTTCCCCAGCAGGTAGAGGGGACGGGGTTGCCAACAGGCAGATGGTGGCAACGAGGGGTAGAAGGTGCTGAGAGTAGCCTCCCCCCTGGAAATAACTCCCCGGCCGACAGGAAGGTGGGAGCAGGGAGGCCCTGGAGGTGAGCCAGGAGCAGGTTGCTGAGCTCTCCTCGATTAGGTTTGACCTCGCAGCGAGCTTTTCACAGCAGAGCCAACCTGGGGAGGCAGCCTGGGGCTCTTTCTCACCTAGATCTGATTTGTATTTCCACTGGCAAGAAGGAGTTAATTCGCCCCCTCACTCCCGCTCACCCCCCAGGACAGATTTCACACTGTGTCCAGGTCAGCCAAAAAAAGGGGAGGAAATGGAGAACAGCGGAATGATTAATTCTACCTGCTTTTCCCATGAGTGATCACCTGCTTTTGGGGTCATGAATAGCAGGTAGCTCTCTCCGTCTCCAGCTCTGAGAGGCTCATTTGTTTGGTGACAGCTGAGTGACAAGACCTGAAATCCGAGCCCTCAACTTTGCCTGATGTGTGGATAAAACCCTGGATGTTCCCTCAAACATTTCAGGAAATGAAAGTTGTAACGCGATCCCTTGCGCGCCCACATCTCCCCCAGCAACACACAAAAGCTCAAAGGAACCTTCTCGGATTAAATTCAGCCTGGAGACGATGGAAGGAAAATGGAGAGCAGGCTGAGAAAGCTGGAACTGGCAGGCTTTTCTTCAGCACTTATTGGAAATGTCTGTCCGAAGCAGGGATTTGGAAAGGTCACCTCTACTGTAAACGCTTCTTCCTCCAACGGAGTCAGACGGGCAGCTCGCTGCTCCCCAGCCTGCCCCCACCTTGGGGCAGCCCGGGAGGGGTGTGGGGCACGCTCAGATTCCACAAGCAGGAAATCCAGCATACAAAAACAAACGCCTTCTCCTCTCCCCTCGTTTAATTTCCTCTGTCACGTTGAGCCAGGGCTGTCCCATGCACAAGCCACACGCCTGCTCTGCCCCTGCCTCACTGCCAGCCCCTGCCCACTCCCCGCCCCTGTCAGTCCCCTCGGACCCCTGAGGGGCATGTAGGGTCCTGCTCTCAGCCCCCACAATCCCGGGCCTCATCCTGACAAATCCTCTGCACAGGCCCACGATGAGGAGCTGGTGCTTGCTCAGCCCATTGATACAAATGCGACGTTTCCAGGCTCCCTAAAGCTCGCACATCCCCCGCTGCAAATCCAGGAGCCCACAGCTCAGGAGACATTTGTGTTCTGTGACTTTGCAAACCAGGCCTCAACAATCGGAGCTTCATTTTGAGCACACAGGTTCGGGAACACCAGCAGCTGGAATGAGGTTGGTTGTGCAGTGGAGGCAGGACTGGGGCAACGCATCCCGGCTCCCTCTCTCCCGGGTAGATGGTTTTATGGGGCTGCCTGTCACTAGGCAGCCAGTGGCTGCTTGCACTGTTATCCAGCCTGAAGATAAAGTACTATTTAACAATTGTTTAACTGTTCTTGAAGTGCGTCAGACCCTGCAGACCCTGTAAAGGAAACAGCACATGCCGTGAGATAACACTTCACCTCTGAGCTTCTCCCTTATTCTTACTTTTCTCTGGAGAGCAGCTCATGGACATTGCACAGGTGGAAAATCTCTCTGTCTGCCTGCACTATGTGCCTTGCTGTCAGTAATTTTGCATCTGAGACAGAGCTTGCCGTGGGGTGACACTTGCTGGAGACTGGTCTCTGTACAGACTGCCCGAGGGGTGTGGATGTCATTAGCAGCAGGAGAGCTCAGTGTTTGGACATCCTGGCTGTGGCAGTTCATCTCCAAGGATGGATTTTGCTATTTCTGTTAGGGGCAAAGCCGTCAGGTTTTCTGAGGGCACCAGGTGCTGTGTGGGGAGAGCAGAGGAGGCAGAGGCCGGATCTACAGGAGCTTTGGTGCAGCTCAAGTGTACAAAGTAACCTGAGACACTCTCATCTTTCCCAGCTGGATGTGGACACAGTTTTAAATATGGAAATGGAGGAAAATTTGCTTTAATCTTCGGGCAGAGAGAACAAATTACCAGGCTCCCCAGAGATTATCAGCACTCACCCCAACAGCAGCCTGATGCTGTCTGGAAAGGGTCCCAGGATGAACCCCCATCCTGTGGCACCCCACCTTTCCTCCCAGCTGGACTTTTCACCAAACACAGGAACATTCCCTCTCTCCCTGTGGATTTTAGCATTCGTCCCCACCTCCCCAAATTTTAGACAGAGGTCGAACTTCCTCTAAAGCATATAATCCCAATCCTAATAATGAGGTTTAAGAGGCAGATTTATTTCAATTACAGTTTCCTGTTTTCACGTGTCCGGTGCTTTTGGAAAATGTCTTTGTGGGCAGAGTGACTCCTGATCTCTGTCTTAACTTCTCATCCACAGTCTAGTTCTGCAGGGGCCGGGGGATGCCTTGACATGGTGTTCCTGCTCATACTCCCATGGCTTTCAGCCACGATAGAAAAGATCCTTACTCCTGCGCCTCAGGACGGATACAAGGGGAAAAACTCCTCTTTTTATGACTTAAGGACGGAAAAGCTTCAAAGCTGATACCTGGAGCGTGGATCAGCCCTGTTTTACAGGAGGGGAAGCTGAGAGCCAGGGAGATGACAGACCTGTTGAAGGTCAGAGCAAGGGCAGATGACGGAGCGGGGAAGGCGGCTGGTGCTGCCCACGCTGCCTCCCTTTATAGTCCCCGTAATAAGTCGCCACAGCTTATCATTATGTAACACAATATTCCTAATAATGCAAGACAAAACCAATTGACTAAAAAACAATGCCAAATGAGGCTTGTGGCTAGCACTCCCTGAAGAAATCATCTCATTTCTAGAACAGGAAAAAAACCCCAAAAAACCCAAGGAGATTAGAAACAATTGAAAAATGAAATCACATCTGCAAAGCATTATTGTGCTTCTCTTGAGCCCTGAAGGGGTCTTGTCGTCTCCCCCACTGCTCCCACTGTCCCATACAGGGCAGTGGGTGTCACAGGGATCCATAGCCCTGTCCATGCAGGCACATGAGGGATTTTGTGGCTGGGGACAGGCATAACCTCAGCGTGTGCTTCATTAAACAGAAGAGCAGTGTCGTGCCAGACCAAATCAGGGATGTATTTAGGGAATTAAGACCTTCGTATGCCTAATCTCCTAGAGCTGGCAGGAAACCACAGAAAGAAAGAGTGCAAGAGGAAAAGAGCACCAGTTTATAAACTGCTGTTCCCTTTCTGTGAGCCCCGCAGGGCTGGGCAGAGGCACTGGCATGAAGGAACCACACAACTTGCTCAAGCACCCAGGCAGGGGCTGCTTGGCTCTCCATAGCCAGTGGCTGCCCTGCCCACCCACTGCATCACTTCTCTGCAGGGGCAGGACCAGAGCGAGCAGGAGCTGGGAGTGCTGTGCAGGCTCAGCAATGCTCAGCTGCAGGGGACACTTCTGTCCCATCATGGTGGCTTCCAACCGTGTCAGCACACATTGGTGGTTCATGCTGTGTGCCCTTTGCAGTGGGGCTGAGGTGGGGATGCCCTGACATATTTTATCCTCTCCTGGGTGTTTGGTATTTGTTGGGTGCACGGTGAGGGAAGCACACTTTGGTTTTATACTGCTGGAGCAGCTCAGACTGGGATACATGTCACTGCCACACTGTGGGAAGGGGAGATGTTGAAGCTTGAGACAGGAGAAACTTCCCATCCCTGGAAGTGTTCAAGGTCAGGCTGGATGAGGCTTGGAGCAACCTGGTGTGGTGGAAAATGTTCCTGCCCATGTCAGAGGCTTGGAACTAGATGATCTTTAAGGTCCCTTCCAACTCACAGAATCACAGAATCACAGAATCAGTAAGGTTGGAAAAGACCATAGAGATCATCAAGTCCAACCTATCACCTATCACCCGTTACCTAATCTACCTAATTTAATCTAGTCAAACCTGTTACCTAATCTGACCTGTTGCCATCCTACTACCAACACCTCATCCTACCCTAATATCTAGGTCATGTCACCAAGAACTTCATCCAACCTTTTCTTAAACACCTCTAGGGACGGCGACTCCACCACCTCCTCAAACCATCTTGTGATTCTATGATTCTGTGATTTTATGATTCTATGAATATCTGTTGGCAGAAGTGCCCTGCCCCTTAAGACAACATCCCCAAATGTCCAGGAAGGTGCTTGACATTATTTTTTGGAGGCAAGAGTGCAGGCAAAGGATGCAGTGGGGATACTGGAGCTGTGCTGACCTCAGGAGACACAGAGCCTACTGAAGTAGACAGACATACCGAATACAACAGGTTGGCCAAGAGGCTGTACCAGCCCCATCTATTACTTTTGTGTGGAGGATCTGCTTCTGAGCTCTCCAGGTCCTAAGGGTGACTTGGACTGGCTTCAAAAATCTCAGGAGGGCAAAGTCAAAGCAGGGCATGGGGACAGGGAGGTACAGGGCCCCCACCTAGTCTACCTCTGAGCTCCCCAGGAGTCAGGGCCTGGGCAGAGCATCGTGTGGCGTGGGATCGGACCCCCATGTCAGTGCCAGCTGCAGCCTTGCATGCCCAAGTATCTGAGTCTGCACCCCCTCATGCTCCTCTGGATGATGTTTTGGGGGCTTTGCTTCACTCAGGATGCCTCTCTGTCCTCATCCCTCTCTTCAGACACAGCTATTTACTGATGGCCTCCACGGAAACCATATAAACCGTATTTCCTGCCTTTGCAATCCGAGACCAGGTGCCCACACAGTTGCCAGATTTGACAGAGGAGCTGGCGGGAGGGGAAGAGGCCAAAACTGGTGTGCCAAAGGAGGAGGAAATCACATCCATCCAAAATCGTGGCCCATCCCATCCTTGCACAGAGAAGAACCACAGCGAGATGGGGGGAAAAAAGACCCCTATTTGTAAGAAACGTCTCAGGGCAACATGCAAGTGGCTGGAGGGGGGGTTGAGGCCAGATTTAAACTGAACCTCCTGCCCAGTGATCCATGGGGAAGGCTCGGCTGCTCAAACAATGAGAGGGGAAAGAAAGCTGAAATGATGGTCACCGGGAGAACCTGAAACCCGCGGTGGGGAAAACAAATAAATACAGCGAGCGGAGCCTTCCCCATCCCAACTGAGGCAATCTGTGCTTATGCAACCCTACCCGAGGGCTCCCTATCTCTGTGTACAATCTGGGCTGATAAGATTGTTCCCTGCTGAAAATCAAAACCACAGGGATTCCAGGCGGCTCAGCCGGAGTCAGATTGTCCACCTGAACACCGGGGCGCTTTCATGTGGAAAAATAATCGCATGGTTATTTTGCTGAAATAAGGAGAGCGGGTAGAGGGAGGTTGTTGGCTTTCTCGGAGGCGGGCGCTGCTCCGGCACTGGATCCCTACAGCGTGGCAGGGATGCCAGCAAAGGGCACCATCCCAAGGGCGAGATGGCCCCATGGCATGGCAATTGCTGCCTGAAGCAATAATGGAGAAAGCAATGGGCTCTTGTCCAAACCTCACTGTTTTTTAGCGAGATTTTGTTTTCCTTTTTTTTTTTTTTAAGGGTCCTGGGACTTGCAATTGGCAGTTCCAGTGCAATAAACCCTCAAACAAGGGCCACATGAGCGCTGGTGGAAGCTGTCATTGCCAAAGAGATATTGGCCACTTTTAAGGATTTTTGGGTGGAGCAGCATGTGATTAATGTCTACACCGAGGGGGAGACAGAATACATAAACATATCATACACATATATATGTACATAGAGAGATAAATGTGCCTGATAAAGCCACTGTGTAGAACAACTCGCCTGATAAGCCATTTCCAGGAGCAAGATGTGCAGGATTAGATCTGTGTTTGCAGTTATAAAGTAGATATTGGGGGGGAGTTGTGTCTATTGTAGTTCAAAAACCCGTGTTTTGGGGCAAGTGCCTCAGCACCTGGCTGATAAGATCCCTTCTGTTCTGAATGTCAGATTAATCCTTCTCTCACAACAAAACTTGTTATCAAGTCTTGACAGGAAAAAAAAATCGTTATTTGGGAAAAATAACAGCAAGAGATTAGTTGGTGATGCTGGAGATGGAACGTCCTTACACTCAGATGGAAATGGGATGCTCAGATCCTGTACCCTGAAGAAGAAGCAGGACAATAAACAGCCACTTGAAACAGCATTTATGTCTATTTTGTGCATTTAGTACCAAGTGCCAGCCGTTAATGAGTTTTAAGGGCTGCTGAGTGAATATCCGTAGTGGAAATGTCCACGGGGGTGGCGTACCAGCTAGGCAAGGGAGCTGGGCTCCCAAGCCACTGGCAGGTCCCTGCACCGAGGTGATCTTAGTGAAAAGCAGCTTCAAGTGCTGTGTGTGCTCCTACAGCCCTTGCTCTGTTGTTGCAGCTTCACAAGTGGCTGCATTTTCCTGGGGAACTTGTGGCTGGTTTTCTGGCTCTGCCTGCTGCAGGAAAAACCAAGTGAGTGAGAAAGGGATTAAGTCAAGTAGGGTCTGACAGCCCGGGTGGGCTGGTCTGGACACATGGTGTTATCACCTCAACAGGCAGGCTTGGCTAAAAATGCACAAAAGCCAGTGTTCCCTCTGCTCTAACATCACTCCAAATCAATCCAGCTATAGCAATC
>WEKX01015101.1:251386-386858 GCA_013390025.1 Pitta sordida
AGGCGGGCGCTGCTCCGGCACTGGATCCCTACAGCGTGGCAGGGATGCCAGCAAAGGGCACCATCCCAAGGGCGAGATGGCCCCATGGCATGGCAATTGCTGCCTGAAGCAATAATGGAGAAAGCAATGGGCTCTTGTCCAAACCTCACTGTTTTTTAGCGAGATTTTGTTTTCCTTTTTTTTTTTTTTAAGGGTCCTGGGACTTGCAATTGGCAGTTCCAGTGCAATAAACCCTCAAACAAGGGCCACATGAGCGCTGGTGGAAGCTGTCATTGCCAAAGAGATATTGGCCACTTTTAAGGATTTTTGGGTGGAGCAGCATGTGATTAATGTCTACACCGAGGGGGAGACAGAATACATAAACATATCATACACATATATATGTACATAGAGAGATAAATGTGCCTGATAAAGCCACTGTGTAGAACAACTCGCCTGATAAGCCATTTCCAGGAGCAAGATGTGCAGGATTAGATCTGTGTTTGCAGTTATAAAGTAGATATTGGGGGGGAGTTGTGTCTATTGTAGTTCAAAAACCCGTGTTTTGGGGCAAGTGCCTCAGCACCTGGCTGATAAGATCCCTTCTGTTCTGAATGTCAGATTAATCCTTCTCTCACAACAAAACTTGTTATCAAGTCTTGACAGGAAAAAAAAATCGTTATTTGGGAAAAATAACAGCAAGAGATTAGTTGGTGATGCTGGAGATGGAACGTCCTTACACTCAGATGGAAATGGGATGCTCAGATCCTGTACCCTGAAGAAGAAGCAGGACAATAAACAGCCACTTGAAACAGCATTTATGTCTATTTTGTGCATTTAGTACCAAGTGCCAGCCGTTAATGAGTTTTAAGGGCTGCTGAGTGAATATCCGTAGTGGAAATGTCCACGGGGGTGGCGTACCAGCTAGGCAAGGGAGCTGGGCTCCCAAGCCACTGGCAGGTCCCTGCACCGAGGTGATCTTAGTGAAAAGCAGCTTCAAGTGCTGTGTGTGCTCCTACAGCCCTTGCTCTGTTGTTGCAGCTTCACAAGTGGCTGCATTTTCCTGGGGAACTTGTGGCTGGTTTTCTGGCTCTGCCTGCTGCAGGAAAAACCAAGTGAGTGAGAAAGGGATTAAGTCAAGTAGGGTCTGACAGCCCGGGTGGGCTGGTCTGGACACATGGTGTTATCACCTCAACAGGCAGGCTTGGCTAAAAATGCACAAAAGCCAGTGTTCCCTCTGCTCTAACATCACTCCAAATCAATCCAGCTATAGCAATCCTGCTCTAAAAGAGAAATCTGTGCAAAACTGTGCTTGCAGATGGAATATATCCTTTTAATCTTGCAGAGGTGCCGTGTTCCCAGGCCCACTGCAAGCCCAGGCAAGGATCCATGTGCACATACACACAGAGGTTTTTTTTGGTGACTATGATGAGAAACAAAGTCTTTTAGTCCTGCCCATGGGCATTGCATCCTGCAGTGGCCATCCTTCTCCAGGGCTTGGTGTTCCTAGCAAAGCTTATGTGAAATGAAAAGGCCTGTAATTTTCTAAAATTCCTTAATCCTGCTTATTTTCTCTCTTTCCCCGAGAGATCGGAAGCCACAGTGGTCTCTTCAAGCCCACCCACTAATTACAAGACATGAGCTCAACCCACTGCTGGCCAGAAACAACATCACAGGACCAAACACCAGGAACCAACACTGAATGCTCGCAGCAAACTGCCTGACAGCGAGTCACCAAGAGCCTGGCAATGATACACCAGCCAAATCAAAGAAAGAAAGAAGGAAAATATCCTGTTTTCCTTTCTTCTGCAGTAATCCTGCCTTTCCTGGAGCCATTGCCCAGCTACTCTGATGTCTGTGTCCCACTTGTGTATCTTTTGATCTCATTCTCCTGTATTTGGCTGTCACTTTTCTTTCCCCTCTCAAAATTTGATCCAATTATCTTTCAGATTTGCTTGAAAAGGTCACCCCCTCCAACACTGCTGGGCAGAACTGGAGTTTCTAACAGGGGGGTGTCATTTAGCAGAAAAAACCTTCTCTCCGGAGATCAGATGGAGGAAGCCAGACTGAAAATAAAGCCTGAGCTCACAGAGGAGTTATAGGATGGGAACAGAGGCTATGGTGCATCCCCAGTTTTATTCTTAGCAGGCACAACTGGAGAGATGAGTATAAATTTACTGGGATAAATCAGTACAGTTCACAGAAGGATGTTGGGTTTTCTTTAAGTTCTGTGTTCACATTCACAGTTCTACAGCAACTCATTTTGCTTCCCTAAATCCTCCGGGTTTGCAGCAGCTTTTTCCAGGCTACCTTGATTTCTTGGACTGCTTCCTTCCTCCTGCTTTCCCTGTTGGCAAGCAACAGGCACGTTCAGCCTCCTGCACCTCAAAAAGCCAATGGCAAATCCCGCTGCTGCCAGAGTGAGGACAAGGCTTCTCTGCTCCAGAGAACCAAACCCTCACTGTGCACACTATTTCCCTTGGATATCCTGCTCTGGCATGGATTAGGAATAATACAGGATCACAGGATATTCCGAGTTGGAAGGGACCCACATGGATCATCGAGTCCAACTCCCAAGCGAATGCCCACATGTGGAAGCCATGGGCACCATACTCTGTCCATCTGAACCCCCCATTATCCAGACCTTGTCACTGAGTTCCTCTTCCAGTCTTCTCTTAAACACCTCCAGGGGCATTTCTCCACCACCTCCCTGAGCAGACCATTCCACTGAGAGATCACTCTCTGTGAAAAACCTCTTCCTAACATCCAGTCTAAACCTCCCCTGGCGCAGCTTGAGGCCATGTCCTCTTGTTCTGGTGCTGGCAGCCTGAGAGAAGAGATTCACACCCACCCGGCTGCAACCTCCCTTCAGGTACAGTTGCAAACAGCAATGAGGTCACCTCTGAGCCTCCTCTTCTCCAGGCTGAACAACCCCAGTTACTGCAATTACTCCTCATAGGGCTTGTCCTCCAGTCCTTTCACCATCCTTGTCGCCCTTCTCTGGACCCTCTCAAGCAGCTCAACACTCTTCTTAAACTGGGGAGCCCAGAACTGCACACAGTACTCAAGATGTGTCTGACCAGTGCCGAGTATAGGGGAAAAATACCCCAAACTCTACTAGTTGATGCATGAAATCATGAGGTTTGGGGGAGACTCAGTTGGGAGATGTGTCCCTGAGTGCAAGAGGGGGGGGCTGCAGTTCCTGCGCCCTGAGCTGGGAGTGTTGGAGTGGGTGCGTGTTGGAGTGGGAAGGGGAGCGGGAGAGCAGGAGTGGAGCAGGAGTGGTTCAGGAGTGGAGCGGGAGGGGAACAGGAGTGTGTCAGTGTACGGCAGCTTCAGCCCGTTCTTGGGGCTGCAGTGCCATCTGCTGTCACCGCCGCCCTGCGCCGGGACCCCGCCGGATCCATGGGCACATCCCGGGGAGGGAGGGAGGGACATTCCAGGGACACGTCGTGTGTCTCCGCCTTCCCCTTGCTTGAAAAGTGAAGTGGAGTAAGAAAAAGCCAGCGGGAGAAAGGCAGGGCTGGGTCACAGGGATGGAGCTCCTTGGACACAGGGACATCTTTATGCTGTCACAGCACCCCAGGGGGACCAAAGCACGTCGCAGGAATCATCTATCTCCTGTGCTTAGGTATGTCCTTTAGCAGCTTTAGCCGGCCTTACACCAGTTCTTCCTGGCCGTGCAGATATCCTGGATTTCCCCCCATGTCCATGTGCTGATGTGGCCCAGAGCAGCTGCCCAGTCCCATCTCTCCAGTACAAGCTCTTCTCAGCCTGAAAATCTAAGTGTCCTTTCCTGTGTCACCCGTCATCAAAAAAGGAGATCAGATGTTAGGAGGACACTCCTGACTGCGGGGACAGTGAGGCTCTGGCACAGGCTGCTCAGAGAAGTTGTGGATGCCCCATCCCTGGAAGCGTTCAAGGCCAAGTGGGATGGGGTCTAGTGGGAGGCGTCCCTGCTCATGGCAGGGGAGCTGGAACAAAATGGCCTTTAAGGTCCCTTCCAACCCAAACCCTTCTGTGATTCTGTGATCATTATCATTAATCTCTCAGCAAGGAAGAGAGTTTGAGCCCCGCAGAAAAGCCAAAAAGAGCTGCCATTGCCTACATTTATGTTGAAAAAAAGGATGGAAACTTAAAGAAAAAGTAGTCAAATAAAAAAAAAAGGAAAAAAAAAAGAAAAAAAAAAGATCAGAGAGATCCTAGCTGCTGAAAATTAAGTATTAGGGGCAAAAATATGCTCATGAGAGCCAGATCCAGACCGGCTGGGCAGCTTTCAGAAACAACAACAAATAAGTTTGGAGGAAACCAGATACTCACTGTGAAAATTTGCAATTCTTTGTTGAACAAGCGTTTCCATGGAAAAGCTCTGTTTAGCCTTAATTTGTGCTGCCAGCTCCTGAGCAGGGACGCTGTGCAGATGGGCAGGCAATGCCCAGAGGAGAGGAGTTGAGGGGATTTGCAGCCACAGCAGATCTGGGAGAAAGCACCGAGACCGTGTTTGTCTTTTTACCTTCTACCCGTGTGGGTTAGTGCGTGAAATGCATTAACTTCTCATGGGCAACTCGCTGTAGGGAAGGGTGGGCTGCAAGGCCCTGATCCTGGGCAGGCTGTGGGGTGAAGGGTGTGACTGGGGATTGGGATGCACAGGGTGTGACTGGGGATTGGGATGCACAGGGTGTGGCTGGGGATTGGGATGCACAGGGGCCGGTGGAGGAGCCTGCTGTGGGTTTTAGGAGAAACCTGTTGGAAAAGCTCAGCGGGTCCAGCCTCGGTGGGGTCACATATCCAGAATTGTGTAAGCAGAACCGTGGGACCTTTGGGAGGAAAAGCCCCCATCTTTGAAAGTTTAGACTCACACTTGAACGATACAACTTCTTCCCCTCCCCCGCCGAAAAAAAAGACGCGAAGTAGCAACGCATTTCCACCAGCCTTCTGCACGCCCATCCCAGCATCCAGCCGGGATCCTGCCGGGTGAAATTTTCGGAGCCAGGGAGGTGCCGACTGCCTCCGACAGCGATTTCTTACAGCGCCGCTGGGACCAGCAGGGGAGCCGCAAAAGGGAGAGGCTGGATCCGAAATCCACCGCTTGGACACAGACAAAATGAAACGGGGAAAGTAAAAACAAGGGGAAACTTGGCTGCGGCTGCTCCTTTCACAGGCTCCTCGCGTTGGGTCGTAAGAAACCAGCCCTCGGAGAGAGGGGCTGGTTTACTGTCTGCTGTGGCGTGTCCTGGGGAGCCGGGGAGAGGAGCCAAGGAGAGGCCGGATCCTGGAAAGCAGCCCGTGCCCTGTGCCAGCGCATGCTGCCAGAGGTGGGGAGCAGGGAAAGTCATGCATGGCCTCCCCCTCCTCCTCTGCCGCCGGCCTGGGGCGGCCTGGGAGGAACCTGTGGGCTCCTGCCCTGCACCCCCCTTTCAGCACTTGGTGCTCGATTGGGTGTCTCGTTCCTGCCCAGGGAAAGGGGTTTGGGGCCTTCATCCTTTGAACTCTTAGGGTTGGTGCATCACATGCTGCTCTTGCCTGCATCCCTCTCTTCCTCACCCCATCGCCGTGTGCTCCCTGGCTCGCTGGGAGCCCTTTCCAGCTGCTCCACAGCCTGGCACTCTTGATGTGCTTGATGGGGACTGTCCTTTGCTCAGCTCTGATTTTGGTGGGAACCTGTCCATGGCAGCTGCACTGTTGTCATTTATGAGGCTGTGCTGACAAACACCAGCAAGTTCCTGGTGCGAAGGTGCCTTGATCCTCCCCCACGCCCATCCTTATGCTCAAGTGTGTGTTTGGGACTCATCTGTCATTCAGGCTCTGTCTGGTCCTTTTCCCTGTCCTCCTCCCTGCCTTTCCTTTCCCCCTGAAGATGGTAAGTGCCTCTTCAGTGTGCCCAGCTCCAGCGTTTCATCGCAACAGGCCAAGCATTCACTCTGTGCCAAACTGGCAGGCGGCTCACTTTCCTGGCACATGGCCTCCTTGGCTTTCCATCCAGACGGTTTTCTTTTATTTTTATGGTTTTATTTCCCCCCCATCTTTAAAATTCAGCATTGGTTTTGATTAGGTGGCTGTGGACTTGAAGTCCCTGGGCTTCCAAGAGCAGGAAAGGGGTGGTCTGGTGTGGTGGGTCTGTTGGCAGCAGCACCACAAACCAGCTTGGGGTGACATAGCTCATCTGCTTTTGAGAGAGTGGAACTGCTCTGAGTCAGGGGCCAAGAGGTGATCAAAGGGTTTTCTCTTGTTCAACATGCTCCCAGGCTCCCTGCAGCCCCTGGGTCCCAACATGGAAATGGCACCTTGAGGAGCCAGTGCTGATGCCAGGGTGAGGGGAGGATTGGTAGAGAAATGAGATGGGGGCAAGCTCCCTGCCCTGAGCAACAGGAAAAATGGGGGAAACCCCAAAGAAAAAGGCAGCATCTGAAAGCCTCATGTAGTACCTCTGTCCTGGAGTGGTTTGGACTCTCTTTGGATAGAAGGTTCTTATGCAGAGGAGCCCTATGGTCAGCTTGGAGAAAGTGGAGGCCAGTCCCTGCCTGGCTCTGTCTTTCTGGGAGGAAATTTAAATACATCTCTGAATGGCTCCATGCCCATCCCCAAACCCCTGAGGGTTTGTGCACCCCGTGCTCCCTGCACACATGGACCAGCCAGGTGCAGAATCTCTCCTGTGCAGCCTTCCCTCTGCGAGCTGAGTTAATTCCTTGGGGAAAAAAGAAAAAAAAAAAGTTTGTTTTCTGCTACTGATTCCATATGACCTGGGCCTGAGAGGCTGAAGGGCTCCAGGGAATGTGAACCAACCAATGGGGTTTTAGCAGTTTGATTTTCAATGGTGTCATCTCTGGATATAAATGGTGGAGCAAGTGAATGGCTCTGGATTGGCAGGATTTGCTGAGCCATACGGGGGCAGTTCCCAGGATAACCAGGACTCAGTTCCTGCCAGGAAGGACATCACTGATTTGGGGTGTACCCAGCCCTGGCTTGAGCAGACGTGGTCCCTGCCTCACAGAGAACTGTGGACCAGCACAGAGGTGGTTCAGAGAGATGAGGAACTTCTGTTGGGAGCTGAGAAGGAGTTTGGATGGGACACATGATCCTGGGACAGTGTCTGCAGCTTGGTCCTGGGTAGTGAACACATTTGCCCCCTGGGGACATGTGGCAGGGTGGGCAGCAGGCTGCTGTCATCATTGCCACCTAAACAGCTCCTGGGAGTCCCATCCTACACTCTCCATCCTCTCATACATCTGGGAGAGAAGGCACTGAGAGGAGAGGCTGGCTCTGCCTCAGGGCTGAGCCTTATGACTGTGAAACTGAGCCCCACAAGTCCTACATCTCTGCCAGACCCCAAAATATCCCGGCCCCTCCACCCTGCTGCTGTTCTTTCATTTTATTTTTAGATCTGTTGCTCCTGTTAGCTCTTTTCTGTTTGTTTTTGGTTCTTATTATTCCTGGCTTCCCTCAGTGTTTTGGTTTCCCTCCTCAGCCCTCATCCGGATGTTTATTCTCGCTGCTTGTTTTTATACTTTCCCAAGGTGCCTCCTGGTTTTAGCTGGGCAGAGTCTGTGTATGGCCTGGGCAGGGGTTCTCACGTAGCTGGGCTGGGACCAGATCATCACCTGGAGAAGCCAAGCTGGGCCAAGGGAGGAGAAGACCTGAGCACTGTGCTTGCTCCGTGTAGGAATGTGGCTGGTGTGTGAATGTGGCGACTCCTCCCACACAAGAGCTGTCAGCAGGGTGAGGAGGGTGGGGGGAAAATGATTTAGCCCATCTCTGAGGAACTCAGAGGTGTTTAAGACAAGACTCGATGGGGAACTCAGTGACATGGTCTAGATGGTGGGAGGTTCGGATGGATGGAGCGTGGTGCCTGTGGTGCCACGCTTGTGGGCCTGATCCCTGGGTGGGCGTTCGCTTGTGAGTTGGACTAGATGATCCTTGTGGGTCCCTTCCAACTCAGAATAACCTGTAAACCTGTGAACTCAAAGGGAAAAACATAGTGATGTATCCAAGGTCACGGGGAGGATGTCCAGCAGCCCTGGGACCTGCTTCATCTGTGTCTCCATGTGACCTGGTTGCCAGCGTGGTTGTGTCTTGGGGTATCTTGAAAACCAGTCTTGGCTAGTCCGTGCCTCCACCTCCCAAAACTTAAGAAGTTTTCTTTTTGCCTCATTTTCGGATAAATATACTCAAATCTGGTTCTGTTCCTTCCATGCTCATCACTCTCCCATACACTTTGTGCTTGGATGTCTCCATGCATCTTGTCCCCTCTCACCCACAAATTATTCTCAAGCTTTTTTGGAGCTCCAGCTAAGACACATCCCCACGGATCAGACAGGAAGAGCAGTTGTTCCAAGGGTCTGCAGGCTCAGAACACACCCATGGCTGAGGTCTGTTCCATTTTGCAGGGGATGGACTGGAGGGTGCATTTGGACAGAGAGGTGGGTGCTAACTGTGCACTCCTCATCAGAATTAGGTTTTGTTCTCACCTACCACCAGCAGGGTTAAAATACCCATTCCCACCCCTGGCTACTGTTCCGTTTTTTGTCTAATTGTGAGGAAAAATGAGGCAGTGTGAAAAGGGCACCACAGTATCTCATGTCAGAGGGCTGTGGTGGCTCTGGGTGTTTTATTGAACCCATACATACCTCACAGCCCCACTTGAACTGCTGAATTGCAGATAAACACAATCACAGGCTGCATTTGCTGCCAGAAATGTCCTGGCTTCCCTTGTTAAATTATTTGTTCCAATGTAAGGACACAGATTTTTATTTATTTTATTCTTTTGGCAATCACTCACATTCCTCTTCACATCCTACTGCCTGTTTGATGGTGAGGTGCCCAGAGCCATATGGCCATGGATGCACCACAGCCCTCTGGCCACTTCAGGAGCAAGGAAATTCCCAGCCAGGAGATGCTCACAGCTTGTGAATGGAATGAGGACATTCTCTATCTGTAGGTATTTATATGAAGAACTACTCAGGCTTGAGATTGGCTCAACAGCCCGGAGCAGCCTTCCACATTTACAATGAAATTTGCATCTGAGGCTTTAAAGGGCTGGTCTGGAGCTCTGCATGTGGGTACATGGGCTTTTTATTGCTCAACTTCAAAGAGGTCCAATAACAGTAATGAACATTCAGGTAAGGGAAAGTTCTTTCTTCCCACGTGCAAAAGTGTGCCAGAGGACACACAGGCATCCCTGCACTCACAGAGTTTGGGACTCTGGGAAGAGCTGAAACAGAGCAGGCTGAGGATTTTGTATCAAAAATAGTATTATTTTTGGGTGGAAAAGTCAGCTGACACAATAGCCTGAGCCATTGGGATCCTTTAGCTTTGTGGGGAGAGAAATCAAAATAAAGATTTTGCTGAAAGGAATGAAAACATGTCAATTTTTTGATCAGCTTGAGGACAAAGTTCAGCTGCCCACAGGGCCATTTGAGATCTGGGTCCAGGTGCTGTGGATATCGGGTTGGACTCAACACCAGATCCCATGTCTGTGCCCTCAGCAGCTGCTCTTGGACAATGCAGGGTCACAGGAGCCCCACTCGAGGGCTGGTGAGGGCAGGATGCTCCCCCAGTGGGTCTGTTGCCAGGGGCTGGGTCTCCCAAGGGTCAAGCTCAGGTCTGAATTTGATTAATCTGAAGAAATGTAAATATTTCACTTCACAGGCACTAAGTCATGGGCAACTTTCAACATTCCCCCATTTCTTCTTCCACCAGTAACTTTTTGCAGAAATCCCCAAGGCTTCTCTCACCCTGTTGCTCCAATTTTACCTGGATAACCCTTCCTGGAAAGCTGGAGTTGGAGCGGATTCCTGCCAACTTTCTGTAACTCTGCAGTAAATCAGGGCCAAACACCACCGGTTCAGACTCTGCTCTGGGTCCAAACCAGAGCGAACCCCACTGCCCACCCTGCCCGAGCTCAGCACCAGCTCGGGTGCAAAGCTGGATGACCGGGAGGTCCTTGTAGGGACAGCTCTGGCTTTCCCAGGAGGTGGAGATCGGCCCTTCCCTGCGTGGCTGTTCCCATGGGGAAGCAGGAGGGGCTCAGCCCCAGGCACTCACCGGTACCCCTGAGTCAGCTCCCGCTGCCCGTGCTGGGAACCGCAGCATCCTTTGCTGACTGCAGGGAAATGATTTTAATTACTGGGGGGTTTGGCAAGCCTGGGAGGTGACAGTGGCCCCGCAGTGCCACCTCTGGGCTGGAGCATGTGCCTCGGGGATTTCCTTAGGTTAGGACATTATCTGGAGGCTTTTTGGGACCTGTTCCCGGCACAGGGCATGGGTACAATGTGTAGGGCAGGGAGAGAGGCTGGAGACACCCCATGACAGGCCTGAAACGCTCCCTCTGCAGCTTTCTGGGCAGGAGACCCCAAGGGTGGCCTCTCAGAGAGATGGGGCTCTGCTGACAGCAGGAGGAAGGGCAGGTGCTGGCAGGGCTGGATGTGGCCAGAGTGATGCCACGGTGCTGAGGAGGTGTCAGCAGCCAGGAGCTGCCACACAAACCTGAAGGTTTTGCCCTCAACGCAGGCTGACAGAGAGACTTCCCAGCAGATGTTGTTTCAACAAACTGTTCTCTTGTAATTTTCAGTAGATATACACTCGGATTGCCTTCTTTTTTTTTTTTTTTCCCATACTGGAATGATGGTCGGGTTAAAGAAAGAGGAGTCCCAGAGAGACTCAGCACAGAGTTGGCCATGGTCATACCTGGTGGCACCTAAACCATGGGATGACAGCTTTTCCTGCAGCACCTTTGTGAACATCCAGCAGCAGCCACTGCACCAACCAAGACACAGACTTTCTCCCCTTCCTGGGCCTGCCAGGGCTTAGGGCAGTGGGTCTGTGTGCTGGGTCAGACTGGTGTGGCATCACAGACAAGTCTGAGAAGCTTCACTTGAAAGGGAACTGTACGGGACACAAAGGAGAGGGATCAATCACAATTTAATTGCACTGCAGGGGAATATTTACACTCTCAGAGCACAGCTACCGACTGCCAGCACCTATGGAAGGAATGGCTGCTCTGATTTTCCTGCCATATAAACAGCACAGGAGGGAGAAAATACAATTCCCTGTATCTCTGACAAATCCTTTTTTTGACAGATGAGCTCTGACCTACTTTGCAGTGGAGCCAGATGTTTAAATTTACGGATGCAGATACATTTCTGTCAGATCTGGGAAAGAATGTTATATTGCTGCCCATCTATGTGGTCTCTTGGGCAGAGGAGCTGGATTTCACATGAAAATACCATTCATGGCTCAATCCTAAAGGTTTTTAAAGGAAAGGAAAACATGAGAACATGCTGTGCATTTTCAGTCAATTCCAATGGTACAAATCAAGGAATGTTAAAGAGATAACATTTATATTAAGCTGAAAACTGCTGCTAAGAAAAAAATTCCTAAGAGTTTTCAGAGGGTCACATTTCCATGGCTTTGGGCTTGGCTTTGGTTATGACTTCTTCCCTGGGATTTCCCACTTGTCGGTATCCAAAAGCAGTTTCATGGCACAGGACAGAATTTAGCAAATATTTCCTCATTCTCTCAACAAATCCCCTTTTCAACCATGCAAGTGGCAGAGCAGCCTCCCTGGATTCCCCTCCTGAAGTTGTGATGATGCTGTGGCTTTTCCAGTTCTGTATCTGGAAAACAAGGACTGTTTTGCTCCTGACCTCCTGTGTGGGTTTTACTCCCCAAGTACCCCAGGTCATAATACAAGTTTACAAGAGCACCTTGAAAGTGTCAATATCCTGAAATACAACTTGGATGTACTTCAGCCAGGCCCCACTGACAGTATTTGATGTGGGCACCTGATTTATGGTGATTTAATTTGCAGCTTTCCCTGTTGAAGTTACTGTGGTTTCTAAACTGTAAGGCAGACCATTCCAATGTAAAGGGATGACAAAGTTAAATACGGGAAAACACACAAAAATACTTAATTTTCCTATTTAGGTTCAGATTTTTAAGATACTTTTCCCCTGCCCATACTTTCCAAATTAAAACCCACATATAGGTGCTTGTATTTGGTATCAAAAGATACTGACAGGGGCTGAAATACTGAGCTGCATGTCTTCAGGATACATCAGCAAGATCTTTAGAAATATTTAAGGCACAGATGGAGATACGTCTGATGCTCCATGATGTCAGGGAAAAGCTCTGCCTGTCTCTCAGAGAAGTGCCACTCAGGCACTAACTTCTCTGTCAGATTAGCCAGAATCTTTTCCTGCTGGAGACAGTAAAGTATGAGCCTGGTGAACCAAGAGTAGAGGAAAATTCTTGACTTTGCTGTTGTCCAGGTTCAACAGGAGTGAGATGCTCCCCTGGTATCCTCCAATGAATCCATTGCCTTACAGCTTGCAGCCTGCTGGCAGGGATGGAACTGCAGTGGATGGGGGCATGCACAGCTCCTCTTTTTTTAGATGGCCTTTCATGAACATAAACCACATGTAATTGCATTTAATGAGAACCTTGGTCCTGTCCAACTGTTAAAATGCCAAGAGCCCACCTGGAGACATGAGTTACCTGGTTACTCTTCTCCATGGGAAAGGACTTGGCCAGGACAGCTGTGGTCTGCAGTGGATGCATGCAGGATTTTCTGTTCCAAGCAGGGTGGACAGGAATTTAGACCTCAGTGGAAGGCTGAGCTTACACGGGTTTGCCCTGCAGTTTTGGGTTTACATGCCTCATGCTTTTCCAAGGCTCCATCCAGCTCTCTCCATTCTTTTGAGAGCAGCTGCTTTTCTTGCCACATCACTTGCCACAAGAGGATCGAGGGGTACAAGGAACACAAGCCAGAGCACGCACTTACGTGCCCAACAGCTGATCTGTTTTTCCCTGAGCGTATCTTTTGATCTGACATAAGGCTCATGATCCTCCTGCCACCTCCTGCCTCTGCAGTGACGACACAACTGATGCCCACTGCTCCCCTCGCTGACTGCTCGCCTGGGAGGAGCATCGTCCCTCCAGAGCAGCTTTTCTGGACATACCTGAGCTTTAATGGGATCAGCTGCACCCAACCCCATCCCAAAATACTCCTCAGCCGTGAGCCTTCCATCCTGCCACCGGCAACCCTGAGGTGCCACCGGCAACCCTGAGGTGACGCTGGCACCGGTGACGGCAGGATAGCGAGGTTTCCACAAGGTGGCATCAAAAGACCTGGGCTTTCTCCCCCAAAGCTCAGATCCCACAGGGTTTAGGGCTTTACTGGGATGGTTTGGCATCAGACAGAGACATCTCTGGGGAGAGGGAAGAGGGGAGCCTGTGGGATTTGTCCTACAGGAGTCAGACAACCCTGACACCCACCACTGCCTTCCTGGGGACTTCCAGGGGTGTTTGGTCACCAAATCTCATCAGGGAAGGACATGCATGGACAGAAAACACTTGTGAGAATCACTAAGGAAAAAAATGCACTCCTGTCCATGCAAACAAGTGCAGCAAGGGATCGGTGGAAAGTGGTGGAGAGTGGGCAGCCAGGAATGGCAGCAGGTAACAAAAGCACTAGGAAGGAATAACCTCCTGACTTGACCCAGGACTGATGTATCCAAATGAAGCTGGTGTTTCTTTTATTGGGCAGAAAAGCCAGAGAGAAACCCCAGGAAGGGGGTAACAATGAATACAAACTATGTGGCTCCAGAGGTCCTTCTTATATAGCTCTAGCACAGCCCTGTGGTTTATTCAACAGGATGGAAGATGAGGTTTTCCAGCCCTTATCCCACAGATATCACCCCTAGAGCAGTTCCTACCCTGGAAGAAGCAGTGGCCTCAAATGCTGCTCCATCATGGGAGCAATACCTGGTATCAAACGAATATGGCTTTGTGTGTTCTGGCTGGAGCATTTGTCAAGTCTCCTGATCAGATTTGTGGATGTGACGTCTGGTTCTACACCACTCTTGGCTCCAAGCTGGAAGTCCATCAGAAGGATGGGACCAGACCCTGAGTAAGCAAATTTGAGTGAGCACAAAACACAGCTTTGTGGTTTGTTGTGTTTGGACTGCTTTGGCAAGAGGCAAACTCCAGTGGGACTTGTTAAACGATTGCAGCCCTTGGAGAAATTACAATTCAAACCAAAAAACTGACGAGTCAGTGACCTTGTCCTTTTGGAAGAAGCAGAAAAGGGGA
The DNA here is from genome assembly GCA_013390025.1 of Pitta sordida. Classification (NCBI taxonomy): domain Eukaryota; kingdom Metazoa; phylum Chordata; class Aves; order Passeriformes; family Pittidae; genus Pitta; species Pitta sordida. Next base: position 265,454 of record WEKX01015101.1, read on the forward strand.
ATCAGCGGGAGCCTGTGTCCCACAGCAAGTGGTCAGACAACGGGGTAAAGTAAATAGCAGAGCCCACGCGGAATTCCTGCAGGCTCTGACGAGATGCAGTGCAGCCGGCTGTGGTTTGGGCAATATTAAACACTGGGCTGTCCAGTCCTGCTGTAAAGAAGGTGTTCTTCCGTGATGGCCGGGAAAAAGCTGCTCTGTGGTTCAGCGCGGGAGGGATGGGATGTCTCGGTTCGATTTGTAAAAATGTTTTTAAACCATTAAAAAAAAAAAAAAAGAAAGAAAAAGAAAAGCAAATAAAGGCATAACTGTAGCTGTCGGGAGCGGAGCCCGTCGGTGCCCGGGGCTCTCCAGCTCCAAGGATCCCGGCTCTCACACGGTGGAGCTGTTGCTCCGCGGCAGCGCCGGGACAGCCCCGGACACGCAGGAATCCTCTTGTCTCTCAAAGGCTCGGGTTTTGCTGAGTGTTGGCTGAGCGGGACACGGCACCCAGCACAGAAGCACCCGTCCAAATTTAAGGGATTTTTGCTCCAGAGCGGGGCCAGGAACCGGGGGCTGAGTCAAAGGGAGCAGCTTTAATCAGGTAAAGGCAAGATTATATGGGAACTGGAGGCCAGATTCTTAGCCAGAGCATTACTTCAGGTATTATATGGAGCTGTTGGGGTGAGTCCAGAGGAGGCCGCGAGGATGCTCAGAGGGCTGGAACATCTCTGCTATGGAGACAGGCTGGGAGAGTTGGAGATGTTCAGCCTGGAGAAAAAAGGGCTTTGGGGAGATCTTAGAGGACCATTCACTACCTAAACTGGCTACAGGACAGATGGAGAAGGACTTTTGACAAGGACTTGGAGTGACAGGACAATGAGGAGTGGCTTTAAACTGACAGAGGGCAAGTTTAAATTAGATATTAGGAAGGCACTTTTCACTGTGAGGGTGGAGAGGCCCTGGCACAGGTTGCCCACAGAAATTGTGGCTGCCCCATCCGTGGGAGCGTTCAGAGCCAGGCTGGATGGGGCTTGGAGCAACCTGGGATAGTGGAAGGTGTCCCTGCCCATGGCAGGGGGTTTGAATGAGATGGTTGTTAAGGTGCCTTCTGACACAAAGCATTCTATCATTCTGTGATACTTCTATACCTGCCTAGGGAGAAATAAAATCTGAAAAACCCCAACAATTCCAGTTCCTGCTCTGGAGGTTGCTATGAGCTCCCCTGCCTGCGCACAGGGACGCACTGCTCCTGCTGCCTTGTCCCTGCTGTCACCTCAGCTGGCCTTGCTCTGGTGTGGCTCAGGATGGGTGAGGAGGGTGTTTCCATGGCTGATCCATGCAGTGATGACTGTGCCAGATAGGTGAGCCCTACTTGGACACTGGGACAGCTCTGGAGCCTGCCACTGCACGTGGGGACACAGACACAGCTCTGCTCATCCGTGTCTCCTTCTTGTGGCCACCACCACCACTCACATCTGTGCCCCTCACTCACGCATTCCCGTTCCTGGAGTCGGGGTGTCCTGGCCCCCCTTTCTCCCTGCCACACTCATCATGTCTGAGGTGTCACTCCTTTCCAGCCTTGGAGATTCGTGGATGCAGTGAGTAGGCTGGGGATCAATGGCACCTTTAAATAGCCTGTCCCAAAGCCTCTCTAAGCAGCTGGCTGTGCCAAGCAGCAATAAAACTGCATGGCTGGAAGCTTTTCTATCCCAAACATTTAATGCTACCTTACCAGATAAACTCCTCCTTTCCAAGCAAAGGAGGAAGACAATACCTGTTCCATGAGGAAGCCACCACTGGCATCCACCTATGTTACATCTTTCATGTGAGAGGGTCTTTGCACCCCTGGCACCACACTCCCAGCTGGTGCACACCACGGGCAGCACTGAGTGTTGGTAAATGCTGAAGTCTCACAGGCATTCATGGAGAGGCTACCCTGAGAAGCCAATGGGGCATAAGATTGTGCTTAAGTGCTTTCCTGGCTTGGGGCTTGTATTTACTAATAATCGTAGCTAATCTCTGCCTCATACGAGTCAGCCTGTAGACACATCTTGTTTAAGCTTTTTAAGATATGCTTTTGTTTACTGCAACCACCTCTGAGCCATCATATTATCACAAATGGCCTATAAATAATCAGTTATATGCTATTAATGTTGCATGGCAATGTTCAGTGACAAAGGAGCAAAGGAAATCTACTGGTCTCCAAAGGAAAACCTCAAATAACCTCATGCAAATCCAAATGTTTTCAGCCTGCCACCAAGGCTATGAATATTGCAGATATTACATGTCTTTGTGTGGTATTTGTTAAATATTTAAGATCAGGAAAGAGATTTTAGCCTAAATGGCTGCCTGGAGTTGCAGCATTAGAGATTTGCAAAATTATTGCTGGAATCCACGGACAAACAAGGTTTGCTTTCAGATCCAGGCTCTTAATATTTTGTATCAAGTGAGGGAACTGTTTTCCCGTAGATTGAATACAGGTTACAGATCATCCTACCTGGAGTTGTGAATAGACAGGGGAAGGAAGAACTGGTGAGTGGACTGTAAAGGATCCTTTTGGGCCAAGAAATGAATTTAGATGAATTTTTACCTTGTGCAGAAGGTGGTTACAGGCTGGGATTTTTTGAAATAGCCTCAGAATTCCCTGAGTTGGTATAGAAGAAACTTCATTTTCTTAAAACTGTGGAATTGTTAAGGTTGGAAAAGAGCCCTAAGATCATCAGGTCCAACCAATAACCCAGCACTGACATGTTTACCAATAAATCATGTCTCCAAATGCCACATCCAGACACTTTTTGAACACTCCAGGGATGGTGATTCCACCAGTGACCTGGACAGCCTGTTTCAAAGCCTTAACATCTTTTCAGTGAAGAAATTATTCTTAATATCCAATCTAAAGCTACCCTGGTGCAACTTGAGACCATTTCCTCTTGTCCTGTCACTTGTTAGCTGGGAGAAGAGACCAGTTCCCACCTGGTCAAAACCTCTTTTCAGGGAGTTGTAGAGAGCAGTAAGGTCCCCCCTCAGCCTCATCTTCTCCAGGCTATAACCCCTTCACTTATTCCCTGGACTCTCCCCTCCTATGCCTCTTGCTGTTTCTCTGGTCAATGTTGTCTCTTCTGCAAAAGCCAGGCAGGAGCCACTCAACTCCAGCAGCTCCAGACTGAATATATCCTCCTTTACTTTAAAACCATTACCCCTTGTCCTATTGCCTTTTAAAAAGTCTGTCCCTCTCAATGCTCCATCTATTGTATTCAGCAGCATTCGGAGCCTCATTCTTTGATGGGTTGTAGAGAAATATCTTGCTCACAGGATCCACTGAAGCCTGGCAGGTGAGGCACCTTCACAGCTTCATGTTGGGGTTTCAGGTGTGAGGGTTTCTGCCAACACCTCAGGGGATTTTCACACGTGTTCATGAGCAGGCAGAAAAATCAAACTCTCTCTGGCAACTCCATATGGTTTTGTCTCTCCCATCAGCCATTTCCTTGCAAATAGAATCATCCCACACACACACCTGCAGGTTGCTGGGAGGGCAAAGGTGACTTGAAGTCACCCCAAATCCTGATGCAGGGCCAAAACCTGGCTCAGGCCAACCCCTGCTGGTGCTGCAGCCTCTCTAAGCAGGGGAGAAGCCTCTCAAGGACAGAAACACCCCCACCCACTGCACTGCTGCCAGCCAGGCACCGACTGTTTCCTTCCTGCAGTCACCTTTGGGCCCTGGCAGTAATCTCGAAGCATCTGCTCCAAATCATCCGGGATTACAGGAATTAAAAAAAACAAACCCAAAACCCAATTAGAGCCCCTGGGTCCTGCAAACACAAATCCGTTTAACCCTAATCCAGGCTGCTACCCCTTCCCAAAAGGCAAAGGGATGGTCCCTGGTGGCTGTTTTTTGTTTGCTCCTGCACCATCTCATCTCCTCAGCCTGAATTTACCCACTTTTGCCCCAGACCTGCTCATGCCAGTGGAGATATGGTACACTTGGCTTTGGGCTCTGGAATCAGCTGCACAGAGGTGACAGTGCCAGCCTCTCTTCCTGTGCACTCTTAGAGTGGGCACCAGAAGATTATGGATGAAAAAGGGAGTGCAAATACATCTGAATGTGTTATATACATCTCAGGGTCTGGCTTCTCTATGTCTTGCTCACCATTGTGTCTATTCCTCTGTGCCACCAAGACCACCTTTAGGGGTTTGCTGTGCTCTGCACACAACATGGGCTGGAACATCTGCAGCCCTGTGGTTATTTGCCCACCTCTTTACCGGCAGTTCAGTGTGGAAATGCTCCTCTGAGATATGGCACAGAAATTGGAATCTTTCTGTAGAGTGAAGGTAGAGAGTGAAAATCCATTAGGAGAACATCTCCTTTACTTTTAAATCCTCCCTCTTTTTTTCAGTGCTGTTGAGCTCTTCTCCAGCTACAGTCCTAGACCCACTAAATTAATATGTGTTTTCCATGGAGTGTCCCAGTGTGCCCATAAACTCTGTGGATAACACATTTTGACCAACACTGGGTGCTTCCCGTATGTGGTGGCCTTCGTATTTGCTTGTATATTTTGAATCCAGAAGCCATCCATATTGAAAACAATGAATGCTTTCATGGTTAATAATGGAATGGGAAAAATCCTGAACAAATATTCAAGAATTTGTGGGGTTTACAGGATTCTAAGAGATGGGTGATAGTGTGAGATAAACAATGCTTGGTTTGCTTTCTTTTCATCTTATGTGTGATGCAATAAAAGGTGATGACAGCAGAGCTTCCAGACAGGTGATGCTGTGACAATCAGAACCATGTTTAGGTGTGCTCAGACACAAGATGCTGTGGGTGGTAAAATTTTTCCCCATTCAAAGGGAAGTGTGTGGGAGAAAAATCCTCTTCTGTCTCAGAAAGTCCCTCATGTCGGGGAGCCTGCCAGGATCATGGTGTTCTGCACTTCCCTGGCATCTCCTTCTGCTGTCAGGTTATGCTCACCTCCAAGCTCAGTACAATGAGGACAGGTGGGGGGGTGTGGAGAAGGTGTTTATCATTAGCAGGAGGGTCCATGTGGCAGCAGCGTGTTGATGCCAGGTCTTTTCATGAGCCTCAGTGGGGATTAGGTAACCTCCAGAGGGATATGGGGAGAGGGACCATCCCTGGGTGATGGGAGAAGGCTGGGAAAACGGAGGAGCAGAAAGGAGGGAACCATGTGGGTTGAAACAATGCTGAAGCAGAGAGCACATGGACAAGGGAGGCTTTGCTCTGAGCAAAAAGGCACTGCAGGACAGAGGATCCCCCATGAGAATACTCAAGTGCCTCCTTAAAGTGACTCCAACAGGGTTTGGGGTGCAGCACCTTTAAGGTCCCATTGCTGCAGGAATCCCAGTGTCCTGGGTTGGGTGGCAGTTTGTGGATGCTCTATCCGTGGGAGTATCCAAGGCCAGGCTGGACAGGACTTTGAGCAGCCTGGTCTAGTGGAAGGTGTCCCTGCTCCTGGCAGGAACTATGTCGTCTTCAAGGTCCCTTTCGGCCCAAACTGTTCTATGATTCTATATTTCTATCCATGTTCATACCCAACATGAGAGGGTTTCTTTCTAACTCCAGTCAGAAAGCTGTAGCCCGTTTCACCAAACTGAGACAGGGAGGTACTCTCTGGATTTTCTGAATGCCTGTTAGCACAGCCTCCTCTGGAGTTATGATGAAGAATTGCAAGAGTGGAAAGAGATTTCTTTTACATTATGTTGTGCATCTTGTTACAAAATTTTTAATGTCCAGTTAATTAAACCCCTGAGAACTGTAGTTGCATGTTATTGTAGCAGGATCCAATCTGTAGCCACTGAAGTCAATGGGAACCTGCCTGCTGATTTTTAGTTGTGTTTGGTTCTGTCTTGAATTGAAATGCAATGTAGCGCTGTTATGGTTTAGGGGTTTTTCTGCTGCTCTGGTAGCGAGGGGGTTAACAGCTCAGTTCTTGCCTGAGCTCTCTGTGCTGCCAGGGTCTTCAAGGTTATAGAGTAGAGATAAAGGCGTCTCTGCCGAATAACATACTTGGGAGAGAAGAAAAAAAAGTTCAGTAGTAAGATGTAGCGTGCCAGCTCAGAACCTGCGTCGGGAGCCTGAGAGATTTGAAGGCCCCCAGGCCCATGAGAGAAGGGGTAGAGATGTTCTTCCAGGCATCCCGCTGCTGCTTGTGAATTGGACTGACCATGGTGAAAACCTATGGACCAAAGAGAGAGAACCAGGACCGCAGAATCCGTCTAAGCATTAAGACTGAAGATGGAGAGGTAACGCTGGACAAACTGCTGATGNGGAAAGACTGTTTATTTACTCATGCAACAAATAATTAATACCATTCTATTAAAGAAATTAAAGAAGTAATCCATTAATTACACCTCCTTTGCAATGTAGTGGAGCCAGTCAACTCCATCTCTGTGAGTTCTGACACTTATGCTGCCAGGCACTTCATGTCTTCTCTGTGCCTTGCCCTCACTGCCTAAATAAATATTCTGCAAACAAGATCAGCAATGCCAGTGTGGGTGGTTGGGCCAAGGCACTGGTCCAAGGCACTGTGTTCCCAGTTGTTGGAAGGCAAAACTTAGAACCCTTGTAATGGCTGAGTCAGTCCTGTAACACAAACACACCTGAGCAGACAAAATACATGCCTACATATATAGTGGCATATAGGGCTGACATGTGAACAGCGAGATGTAATGCCTGGAAGGCTGTGAGAACCTTAGCAAGATGACTTATTCCTAACAAAGCACAGGAAATTGCTAACAGTAATAAGGATAACAAGTGAAAATCGTGCTGCAGCAGTGGGAAAAACAGCCTTTCTCCTGTCGCCTTGTCCCACACACTGTGGATGAGACCCCTCAGCCCCTCAATGCTTCCTGGCACCAATACCCCATTGACTTCAGAGGAACTGGGGAGAGGCTGAGGAGTGCTGTTCATGAAGGTCACAGTGTGCAGGATCAGGGTGGCACATGGTGGCAGCTCAGTCCTGCCTCCGCATTGCAGGAGGGAAAAAAAAAAAAAGGCATTTTTTATGAAATAGTTGAAGCAGTAGGGATTTACTGAACCAATGTTACACTGTCCAGGCAGCTTGCTCAGTTTGCTGTTGCTAGCAGTTCAGATATTGTCCAAGCTGTTGTGCTCATCAGTGCATGAACTCTGAAAACACTTAGCCACTACCAGCTCTGTGCATTACTTCAGCTGGAAGAACCGAGGTAGGTAAAGCAACGATGATGGATCTAAACGATAATAAAGTCTCCCTGTTGAAAATTTAAAGTGCTATACAACTATTTTTAGTGACCTCTCCAGCTGAGAGAATGCAGAAAGCTAACTAGATGTGAACATCCATCTTGGGTAAATTGATTCCTACGGTTTGCAGAACCAAGGTGAATTGTAGGAGGTTAATGTTCGTGCTTCAATACAAGAGATAACAGCTATACGAAAACATGTAGGCTGTACATGTAAAGAAATAACGTATTCAATGCCTAATGTGGATGCAATGTTGGGTTTTTTTTCTTCCCTTGAGCACATTTATTTCCATAATGGACATTTAGTTGCAACAGAGCACTAAGAACTCCATCGTATCCTCCCCTTTCTCCTCCCTCTGTGTGTGTAGATGTGTGTGATGTGTGTGGGCATGGGAGAGGGAGAGGAACACACAAGCATTCAGGGATGACCCAAACCTGAGTTCTTGGCCCAGCATTTTCAAATTCAAGATTTTAAAATGAGGCAACTTGGTTTTGTGGCTTCCTAAATAAAAGAACTGAGCACCAGCCCCTCTCTCTCTGCAAGGACATGGAAAGCATTGGGTGCCTTTGCAAAACGCAGAACATTTCCAGGATTGTTACAGCAAATTCTTTGCCTCTCGAAGTTCATTTATCTCCAAAGGGCTCCACATACAACAATGCAGCCTGCTCCCCCTCCCCTCCAAACCCTCTGATGGCAATTAGCAACATCAATAAGTAATAGAACAAATATTTATCTCTGAAAAAACAAGCTGCAGGCAGAGCAGCTCATACACTTTGCTCTGTGGATGCGTTACAGACCTTGATTTCTCTATATGTCATCAGTTTAAAACCCCAGTCGTACAAACACTTAGTTTTGAAATGAGACACTTGGAAGCCAACAGATGATGAAGGATGGATGAAAGGCAAGACCTGATGCTGCAGCAGCCCAGGGTGAAGAACCATATCTATCAAGTCCAGGGCACTCCAAGGATGCCACCACTAGGAAGATTTTTAGCAGTTCCTATGGTTCATCTCTTTAGCAAACATGTTTTGGAACACAGAAATGAGTCTGTTGACCTCTCAGCTCCTGAAGACAGCTTCTTTCCATCAGAAGCAAAGCCAAAAGAAAATGGCAGAGAATAGCTATGATACTGTAATAGGAGTGTTTATTAGCATTGAATAGCAACAAATTGAAATATTATTGGGGAAAAATAGCTTAAAAAACTTGGAAAGGATGAGCAGATCCACCAAGAAGCTGCAACTTTGTGCTCTTAAGCACCAATGTGGCTCTAGGATTGCTTCAAGAGCAATTCCCTGCAGAAGACATCCCACCACTGGAGCCCTGAAGTCTTTCTGACCCGCGAGTGACCCGCCACACAAGTCTGCCGGGAAATGCTCCAGCAGTTTAAGCTTAACAACCAAATTGGTTATCATCACTCCCTCAGCACTTGGGGCTGTCAAGGGATAACAAGGATCATTGGCTGAGTGGGAACAATACTCACAGAAATCAACTTTGGCCTCAGGAGTCTCCTCTCTCTCTGCGGTCAACAGGCAGAGAGAAGCTTTCGCAGACGGTGAACTTGATTAGAGAGCTGATCTTGGTTAAAACTGCCTAGATCTCCTTGCTGCTGAGGATGGAGGGGGAGGAGGGTGGGACCGTCTCTCCAGGCAACAGATCCAGACTGACGGGGCTGGATTACTGTGCTGGCGTAACCAGAGTGGGATTAGGTGCCCTGAGTCACCTACCTGAGAGCCGCTCTCTCCCACAGGCCGTGCTGGCAGCCTGCAGACATCAACCATGTCAGTTCTGGGGACATTTGTCCCCATGGAGGCTCCGGGGACCAGCTGTGGACCTGCACGGGAGCAGGCGTCTGACAAAGAGATTGCAAGCCAAGGTAATTTTGCAGAACAACTCACAAAGCCATCAAATTGATTCAAGAAACAACCTGGCCTGAAGAGCAGTTTCCAGTATAAATGTTCTGATAGAGATGTTTACAAGAAGGTTTTTTCCCCCAGGTAATAGACATAGTAATTTGCTCTCCTTGAAATGGTCGTGTATCCTCGTTCTTTTCTGAAGTGCCTGAGAAACACTGGATCTGTGTGTTTGGTTCACTGTATATTTAAGGGGGAATTAACCAGTCATATGAAGTTCCAGAAGAAGATCTGCCATTCTTTCCTCAGCTACCTTGGTACTGCAACTGCATGGTATGAAAGCTTTTCAAGAATTGCTTCTGAGGAAGCACATGTGTTTCAGTAGGTGAAATTGGGAGGAGCAGAATGGTTTTGTTATAAACGGCGTGAGCCAATTCAATTTAATTAAAATTCATTTATTGAAAATACTAAAATTGATTTAATAAAAGCATTAATTGAGACAATACAGCAAGGTTAACAGCACTGGGAGCCTGGCATCCAATGCCCAGAACCCAGTTTGGCTGAGGTCGGCTCAACATTTTTATCCTCTAGTATCTGGGAGGAGTCTGTCTTGATTGGTGAGAGTCATTTCTGAGGAGGTGGAGCACAGTTCGATTGGTCAGAGTCGTATTTCAGGAGGCGAAGTTGATCTTTTGTGACTTCTGAGTGGTTATGTCTGCACATGCACACTTCATTTCACAAGAAGTCTTTGAAGAAATAACACAGGAATAGATAGTAGGAAAAAAATGCATAAAAATGCCACACAAAGTTGGAAAGAAAATAAAATACNCATCCCCCTCCGCCTAGAAAAGCTAAACCTCACCTTTATTCCAAACAATTAATTTCAAACTAGGCTACTTTGTCATAATTTTATTAATTCTGCTTGCAGTTGTAAATTCATAATTCTCAATATATCACTTTTCACAGTTTTGTCCTGAAAGGAACCCCTAATGGTCATCAAAAGAAGATTCAACCCAGCAAAAGACTTTCAGACGAAAAAGGATCACATCCTGTTCTGTTGTGGACTTCTCTGTTGAGATAAATTGACCTTGAAAAAGAGAAGGTAGTGCTAGGATAAAACTTCCTGCTTGTCTTAGAGAAGCCCCAAATACTGTGCCATTGTGGGTTACTATGGAGTTATTGAATAAAGGCTGAGAAGCCTGTTCTGCTGATCAATACCTGCATGTGGAGATGCAGATCTCAGCGGTGGCTGTTTATCTCTTGGAGGCTCTGTTCCAAAACCTGCATCCAGCCTGTGTGGGGTTTTCTAAGGGATTTAACTTCTGAGACTAGTGTAAACAAAATGAGGGTGCTCAGGACAAATGGATGCTTCTGTTCTGCTCCTATATCTAGATTGCGATAACCTCTCTTCTCACTAAAAAAAAGATCCCTAAAAATAATAAAAAAGCCAAAAGAGTACCAAGAGGAACAGCTTTAAATGGAAATAAAGAGATGTGTCTAAATCCTTTAGGCTGTTTGGGATGTCTCAAGTGATTTAGTCTGGCTGTATCTGTACATTACAGCATATGAGGGCACTGAGGTTCATCACTTATCCTATTAAAACGTTAGAAGAGTCCCTGGCTCAGGGTTGCCTCAGACGAGACAGAGCTGTCTCACATGATCCCTGGGGGGCAGCTCAAGAGCTGGCATGGCATGCAGGGTCTTTCCCATGGACACAGCCACCTTGTTTGGAGGGTGAGCGGGATGAAAAGTGTGGAGCAGGTTCTGCTGTCAGAAGGCAGCAGTGCCAGGACATGTCATTTAATAGCCCAGACATGGCAGAACATCTTCCTGCTCCATGGCAGGCCTTTCCTGTGACAATGAAGAGCTGAAGTCCTGCCAGGGGTTTTCCAGTCAGAAGTCACTCGGGATGAAGGCATGCTGGGGGAGCAAGAGACCACCCTGTGAGTCTGGTCTCCTTGTGAACAGCCTCCTGACAAGGTTGGTTGTCTGAAGATGAACTGCAAATCCAGACATTGAGGATAGTAAGTTCCCAGTCTTGTCTGACACCGTTCATTTGGCTTGGGATAGGCCTGCTGGGTAGGGAGTCGTGGAGGTCCCATCAGGCATCTCCTCGGGAATTGCTGGAGACCATTTCCTCCAGCAGCAAGTGGGAAGGTCACAGATCCTGTCCCACCCCTGCTGTGCTGGGCGAGGATCACCCAGAGAGGTGGGTTTAGCTCAGCACTTTGGGGCAATCCCGAGATACGAGTCAAATCCCTTGGGTTTTACTCCATACAGTTGGAGAAGAGCAGCAACAGGAGAGCACTGGGTGACTGGCAACATTTTTAGGATTTCTGGGACAGAAATTGTGGAAACAGTGGCAAGGGCTGGTGCTCTGGGGCTGACTCCAGCAGGATGGAGTGGCATCAGCTCTGCTAAATCTAAGGAGAAAATTAATGAAGTGTGGAGGCTTATGGGACAGCAGTGCCTCTCCTCCAAATCTGTGAAGAGGCAAAGAAAGTGAATATGTGAACAAACTTAGCTTTTATAAGGGTTGAAGCTGTAAATTTCCCTCCAAACTGTATTTCTTGCAGGAGGAGGTGTGTTCCAGAGAGGCCTGAGTCACAGCTCAGAAGGTAGTAAGGTTAAAATGAGATTTCTAGGGACTTTCTGCAGTTTGGGAGTGGGGGGGGGCTTGGACTGGATGTAGCAAGTGATGAAGGAAGGGAAGCCTTTTCTCGGCTCNAGTGTTAAACCTTTCCTTTGCTGTCCAAAGTCACCGCAGTCTATTTCATTAATATAATACTGGGGATTCTTTTGGTCTAAATAAAAAAATGGATCAGAAGAACCAATAAATTTTTAAGAATTCCCAGTTTTAAAAATTCTTTAAATGGATTTAGTGGTTTCAAGTAGCCCTAGAAGAGATGGGCAGCCTTGGGGATTCTACAAAAAAGCCAAGCTGATGGTTTTCAGATGTAGAATACTCCTTAATACAATGGTTTATGCTGTGTTTATTCAAGGTTCACATCACTGTCCTAGACAGAGAAACATGCCTCTCTCCAACAAATTATGTTAAAATAAGCTGATTTCTCTCTCAGGCCAGGAATCTGGTACGTAATTGGAAACCTCACTTAGAAAGGCAGGCCAGCCAGGCCTCATGGCTTCCAGGTGGAGCATCTGTGAGTCAGTAGCTATATTATCTATAATCCCCATACCCATTCCAACAAATCTAGAGGGAAAGACAAGCTTACATCCCCCTCCGCCTAGAAAAGCTAAACCTCACCTTTATTCCAAACAATTAATTTCAAACTAGGCTACATTGTCATAATTTTATTAATTCTGCTTGCAGTTGTAAATTCATAATTCTCAATATATCACTTTTCACAGTTTTGTCCTGAAAGGAACCCCTAATGGTCATCAAAAGAAGATTCAACCCAGCAAAAGACTTTCAGACGAAAAAGGATCACATCCTGTTCTGTTGTGGACTTCTCTGTTGAGATAAATTGACCTTGAAAAAGAGAAGGTAGTGCTAGGATAAAACTTCCTGCTTGTCTTAGAGAAGCCCCAAATACTGTGCCATTGTGGGTTACTATGGAGTTATTGAATAAAGGCTGAGAAGCCTGTTCTGCTGATCAATACCTGCATGTGGAGATGCAGATCTCAGCGGTGGCTGTTTATCTCTTGGAGGCTCTGTTCCAAAACCTGCATCCAGCCTGTGTGGGGTTTTCTAAGGGATTTAACTTCTGAGACTAGTGTAAACAAAATGAGGGTGCTCAGGACAAATGGATACTTCTGTTCTGCTCCTATATCTAGATTGCGATAACCTCTCTTCTCACTAAAAAAAAGATCCCTAAAAATAATAAAAAAGCCAAAAGAGTACCAAGAGGAACAGCTTTAAATGGAAATAAAGAGATGTGTCTAAATCCTTTAGGCTGTTTGGGATGTCTCAAGTGATTTAGTCTGGCTGTATCTGTACATTACAGCATATGAGGGCACTGAGGTTCATCACTTATCCTATTAAAACGTTAGAAGAGTCCCTGGCTCAGGGTTGCCTCAGACGAGACAGAGCTGTCTCACATGATCCCTGGGGGGCAGCTCAAGAGCTGGCATGGCATGCAGGGTCTTTCCCATGGACACAGCCACCTTGTTTGGAGGGTGAGCGGGATGAAAAGTGTGGAGCAGGTTCTGCTGTCAGAAGGCAGCAGTGCCAGGACATGTCATTTAATAGCCCAGACATGGCAGAACATCTTCCTGCTCCATGGCAGGCCTTTCCTGTGACAATGAAGAGCTGAAGTCCTGCCAGGGGTTTTCCAGTCAGAAGTCACTCGGGATGAAGGCATGCTGGGGGAGCAAGAGACCACCCTGTGAGTCTGGTCTCCTTGTGAACAGCCTCCTGACAAGGTTGGTTGTCTGAAGATGAACTGCAAATCCAGACTTTGAGGATAGTAAGTTCCCAGTCTTGTCTGACACCGTTCATTTGGCTTGGGATAGGCCTGCTGGGTAGGGAGTCGTGGAGGTCCCATCAGGCATCTCCTCGGGAATTGCTGGAGACCATTTCCTCCAGCAGCAAGTGGGAAGGGCACAGATCCTGTCGCACCCCTGCTGTGCTGGGCGAGGATCACCCAGAGAGGTGGGTTTAGCTCAGCACTTTGGGGCAATCCCGAGATACGAGTCAAATCCCTTGGGTTTTACTCCATACAGTTGGAGAAGAGCAGCAACAGGAGAGCACTGGGTGACTGGCAACATTTTTAGGATTTCTGGGACAGAAATTGTGGAAACAGTGGCAAGGGCTGGTGCTCTGGGGCTGACTCCAGCAGGATGGAGTGGCATCAGCTCTGCTAAATCTAAGGAGAAAATTAATGAAGTGTGGAGGCTTATGGGACAGCAGTGCCTCTCCTCCAAATCTGGGAAGAGGCAAAGAAAGTGAATATATGAACAAACTTAGCTTTTATAAGGGTTGAAGCTGTAAATTTCCCTCCAAACTGTATTTCTTGCAGGAGGAGGTGTGTGCCAGAGAGGCCTGAGTCACAGTTCAGAAGGTAGTAAGGTTAAAATGAGATTTCTAGGGACTTTCTGCAGTTTGGGAGTGGGGGGGGGCTTGGACTGGATGTAGCAAGTGATGAAGGAAGGGAAGCCTTTTCTCGGCTCTGGAGGTCTTGCAGCCTGTCCTGAAACAGAAGGGAGCAGAAATCCAAGGGCTTTTCTGTCACCCCAATGCCAAGAATAAATACTGATGGAGTGCAAAGTGCTGTAACCCTCAGAGGATCTAAGATGAAATGTTTCTTTCCTGGATTCCCAGCTAGGTCTCACCCTCTGAGCCCCCTCTCGGGGGGCACACCAAGGTCAGCCCAGGCTTCAGGATCCTTTGTGAGTGCTGGAGCTGCAGGATGGACTTGGGGAAATGACAAGGGAGAGTATGGGTCAAAGTTTGGCAGCTTCTACACTCCACAGTGCTCTTTCCCTTTGGTCTCCCACGCCTCCATCGTCTCCTCCAGCAAACACATTTGGATCTCCCAGAAAAGAAAGAAGTATCATAAACATGGAAAAGCCAGTGCCTGGCATTGCTGAGAGGCAGGTGTAGACATCACTGGGGAGTATTACGCTCTCTCTCATGGTATTACCCCTGCATTGGCCAGGGGTAACTGGATCTGAGATAGTCTGATCCTCCCAAGCCTTTAATTGGATGCGTGAAAGGTCCAAAATGCGTCTCACTCTCCTGCTTCCCACAGCTATGACACACATGCTCTTCTTGCCACACAAGGGCATTTCCCCACGAACTCAGCACCCTCTCTAGCCTCAGACAACACCCAGGTCCAGGCCAGCAAGACAAGGTCAATGCTCCTTTGTACAGAAGGCCTCCCAGGCAAGCAGGGAGCTGGTGGCAGTGCAATATTTGAGATCTCCCCAGACACCCCCATTTTCCTCTTCTGCAAAGATAACACCATAGTTAGATGAGGGGCAAAAGGAAGTGGCAGAACAAGTAGGGAACAGTCCTTTCTGTGGGATGGGGATGAACACTCTGCGAGGCTTGTGCAAACTGGAGCGCGAAGATGGGCATGTGGGGATCACTCGCGTGTGCCAGGCAGCAGCTGGAGCAGTGCTCCCAGCCTGGAGAGGCCCGTGTGGCTTTTCCAAGGCTCCTGTATTCCACAGCCCTCCCTCCACCCAATTCTCCACCGCAAACAGCAGTGCGGGGCTGGGACAATGCTCCCCGGATAAGTGGGCCTTCTGTCCCCAGCTGCACCGGGGCCAGGCTCTCCTCAACCTGCAAGCCTTTTGCTCTCCTTCTTTTTGTTGTTGTTGGGTTTTTTTGTTTTGCTTTGCTTTATTTTGTTTGTGCTCTTGCAAAATCAATTTACCGACAGCTCACTCATTTTTCCCTCTTGCAAACTTATTAGGTATTCAGCCCTGGCGAGCACTCGTAAGCATCCTTTGTCCCAGGGAGGGCTGGAGACCCCTTCATTAGCAGTGATTACTCTGAGCAGTTTGACAGCCTCCCAGCCCGCTTACAAGACTTTCCCATTCAGCCCTGCCCGGGGCTGCCCCGCTACTCAAAAGAAACGGAAATATTCAAACATTTCTCTCCCCCCTTCCCAGCTGAAGAGAGGAAAAGCTGTTTCTCTTCTCCGCCTTCCCCATTCACTTCACTTTTGATACAATATTTTCCTTCTTTGTTAAATCGGAGAGAGAGGGGTCAAGGCAGAATTTTTTTGTGACCCTTTTCGGAGCGTTTTGTTTAATGTAAATACAAGCTCCTCTACTCTTTCCCGTTTATAATTATTATTATTTTTAAAGCAACCAAAGGCTCGGGAGGGCGACGGCTTGGGCTGATCTTTAGGGAAAAAAATGGTGAAAATACCAAGGGAAGGGCATCACTTTCAATAAGGGAAGAGAAAGGGCAGAAGAAACAAACAACAAAAAAAAAAGGGGGGGGGGGGGGGGGAAGAAAGGTTTTTCTTCTTTGGATCTTATGGGTCGAGCTAAAGGCGCCGGCGCAGCCCCTGCGGAGCTCCGGCGCTGGGAGACGCTCGGCTCTCCCGATCTCCCACAGCGAGCGAGGATGGAGAGCGGGGCTGCTCTTCCCAGGGTGGGCTCCGTGCTTCTCTTCACGCCCCGGCCACTCTTTGGGAAGGGGCTGGTTTGTGCTGTCGCCGCGAAGCATCCGCGGGAAGGTCCTTCCACAGCCCACTCGGGAGATGCCGCGTCCTTCGTGACACTTAAACCCTTTGTCGAAAGAGACAATGTTATCCCCGCTGCCTATTGTTCAAATCCAGATTTTTTTTGTGTGTGTGTGTCAGCTGTAAAGACATTCCACATTACCAGACGGTGAGTGTATGCGCTCATACAGTTCTCCGCTGTCTTTCTATCTTTTCGAAAGCTTTAATTCCCCACAATAAACGCTACTACTCCGCCCGCAGAAGCCGACGGAAATATTTCAATCCGCTTCACCGATTCCCGGCGAAGAAAAGAAAAGGAAGAACACGATGTGTTACAGCACATTCCATTTTAGGGCCAATACCGCTTTTGCTCCTGAAACAACCCCGTGGATGGGAAGCGCTGCCCGCCAGCGAAGCCCTAAACTCAAAGTAAAACCCGTGCCTTGTTTGAGGTTGAAACAGCAAAGCCCGGCTCTCCTTGCACGGCTTAAATCCGAGGGGGTTTAAGAGGCAACAAATCTCAGGAGTTGGGGTGCAAAGTGCCCTCCGGACCCTCCCGCAGGCGGGTACCCCAAAGACAGGTGGAAACCTCCGCACTGCTCCCCCTCTCCGCCCTGCCATCCGCTCCTCCCGCACTCCTAAAATACGGCTTATTGCCTCTTCCGACACACTGAATTACACTCCATCATGGCAATAGCTTCTTGTAAATTGACTTTAAAAAAAAAAGCTAAGAAATTCCTGCTACCTGTCCCATCTCTGAGACAGTCTATAAAGAAAACCAAGGCACCTGCATTTGGGGATGGAACGCAGATTTAGGCATTCGTGGTGTAAAAGCCCTGGATCAGGGATTAAATTCAAATTTAGGAAAAGCCACTGGTTTTTGTACTTCCCGATGAAAGGCAGCAGGTCTGAATTAAACTATCAAGGCGCTGAAATGCTGCTGTGCCCCCCTTGCAGGGAGCTGGAGACGAACGGGAGTGGCTTCCAGCCCTGCCCGGCTTCCCCCGGTGCCAGGCTTCGGCTTCGGCTTCGGCTGCTAAATAAAACGAGCCGAGCAATCAGCTTACCGGGGAGGCATCTCTCTGAGGACAGGGAAGTAAACGCGATGAGACCGAGAAGACAAAAAAAGCACAGCTCAGGCGATTTAAAGATCAATGTCAAATTGTATAATATAAAATCCTTCTGCTGGGGGAAAAAGCTTAACGCGCTCCTTGGACCTGGCGTTTGGTTTCCTGCAGCAAAACCGCCGCAAAACAAAGCGAGGGAGGTGGATGGAGGGGACAGCCTCTGGCACATCGCAGGGGCCGCGATTGGGAGTTATTTCTCCCCCAGTCCGGCCCTTCCCGGGCAAGGAGAGCTGTTAATTCCCCATCTTCTCCTTATGCCAGGTGAGAGAGGAAGCTTAGTTTCCCCGATTGGGCTGTGCCCCAACCATTTCTTTCCAATTAATTTTTCCCCCCCTTTTTTTTTTTCCTTACCCGTGCCCGAACATTCGCCGCCGATAATCCCCAACGCTTCAGCCTCTAAGAGAAGCTGCGGCGATGCCGTTTCCTTCCCTTTCCTGGGCACCCGCAAACCCCGCCAGCCCCTTCCCCGCTTCACTCGTCTCTTCCCGGCTCCCCCCGGTTCCCTGCCTGGCAAAGACAACACCCCCTGGTCCCGGGCACTCGCTCGTTCGGTTCCTGCGAGCTGATGCTGAAATACCCGTGGCCTCGGAGATCTGCTCTGCGCAAACTGGCGGGCTTGAGACCGACACCGTCATTTCAAAGCAGATGCGAGGGTCGTTCATCAAATATTTTATTATGGTTTTAGGCTGCTTCATACAGTTTCGTCCTGCACATGCTCTACAAGTCACCTGTGCACATAGAGAACAAGCCAAAAATAATAATAATTAATAATAATAATAATAGAAAAAATCTACCATAGCAATCCCTTAAATAAGTAAATAAACATTATATATATATATAAAAAACCCCTTTAAAGTAAAGTAAAGCAAAACTCAACCAAAAGAACAACGTCTTTTCAACACTTAACACCCCCGCGTGATAAGGTCAGGCGCTCAGACATTTTTGCAACTTGGCATTTTTTGGGGGGAGGTGTTGTGTTGATTTTTTTTTTAACATTTTCTGGGCTTTCTTTAATGATATTTTTTTAAGGTATCAATTCTGCAAATCCTTCGAAATAAAGGCGACAACGATTTTAATGAAGTTGTTTTTTAATGCAGTCTGGGAGAGGCGCGGGCGGGGAGCGCCCCGTAGCCCGGGTTTGTCTCCCGCGGCCGGGCACTGCCAGCCCCTGTGCCCGGCCGTGTGGGCAGGCACCGGGGAGCCGGGCCACCCGCTCCCCCCCGGTTTGCCACGGCGGCGGTGTCAGATGTCACATTCACTGTCGCTGGATGTGATGGAGATGGCGGAGGTGGCCGCTTTGCTGGAGAGGCTGGCTGCGGGGCTGGAGGCGGCCCCCCCCGCCTCCCCGCCGCTCTCCTCCTCCGCTTGCAGCGAGCGCACCGAGCCCTGCGTTAGGACCTGCTGCTGTAGCCTGCAAGGAACCGGCACACACAGCATCACCGCCCGCCCTGCGCACCCCGGGGCCCGCCGGCAGCACCCCCGCATCCCCCCCAGGGGCTCCCCCGACCGGCACCCCACCGCCGCTGCCCCCGATCTCCAGCTCGCACCAGGAGGAAGGAGAAGCTGGGTGGGCACCCGGTTTCTCAGCCCTGCCTGAAAAACTGGGTGCCCACCCCCGGGTCAGCCCCGCTCCTCGGCTGGCACACCCAGGGGAAGGAGGGCTGTGCCCATCCTCCGCAGCCCGGCCCCACAGCAGGCCTCGTTCCAGCGGTCAGTAATTCCCTGCAGCATCTCCCGGGCGGCCTCTCCCTTCCAGCAGGCCTTACACGTTCCCTCAGGCGATAGAAGGGGGCTGCGGGTGACAGCACCCTCGTCCCTGACCTGCGGCAGCCCGGCTGAGGAGTGACACGAGGAATTTTCCCGGCCCCGGCATCCTGGGGAGGAGATAACGGCGGGACTCTGCTCCCTTCCACGCTTCCCAGGGGCGTCTGTTTGTGTCACTAGTATTGGGACAACACTGCGCATTTCGAGCCTCTATTTTGTTCTTGAACATATTTTTTTAAAATGTATATAATAGAAATAAGAGCAATATCCTAAGGAATGTTGCTGACAGGCTCCGGCAGAGCATCAGGGCACAGCGGCTCTGGCAGGGCCCGCAGAGGGCATGGCCGGCTCTGCTTGGGCGGACATACCTCTCTCAAATGGATATCTGTATGTCCGGACAAAACTTCGAAGGGGATTTCTCTCCGCTCAGCCCCTGAACACCAGGAGTTCCTCCAGCCGCCGGCCCGGGCGGACACTCTCCCTCTCCCCAGCCCCGCTCTCGCCAGGGCATCCAAGGGGATCCCTGTCGGCGACCCTCCCATTAAAACACAGTAATTAAAGAGCCGTAGAGTTGTCCTGCTGCTCGCGCTTTATCTCGCCGCATTTCCCGGGGAGAAACCTCCCGGACTCCTTTCCCCCATCCTCCGCCGGCAGTCTGGGACCGCCCACCTCCAGCCCCGACCTCGGGGGTGCTGTGCCCCGACGGGACGGGCAGCACCTTACCTGTTCTTAGCGGCTGCTGCCCTGTCCCTTTGCCTGCGGTTTTTGAACCAGTTGCCCACTTGCGTGGGGGTAAGTCCCGTGGCCTGAGCCAGTTCCCGCTTTTTGCTGGGGTTGGGATAAGGGTCCTGCAGGTACCACTCCCGCAGCAAATGCCTCGTCCGCTCCTTGAAGCAATGTGTCTTCTGCTCGCCGTCCCAGATGGTGCGGGGCAGCGGGAACTTCTTCCTCACCCGGTACTTGTCCACCGGCCCCAGGGGTCGGCCCCGCAGCTTCTCCGCCTCCTGGTAGTGCGCTTCCAGCCAGAGGGCTTGCAGTTTGGCGTGGGACTCCTTGGTGAACTTGTGGTTCTCCAGGATGTGGTAGAGCTCCCGGTAGTTCCCCGTGTGGAAGGCCACGATGGCCCGGGCTCTCAGTACCGACTCGTTCTTGTTGAGCGCCTCGCAGGCCGCGGGGGCCACGGGCAGGGACCAGAGGAAGCGCCCCAGGCGCTCGATGTCCCCGCTCTCCTCCAGGGTCTCGCATACCCCGGCCACCTGCTGCGGGCTGAAATTGAGGATGGGCAGCTGGAACATGGAGGCGGCGCCGGGCTCCGCTCCGCGCTCCGCGCACCCCCGGCGATTCCCNCCGGGCGCCCCGGGAGAGGCGAGGATGCGGGGCGGAAAGAGGGATCCCGCCGCAGGTTGCTGTCGGCAGGTTGGACCCCCCATCCTCTCCGGTAAAACTACAGGGTCCGGCCCGGTGATGCTCGCACAGAGCTCGGCGCACCCGCGGGCCGAGAAGGAGATAAGGCAGAGCTGAGAAATCAGATAAAAAAGCTGGCTGCATAACAGTGACAGTGATGCTGGGACTGTCAGTGACAACGGATACAGTGGGAGAAAGATCTGAGATTTAGGGAAAAACTCTCCCGCTTCCCCCTGTAGGGTACTTCCCCATCTCTATTAAGACGATTAATTATTTGCAGAGAACCCAGTGCCCTTCCTCGTTCAACTAAAGCTTTAAAAAAAAATTTAGCATTTAAAACCTAATTGTTTTCGGCTCAATGGTCCTGAATAGACGCCGAGAATAGTCTCGAGGAGTGAGAAGTCATTTGTAGGTCAGGAAAACGACTTAAAGCAGATTTCGTGAATCTTTTGAAATATTGATCACCTCGTAGTAATCATTCCCCACGGGTTTTTCCCCCCTCCGTGCCCCGAGGGAGTGACCGCTGGGCTGGGTACGAGGTGAGCCCTTCGGAGGAGCGGGGCCAGCTCCAGCCGTCTCAGGCTGGGCTGAAATCACTTTCTGAGCTGCGAGAATACGATTTATTTTCTGGAGAGAATGGGAGGATAATCAAGAAGCCACACTTTATTCTACATATAGATGCTCAGTGGCAATTTCTTCCCAGGATCATTAGGGACCATGCTAAGAAGGGCAGCATATATTTGAAATTAAGCTCAATATGTTCTCTTCTCTGTTCTTTGCAATGCACTTTTTTCTAGAACGCTTGTCAAAAAAAAATCCCTTCTTAATTTAATGTCTTGTTATTGTGTCTTCCCCTCTTCTCTTTTTTATGATTGTTTTTGTTTTCCTTTCTTCCCTTCCTTAAGGAAGCTCCTTTGCTAGTTGCCCGTAGACCGAAATTAAAGAGATTTATATTTTCTCCAATCATTTCTCTGCAGAAATGGAGCTGGACTGAGGCTCGCCGTCTTTTCTTTAGTATCAAGTACAATTTGTCTTTTGCTTGTGAAGATTTGGTAAATCAGAAGGCAGATAGATAGCGCAGATGGTCGGAGGTGTCGGGTCAGATTATGGTACGCCTCAGTACAGTGCTAAGCTCATTCTGACGGAAAACCCTGATATTATTTTCACAGATCTACACAGTTCACTTGAAAAAAACCCTTCGAGCCATTTACATCATTTATGTGAGGCTCACAGCTAGCGGGATGGAAAAGCTTTCAATACTGCTCATTTTCATAAAACCCGACAGAGCTGGGGAAACATAAAAGCACACACAAAACTCATGAGTTCAGAGACACTTCACGGAAACTTAAAAAAAAAATAAACCAGAAGACTTTTCAGTTTCACCTTCACCCAGGTTTGTTTTGCCGATATGCTTAGGGAAAAAAAAAAACCAACTCAGAAAAACTTAGAGAAGAGGATAATATCATCTATAAATACTGCTGGGAAGGAGTCTCCTTCCACCTTTTCATCCCATCACTGTACAGCCCATCAGGGGAAAACAGTAATTTGACCATCTCAGCGAAAGATACCAAATAACCTTTTAGGACGGGAATTCATAAAACCCCACTGATCTCCTCGGTATGAGCATTGGGCATCCCCGGTGAGCGGGTGAGAAGGCGGCGACCTCGGCGACGCCGATCGCGCTCCCCCCCGGCAGGAGCTGCCCCACCGCCCCCCAGCCCATCCCGCCAAGCCCTCGGCAGCGTCCCGGGACGGGGCTGCGAGAGAAAAACATCTGCTGTGGGAGAGGTGGAGAGAGCGAGATGCCTGTGTTGATGGATAGCTAATTTAGAACGGATAGACCATGATGATGATGATTACTAATATTACTGAAGGAGTTTTTCTTTTTTCTTTTTTTTTTTTTCCTTCTTTAAAGCCTGCACATGATCTGGCGCGGGAGTTACTGGGCTGCAGCCTAATGATCATGAACAGAGCGAGACAGGCTCCATAATGAAAGCCAGGACTGTAGGCTAAAGAAATGAATCCTCATTAAGAGCAGCTCGCAGGGGCGAGGGGCTGTCCCCCAGGTCCCCAGCCTTTGTTCCCCAGAAACCGGCCCGGATGGGGCGATGTTGGCAGCGCTGCTGGGAGGCGAGAGGAAGCGAAAGAAAAGGCGACACCGAAATGGATCCAGGAACCTTGAGTTAACCATTTAAAGGGTGACCCGGGAAAGGAAACCAGTCCAGCCCCAGCAGTTTTGCGTCCTCTCTAGCTGGGAACGCTGGGGTCTGTGTTTGTGAAGGGACACAGGCCAGTGGGACTGGATTGTGTCTGTTGGGGAAAGTCCTTGCTCTGTGCCACCAAAGGTGAGAGAGCTCAGCACCAGGGGACGCCTCCGTCCTCTTCCCACCCCTCCCGGAATTTTTTTCATGGTCGAGACCCCGGCAGGTTCCTCGCCGCTCCGCAGGAGCTCTATCGCCGGGCTGGGATTTGCCTCCGGAGCGACCCCAAAGAGCGACCCCATCCCCGTGGGAGCCGGTGCCTCCTCCGGGAAACCAAAATTTCTGCGGTGCCAACCTCCTGGCTCAGATCCCGTGTCTTATTAGAGCTGCCTGCGAGCCTTGGGATGCACTCGGACGTGTTCGCTTCGTTTGGGCCCTTTCCCCCTCAATTTCTTCCCTCCTCCCCTCTCCCATATGATGGAGACACTATTCGTGGCATTAACAGCCGGCAATGATAACTACTTTAATTTAGGCCACGGCTCTGATCCTTGCTACCGGTAGCGTGAGGAGTTAATCCTGTAGAGATGAACCCACTGGAGAACAAGAAATAAAACCGCGTATGAAAAAAATATATAACAAAAATCTGGCCCGCCATCCACAGCACCCCGACGGCCTGCACGGACAGTGTGCTCTCTGGCCTAAGAACGGGGCATTTCCCCCTCTCCTCTCAGAGCATTAGAGCAAAAATGTGCTGAGCAACACATCTACATGCACCTTCATATCAGCAGTTATCAGCTATCCTGGCTCCAAAAATCTCAATCCCTGGGGATTATTTATCTAGATGGAGCTTCCAAACGCAGCAGAGGTGCGAATACACTTTCAAAACATTTGATTTGCGTTAAGTACTGCATTAAAAAATACTCCTGGGGAAGGAGAAGCCTCGCTTTAAAGTCTCGGTAGGATTGTCGGAGATAAGGGAGTTCATTAAGGGATGTTGGCTGGGAAAGCCGGAGCGCGGGCACTCCCTCGGGCGGGTTCCTGGGAAACCAGAGGGTTTTTGTGGCCTTGGACGGGTCTCGGCAGGACCCTGCCGTGAACCACTTCAGAACGGGCAGGGCTGGAGCGGGCACCGGGAAGCGGCGCTGCTCCCTGCCCTGCCCCCGGCTGGCTCCCGGAGCAGGCGAGAGAGATGCTCAGCTCGAGTGGAGTGTCCGCTGTCGCTTACAGAAAAGGTTACTGGAAATGTCAGCCCCTCCGCGGAGCGGGGATGGAGTTTTCGGGAGCGTTTTCCCACCGAGCTATTAGGAAGCTTTGGTGGAAGGAGGACTGCAAGCTCAGGATGCTGTGCTGGGGGATGGCAAGGAAACGACCCGTTTCGCTTGCCTTATTAAGAGTGCCATAATTGTTGAAATAACAGCTATGAATCTCTCGATTTCTTCCTAAAAATAAATTTTCATTTAAAGCTTTAATATGCTTAATACCAGAGAGAATGGCAGGTCGGATCATTACTTAAGTTACCGATACCTGTCGAAAACACTGAAGAAACCCTAAAATGCTGTCAGATAGAGAGATGTTCACCCACTTTCCACTTTCCCACTGTATATTCATTAAATCTTTGTCCTTCGGCGTATTATTGAGGTTACTTTTAATACGAAGCATCAGGCCGTGGCTAGTAAATCTGGCATTAGAATAAAAACGCACTGAGAACTCAAGAAACTTGAATTATTCTGAGGTGGGTAAGGAAAGACGTTCCTTGTACAGGGCCCTGGTCAAGACCATGGCAGCAGAAAGAAAGGATCTATCGCACCAAATTTATCTTTGATTCTCTCTAGAGTGTAGCTACAAACCTGGTTTTAAGGTCGCACATCCATTTTTTTGGCTGCTGCCTTTACCTGCAGGTAAATACACACACCACCAAATCTCCTTTTGCACTGATGTGCTCATGTAAAATCTTCAATTTGCTTCCACTAGTTTCTCTCTGGGTTTTCAATGAAAGTTTCAACACAAGCAAGAAACAAATTCCCAAAGTATTCAAATAAATCTAGACTTTTTTGACTAGTTGTGTTTTCCTCCACTTTGCCTTGCCTTGCCTTGCCTTCTTTACAGAATCACAGAATCACAGANTCTCCACTTTGCCTTGCCTTGCCTTCTTTACTTTTTATTTTACATTCTTTTCTTGCACATTCAAGTCCCTTCAAATGTTACATCTTCTCTAGCATGTGAACAAGGGTTGTCAGAAAACATTTATTTAGCAGAGAGCAGAAATGGGGACAATTAGCGTGTCTGGAGGAGGCGAAGAACGAGGGATAGATACCCTGAGGTGGTGTCGTGCCTAAACGCTCCCGGGACTGAATCCAGGAGAAATACTGTGTCCCGGCTGGTCTGAGCGCTGGCACTGAGCTGGAGGGGACTCGGGTTGGATGAAGGCAGCTCGGGAGCTGGGGTCGCTCTTTTCTTGTGAGGGAGCTCCTCCTCAGCTTTGGGTTCCATGCGGGAGTCAGGCACCCCTCTGGGGTTTGGGGCCGCGGCTGAAGGTGGGCATCTGCCCGGGCTCTGGCGTTATAGCGCTGCTTCAAGGAGCAAGTTTATCCCAGACCAGCTTCATGAGGGCAGGAACTTTCCACCTGTTGTCCCCATAAATTAGGCAGTGAAGTTTCCCTGCTTCCTGCTGGAGGGATTTGGTGGGGTGTCGCCAGAGCCCTTCCCAAACTGGATACAGGTGCAGCTGGGTGCGCTGGGGGCACAGGGTGCCCTGTCCTCTCTGGGGGTTTTCTTTGCCCTCTCCATCAGCTGGAGGAGCGATAATCAGGACGGGGGGAGTCATAACCACAGGAGAGGGGCATGGAGCCCACCGAGAGGCAGTGACGGGACCCTCTGCTGACGGGGTGATGGGCCTGGGGGTCTGTCAGCGGGCGGGGAGTGGGTTTGAGAGCCCTTTGTGAGCCTTGAATTGACCACATCTCTTTTCAGAGTAATGCAACCCATTCATCATTGATTAGAGATAATGCTATGAAAGAGTCCTTCCTGTTTGCCATCGGTACTGAAAATAGTTGTTTATGGCTTTGGGATTGGTTGAGGGATTTTTTCTGTTGGAAAGCAAGAAAAAACAAACAAGGCGGAACCAGCGGGACACAAAGCTCCCCTTTCTGCAGCTTCAGAAAGCTCGGACCGGGAGTCCTTGCAATAAATAAAAGGGTGAAGGAGCTCCCGGGCCCTGACAAGTCCCGGTGGGGCCAGACCTTAGTGGGAATTAACCGGGAAGTCCCTGCCGGCTTTATCCAAAGCCTGTTGAAATGACTGACAACCTTCCGGGTGAACCGGGGTCCCTGGATCTGTGGGGACATCAGCCTCCCTTGGCACAGCTACTTAAATTACCGGGACACCGGGAGGTGTTCATGGCCATCAATTAAATTCCCTGCTACCATGCTGTTAGATTCTCATTTCTAGAACTTTGAGGGGCGTGGGGCGGGGGGGAGATGGTCTTTAAAAAAAGTTTTACTTTAAGGCAGGACAAAACTTTGAAGCATCTTCTCCTTGGAATAACCTTTGCGTAATAATTGGGGAAGGCCGGTTGCAAAGTAGCAATCGCAGAGCCCAAGGGGCATCTAGGAACTCCAGTGTCCCTGGGGAACAGGACAAGGAGGTGGCTCTCGCCCTTCGGGACAGGCAGGGAGATAAGGTGGGAGATGCTCCTGGAAAGGATGGAGCCAAGGCCGCAGACACCTGGCTTCCAAAAGAACACATCACTTTCCTCTTCCTTCTCTCTGTCTCTTTTCTTTCCCCTCCTCATCTCTGACCTGAAGCCAGGTGGGTCAGCTGTTTGTCTTCGAAGCTGCATTTCTTGTTGGTCGAACTGACTGTTCTGAAAGCAGCCCCGCATCTGACCCCTGGGCTGCGGGTGGCAGAGAGATTTTTCCGTTCGTCTCTCTAGTCCCGTTTCTATTTTCCCGTCCTCTCTTCTTTCATCAGCCGATGTATTTTTGCCCCTTTCGCCTTCTACACTTCGCTCCCGATTTATTTTCCCGTGCTTATTGATAACCTTAAATCCATCCTCTGCTTCTGTAATCGCAGTGGGGAGGAAAATACCGTGTGGGAGGGAAGCGTCATGTGCTGCTTTCTTCTGTGCCTAGTAATGTTTAATTTTTGCCTAGAAACGCTGCGCATAGACAAATAAATAAACAAACAAACGCTCACAATTTTGTGAGAGCAACTTGTGCTGGGGCAAGCGGCGACACTCCCTCGGTGTGAAGCATTGTTCTGGGCTGTGAAAGGAGATGCCTTTAGCGGGTTTTAAACTGGCTTTTAATGGTTTCCAATGCTTGGTTTTTTTAAACTGTCCGAGGGCCGGGCCCGTGAGGGATTGAGGGAAGGAGGGTTTAGGCTGATCTCCCACAGCTGGGCCAGCAGCACGCGTGGGACCCGGAGGGTGGATAAAGCACGTTGCAATCTGCACCTTCTTGTTTTCGTGTCACCTCCCGGAGTGT
Organism: Pitta sordida; assembly: GCA_013390025.1. Taxonomy (NCBI): domain Eukaryota; kingdom Metazoa; phylum Chordata; class Aves; order Passeriformes; family Pittidae; genus Pitta; species Pitta sordida. The sequence goes on from WEKX01015101.1 coordinate 292,636, forward strand.
GTCTGTGTGCAATTAACCCATCCCTAGCAGGTTTCCATGCTATGCCCCACTCCAGCGGCGCTGCCTCCCCTTCCCGCCCGCCTGCGCGCTGCCCCCGGTAGATGGAGCATCCTCATCGCTTTTCGCCCGGAGCCCTCAGACGTGTTGGTCTTTCCCCAGTAACTTCCACTGTTAAAGCAAGCGGGTGGTTCTGGGGGGACCCGCCGATGTGTCCCTGAGGCAGCGCCGTCCCGCTGTCCTGCTGGGCGAATGGCCTCAGCCCCTTCTCCCGGCCGGCGAACCTGCCCCGTTCTTGCCCGACCGCCCTGGCTCCCACCACCCCCGGCACGGAGGGCGGTGGCGGGGAGGTGACAAGGTGTCACCTGCCGCCCTCTCCGAGCCCTTTGACGGGGCTGAGGTGCCCAGGGACGTGGGGGGCGCGGCCCCTTCTCCTGAGGGCTTTGGGTGAGGAGCTGGACGCCTCCTCGCCTTTTCCCTTCTGGAGAGGGACGGGGCCACCACGTTTTGGTCACTTTCCCAGTGCTGACGGTCCCCCGAATGCAGAGGGGTCCCCTGGCCGCCCTGGCCACGGCCCCACTCTCAGCCCTGAGGGAGTCTCTCCCCCGCCGCCATTTTGTGGCGCTGCTCCGTGTCCCCTGTAGTGTCCCACGGGATGGGGGGTTTCCTCCACTTTTTTTGACCAAAACTGTTTAAACTTTTGAATTCCATGGCCTTGGGGAGTCATCCGGCTCAATAAACGTATTTTTTATTTTTATTTTTTTTTTTTAGGTAAGTGCCAGGCCAAGTTAAAAGTGGCAATCCAGTGAATGTTTGGTTCACGCCACCTCACGGAGTTCACGTCTCCTCAACGGTGTGGCAAAAGAGGGGCAGAAGAGCATAAACATGCATAAGCATGAAGAAAAGCACGTTTTAGTTTGTTTTCCCAACAGAGATGAACAGTTAATCAAGAAATGTGAACTCTCCTGAATTTCACGGAGAATCAGATAACTGGCCCCTTTACACTCATACCCAGGAGAAACACGGTTTGCTCTCAGAAGAGCCTCACTAGAATAAAAATTATTTATACAAATCCATCAGCAATTAATACCGTTTCACGGCCCACAGCTGGTAGGGTTGAGCCTTGTATTTTAAGGAAGACATTTACCCCACGGGTTATGAGTATTTTTCACCTTTTAATGAAGCCCCCAGGAATGGCTGTTGCCAGAGGGGCTACTGAGAAGTGACATTAATATTAGTGCCATAAATGCTACTGACTCCATCAGGCACTTTGCTTGTGGGTTCTGTACCCAATACAATCTTGTAATATACGAAACTTTATTGCCACAGTTGAATCCCCCATTATTACATTAATGAGGTGCAAAAATTCAAGACGCATAATAATATTTTTCACTTGGCAGCGTTCTGAGTAGCCCCATTAGAAATAACAGATGCAGTTCGAAGCTGTTTTATCCAGTCCTGTGTGTTACATATTTTTCTTTAGCAACATTATCAGCCAAATACTAAAATAATTTCGTCTGATTTATCACCTGGAGTTGGATAATGGTTTGATGCTGCTTTTCTGCAGCAGGTCCAACCATCAGTCTTTGGTACAGTCGTATCCTGGAGGACATCAGTTGTCCAAAGTTTGTTTCAGGCTGGTGTTTACTGGTGTTTTTAGGATGTGCACCCGGTGCCATTGAATCTCTCAGCCCTTTCTACTAGTGACACCTGTATCCTCTTAATTCACAGCACAGAATAGCATTTGTCGTTTGCAGGGATGTTACTTCATTTTTAACAATATCAGAATAACAGGTATTTTACACACGCTTTCAGAAGCACTGTTTTCTGCAACTTGACATTTTTCAAAAATTGTGTTGTAAAATTACAGTAAAAAGATTTAAACACAGTTAAACACAGTTCTGTTTCTTCTACAAAACTATCCAAAAGATAAAATTAATTGTAATTGTCTAAGCAGTGATGTAGTAGTATCTGTCTTAATAATGCACAGATATACTGTCTGCTCTATTGATGAACTCTGTGTTGCAGTTCATAAACCAATCAAATTTCTTTGCAGATTTTATGGGAAGAGTCAGAAAAACGACTAGCAAATATTGTTAAACAGTTTTTAGAGAACAGATTTAAAAAACATTTTTTTTAAATCCAAAGGAATTACTTCGGTTTTTCTTTCGCATGGTGTGAAAGGAAAAATATTCTGCATTGACCTGTGGCTTGAGGTAGTATTTCTTAGTATTTTTCTTAGTATTTTCAGAATAGTGTTTTTTTAAATTTTGTTTTGTTTACTTTCTTAAGTGTTTCCAGGATCTAGGATTTCAATCTTTTCAATACATCTGGTAAAACTATTGTCTCTTTCTCGGGGTTTTTATCACAGCCTGCTCTAATCCAGTCGCTTGGATTAGGTGTTCTGATCCTCCCTTAACTATTAGACAAACTCATTTCTGTCAAACATCCAGCATTTTAAACGCTCCCCTCCCTCTCCCAGTGCTGCGGGATGTAGCCTTAATGCCACTTTAGTTAAATTCTGCAGTTGTTTTCTATTCTGCTTTATCCTGGATTAGGATCCCATCCTCATCACCGATGTGTCGTGGCTTTACTCCTTTCACAGCGGAGCTGTGGGGAAGCCACTGTGGGACAGTGAAGTGACAGATACCTTTGGTTAATGTTAAGGTGCCTGAGCTAACGAGCTGTATCGTTCTCACAGGGGGTGTTTGCACCCTTTTTTAGAAAACTCATCATCTTCCATCTGCGCAATTTCTGCGCCCAGCAGCACTATACAACCAGAACAACGAATTTATAACAACCTGCTTTCCGTTGTGCGAGAGTTCTGTCTTTAACCACAGCGTATTTGCGCCTTCTGGCTCAGATGGATTTGGGATTATACGCGAGGAGTGTGCAGGGTGGTTAAGGAGCTTTTCCATCACCAGCACTGCAGTCCATGGGCTTAGTAACCAGCTGGAGTACAGGCTTCACGTTTTGCATGCAAGCACCTTTTCTTGCATCCTTCACGCCTTCTAAGAACATTAAGCCTCTCGAAGGTAGAACTGCTTCAGGAGCAACGCTGCCCCCAAGTTAGAAACCTTTCAATGAGTCCCTTACCACCATCAGTGAGAAATTTGGTTCCAGTGAAGTGGTTTAGATAACAATTCAAATGCAATTAAAGCTATTTTTTCCGCTCTTTTGTGTTAAAATATGCGATAATGTCTTGCAATTTTGACTTGTTTGTTGTACCAACCCTGTGTAAATCCCTGAACTGCATTTTCCTTTTGTAGTTTGCACAATGAGTGACAGGCTTTTGATCAACTTGGACAAAATTCTGGCCGAGCTTGGTAGGTCATTATATCATATAGATGTTATTAATAATTCCAAATGCAGTTAATATAATGATGTTTTGTGCTTTAAACAGCTTTGTTAACTCTAGATAAATGTACAATATTAAGGGTTTGACCTTTGCCTACATAATGTTTTGTTAGCTGTGAGGCTATGGTGTGGGGTAGTGACAGCTATTTAATAGTAAAGATGGTATTTAGATATTTTGTTAAAATAATGGTTAATCAAAGTTTGTGCAATTAATGCTGCACAGCATATGTTTGTTTCATTGCTCAACTCTCTCTCTCCACACATATATATGTACATATATATAAATATATAAAACAAAGGGTTAATTTTCTTCTTAAGCTTTCCAGGTAGAACAGACTTCTTATGCCAAGGAGCGTGTGACTCAACAGATAAATTGTGAGTAGTGATAAATTATGGTTTTATTAGATGCTGAACACTGATTTTGTTTCATTGCTCTCGGGACATGTTCTGCGCCTCGGGGGCGGAAGCAAGCTGAACAATGAGAGCTGTCCCGTGTCCTGCTCTCACCCTGCCTCGTCTTTTGCCATCAATACTCGCTCATTCTCCCCGGCAGACTTTGCTTTCGCTCAGGACTTTTAGCGGACGCTGTTCAGCTGCCTCATGGACAGCCAGTTTCATGCTGCGCCATTTCCTGCTCCGACTCTGCAGCTCCTCGCAGTCACTGGCAGCCCTTTGATTCAGCTGTGCTTGCTCAATACATCTGCCACTTGCCTCCCTTTCTTTCTTCATGTTTTTTGTTCTTTCCAGATTTGGACCTCTGCCTCACTGCCTCTCCTCTCCTTCTGTTTTCTTCAAATAATGAAAGTTCTCTCAGTTACTACCACCTACCCAAGGCTGGGGCGGTTTTTTTTGCAATTAAGTAGCTGGATATTTTATTTGAAATCCACAACAGTAAACCCAAAGTCTTGCTCCACATCAAATCTCTTCCCCTCCAGGACTTACAGACAGTGTAACATTATGGACTCGTGTCTGGACTCACTTTTTTTTTTAACCATGAGTTATTAACTCATAGCAATGTCTGAAGAATTGTTTCTCTACCACAGCCAGTCTGAGGACATCTGTGCCCACCCCTGGTACTTCATAGATAGATATTGGAGGTTATAATATTCAGGAAAAAGAACAAGGGGAATTCTGCACCAATGGGTGTTCTTTTGGATTATAACATTTCTAATAATCTTCACGGATATGTCAGAGCAAGTACTTATTCACTGAGAAGATTATCAATATTAAATAAAGCATCTTACACATAAAAACTCCTATAACACTGAATCTGGCACACCCAGAATTCTGGTTTAACTCTTCAGTCACATCATTGAACCTTAGAGATGAGGTTTTTCCTTAACTTTTATGCAGGGTAATTAGGGTAAACAAACCTGCTCTTAGGGAAAATTCAAAGACTGTGGCATAGCTGCTTTTGTGTTCAGTTCAGAGAAGCCTAAATATCTGTAAACTCACAGCCACCATTCAGACTTTTAAGAGTTCAGGTTAAATATTTCAAAAACATACCAAAAATGTTAAGACTGAGGTAATTTTGTCTCTGTGTGAGTATTACTTGGCAGAAGAACAGCTGTAGCGTTCAGCCTCAGACTTCTGGTGTAAGATTCATCAAGCTCTTTGGCTACAGTCCCTTGATTACCAGTGGAGGGAAATAGGCACTTTTGGGGTGTGATTTGTCTTATCCTGAAGGAACAGATTAAAGTAGGTTAGATAAATGTCAGCTTGTGTGTGCTGAGTGGAGCTACAGCCTTGGGGGTCTGGTTCTGGACTGTAAAAAGTTGGGTGAGATGGATCTAACCCACCAGGTCCTTGGGAAAGCAAAGGGTGAGTTCAACAAATCACAGTTATCACAGGAGTGCTGCTCTGCAGAAAATAACAAATGAAATGTTCAGTGCATATTTTGTTATTATAACTATATCTTGGTACATCTCACAAAGTCATATAGAGGATGCTGCCACATACACCTGTTTATTTACAGAAACAAAACCTATGTCAGTTGAACAATATTTATGCTCCATACTAAGTAAAGGCAAGTTACTGACTTTAGATATTGAACATATTAAGGTACTGAGGATATTCATGATGACTCAAGATATTAAATTGAGAATCTTTTGCTTTTCACTGGCTCATGTTTCTCTCTGAGAAGTGGTTTGCTTTCTGGTATAAATGCAGATGAAAGTGAAAATATAGCAAGTAGAGCAAAACCAGACACAAACTGCAGGGTGACTTGAAGTTCCAAAGCAGTAATTCCAACAACTCAAGACCCTTCTTGCATAACTAAGGTGCTTCTCCCTGTGGAGCAGATGAGGAGGTCAAAATGTCTGTGATTGACTTATGGATAGATCCACCTACTCTGGCATTTAGTGCTTCAGGGCAGCAGTGATAGCAAGGGGTGACTTGGCACTGGTGAATCTGAAAACTTGTATGAAAAGAAAAAAAAAGAGAAATAAACCCCAATAGAAATAAAAAAACAGAGCAAAAAGAAGTGCATCAGGCTGTGCTCGTTGCATTGCAAGGCGAGCATGCACAACAGTTCTCACAGCTTTTACTGGTGGAAGAGAGCACTGATCATGGCCAACAACTTGGATTCTCTACTAACCTGCTGCCAGAAAAGGCAGAATTCATTTTGCCTTAAGAATCTCCACAAATATCAAAGTCCTTGAGAATTTGTCACTGGAATGCATTTTTAATTAATTAACCTGTGACCTGTACTGATTTATCATACATTACACATTCCCACCTTGAGTAAAATTCCTTTGCATTTTAATTTCTCTGTTTCTGTTTTCTGCTAATTGCTTATATCCCTTTAGGGATGGTTTTATTTTTCCTTTCTTTCACTCAGCTTTCCTCAATCAAAACATTTGGGTTTCTGGACTTCTGTAAAAGAAAACAAATGTTTGAAAGAGTGTCCTGCTTCCATCCAGGAGGGGGTTAAATTTTGCAGCAGCCAGGAGGGGCTTTGCTTATTTAAGGGCTGTCCACTCACCTGGCTCTATGGAGAGGGAATATTTTGGAAGATAACTCATAATTCTGAATATAGACTATTTTTATTTCTTGGATATATCAAATGTTTACATTTTATTTATGTTTTTAAATTCTAGTGTATAATGCAGAAATCACAGAAAAGAAGAATAAAATCGCTAGTTTGGAGGAAAAGATAAATAATGGCAGAGATAAAATTGCTGATTTGCAAAAGAAAAATGAGAGCAGCAGGAAGAACTGTGATGCGTAAGTGTAACATAGGCTGGGCTCTGGGTTATGGCCGGAATTAAGAAAGTCAGTGAGGAAGTAACAGGAAAATACATCTGTGTGTGTTTCGATGGAGTGATGGTAAAGAAAACTTCAGTATTCTATTTGTTTTTTCAAACGGGAAATCTTTAATATTAAAAAAAATTGCAGTACTATCCATCAGAAATAATGGGATCATTAGTGACTGAAATGGGTGTAGGGGCTGGCTGTTTGAATGGATAGCCATACCACACTGGTTTGTAGCTTTATCATAAAAAGAGATTGGAAAATATTTGACCTTGGCAAGAAAATTCCATTTTTCCATTACATACACTAAATTCTTGCCTCCAATGTGGCATAAAATGAACACTTACATAAGTTTGTGAGCCTATTCACAGGCCTCCCTTTGATATCTTTTTGGAGTTGCAAATCTGTTTGCAAATTACAAAATGTTAAGTGATGCAAACGAAGAAATAAAAAATTAAGGGTAGAACTAAGTATCTGATCTAAATTTTAATAGTTGAATTCAATGGGTTCTGGCTCAAGTCCTATAAAGAATAATTAATGGCATTAGTGTAAAGAGACTGAAAATGAGAAGTGACTCATTAATGAATACACGTATTCATAGAAGGACAATGCTTGCAGAAGAGTAGAGACTTTGTGTCTTAAATTATTGGAAATGTCATTTAACGACATACTGAGAACTGCAATAAACAAGCCCTTGCTGTAAGATCAGACAATTAGGGCACTTACACAGTAGAATCATCCTAAACTTCTAAAATTTATCCTGGTTGACACTCCATCCATACTGGACATGATTCTAATGTTGGTTTTGCAAATTCAAATATTGTTTTGGAGTCGCAATCACCCTCACAGCTGACTAATTGTTAGTGATGCTCAATAGAGCTCTCAAAGAAACAGTGTTTTGTCTGGGTTTCTAGACATTGGGAGTGTATTGAGGCAGATCAAGACTTTGAACAAAATATAGGACTCTTATAATCAACAAGTCTACGTAAAATATGATGGTGAGACAGATGTGCTGGAACAATACTGTGCTTTCAAAGGAAACCCACATTGGTCTATGTAACAAAGTATGGAAGGCACGAAATTATCCAAATTAGACAAGTGTTGACATTTTCCTTGTATTTAGTTTCTTCAGTGATTCAAACTAGAAATGTTGATCCCAGAGCAGTGGGAATTAGTGAAATACTGCTGATGGAACCTATTCCAATTTTATTGTTTCTCTTACAGTTTTTAAATTTGGGTGCAAGGGTGGTGAGATTTCATGGAAATAGATAAATATAATTTTTAAAAAAGCCAGATAATCTCAGAATTTTGTTCGTTTGGGAAAGAAATTGTTGTCTTGTCCCACTGGCTGAGCTAGAGGATATTTTTATTGCTTTTAGAGTAGTGGGGATAAATATTTTATTTATACTCTGGTTGATGACAGGAAGGACAAAATAAACGTGACATGATCCCTGAAACAGTGACATTTGGCAAAATGGGTGCTTGCATCCTGCACACCTTGCTGTGTTCACAAACCAGTGTCCTTGTACTATGTGTGATTTTCGCATGGCCACAGAATAGATATGACCGCAAAATGTAACACACAACATGGTTTATACTCTGATTAATAAGAGCTCCATGACTTTGACATTTCTTGGGGTTTTTTTCTCTCCAAAGGAAGGCAGGGATTTTTCTGAGTAGAAGAAGATCACAGTGTTCTGGTGCTGTACATTTTTGTAGAAGTATGTTGGCTTCTGCTTTTTAAAAAAAATCTGTCCCTTTAGAAATTCATCTTCCTGCTGAATTTGCAGAAGCTGTGGTGGAGCAACATTTTATAGTTACATTTTTAATCACCAGTGGTATCAAACAAATTGTGCCAACAGTGTCACATTTCCTGAAGGAGGCTGCAATTTCTCAATGACCTGTTTTGTTGATAAACGCTGATGCTGTTGTAAATGTTGATTGTGTTTTGTGTTGTCTCATCACCTGGAGTTCAAGGTTATTGGACTTCAGTTCAGCAAATTAATTGCCGGATCTTTGCTCTTCATTTATTTCCCTGAGGGAAATTGGATTAAGTTAGCTGTTACTGAAACCTCTGTTTTATTCTACCTTTGGAGTGATTGCTCAAATGGATGTTCATGATGATCACATGCTACAAACCCTCCAGTTTTGAACCACAGGACACACTCACATCCAAAAATGCCCATCACTTCCCCTACTCATGGCTGTGCAGTGCAAAGTGAGCTGTATGTCCTCAGTTGCTCTCTGAATTACGTGCTCAGTTCAATTGCAGCTTTGTTCTGTATTGCCTTTTCTCCCCTCCTCATCATTGATGTAACTCTAAATGTATCTCTGCTGTTCCAGATTAATTTAGTCTCTTCAGTCCTAATGAATTATCCTTTCTATTTCTTCAACATTTACCTTTGATAGTATCTATGTATGTGTTCCTAAAACGGATTTCTGTGTTCATCTCCCAGGGCAGATGAGCCCCTCTCAAACTTCACTGTAGGTGTTAGTGCTGCCTTAGGGCAGCCTGTCTTCTGGACTGAGGCTGAATTTATAAATCACTTTCAGCCATGATTAGAGAGAGGAAGTGCTAATTTTTTCTGGAGTAGTTTCCACTGGGGGGAGCATATAATTTTTTCCCTCTGGCAGTAGGATCTCTGTCCCACTCTAGCCCAGCCCGCTCAGATGATTTGCCCGTTGGTGGAATCTCAGCTCTCAGCATCCCAGGAGTCACCTGCTGCTGACCTGTCACTGCAGGGGCTGCTCTCTCTGAAGAGCAGAGGGATGGCAGGAGCACACATGTCTAGTTGTTTCAGTAGGCAAGTAATTTTTCTCTTCTTTCCCTTACACCAAAACACTTTGGTGTCCGTTAAGAATTAGCAAGATATCGCTCACATTTTGGAAGCTCCTTGAGCCAGAGGTTTCTGAATTTGTTTCTTACCGTCTTTAACCGAGAAATACCCTGGCACTTGTTTAGTTACAATTTTCTCTGAAAATGCCTTTTTTTTGATAGCTCTTACCTCAGTCAGGAAGGTAGGAGACATCCATGCCTCGATGGCTCATGCTCCTTACACCATTTATTTTTTTTTAGGCAGGACGTATTCTTTTCAAAAACCTTTTCATAAACCTCTCCAAAAGATCACACCTGAATTTCACTTGAATCAGAAAGTCTGCTTGGTTTTGTAGTATTCCCATATCCAAGGAGGAAGCATCTCTAATGCCTGGGTGTTGAGAAAGCACTATTAGTTTAGCAGAATTCAGTACTGAGTGAAGTTGCTGTGCTTTTGGTACCATCTACAGCATCCTGCTCTAGGAAAACCACTTCAGTGTTTCCTGAGCGGCACTTGCTTAGTTAATTGAGGAGAGGATCCGAGTCTGGGACTGCTGCTTGCTACTCATACATTAGGTATGAGATGGATGGTGGTGATACTGGTGAGAATGAAGATGTGGGCATCTCCAACAAAGAGAGTGTAAAGAATATGTTTAAAGGATTTACTGATGCTGCTATGTTGAGTACCTAACTTAGAGATTTAGATGCCTCATTGCTTAGCATTAGGCTCAAAAAATTTGTGAAGTCTATTTCATTCATTCCTTATAAAGTGATTTGCAGTATTTCTTAATCATATATATATATACATTCTTGAATTTGCAACTTTAAAATCTTAACAAAATAAATGTATGCATGTAACAGATTTCTGTGCTAAACCCATTTATGTTTGACTTTCAAAATATTAATAAATTATTTGTTCTATTAAGCTGGCTAAAGTAACTTGGTGTTTGCTTTCCTGAATGGCTTTTTATTAAGAAAGAACCACTCATATGTTTATGGTTTTTGTTTGGTTGGTTTTTCATTTGTTTGGGGTTTAGTGGTGGTTTTGTTTTGTTTTGTTTTTTACTTTCTCCGCAGCTGGAAGTCCACCTTCACAATTCTTAGCAAGCACGAAAAATATGTGAAATGTGAACTCAAAGATTTGGAGGAAGCTGCAGAAAATGAGAGGTACCTTTGATCCCGTGAGATGAGGCTTCCAGCAGTAGCACTCATTAATTAACTTGACTAAACTTTTAGTGCAGTCTTCATTAAGCTGCTGTTTGGTGAACCTTCCAGGAAAATATAAGTGACTGAATAACTCAAAGAATTGCTGGGTTACACTATTATGAGTTCATGCGTTATTTTGTAGTTACCAATGGAATAGGATAAAATATGGGTTCTTCGAATCCAAGTGCTTCCCAAATGCCTATTCCAATTCTTCAGAACATTGTTCAGTTTCCTACCGTTTCAAGAAAAGCCCAAGAAATAAAGACAATAGTGTTTTCAGATAACAATTAAAAGCATTCAGATAATTTTATGATTTTCTTTATTTGGGAATATGAATTGTATATAATTATTAGAATATACAAAACCAACTTTTTGTGTACTGCTGTATATTCTTCAAAATAAACACAAGGCACACAAATTCCATCTTGGATCCTGAAAAATAAGGTGAGTGGCTCAGAAAAGCCTGGTCTAAAACCATCTTAAGACTAGTTGTGGGTAAACTTCTAGTCAACATTAACTGCAAATTCAGTTCTGTTTATCTCAGGTGTTTCATCTACATTAATTAGAGTCTGCATTAAAAAGAGATTATTAACTGTGCAATGTAGCTGCTTACATTCAGTGAAATAAAGAACAATCCCTGAAGATTTTCAGTGGAATGTTCCAAATGTTCTGTGCCAAGGTAACCTTCCAAAGTTCCATTTAACAAAAAGTAAAACTGATCTTCATTTTAGAGAGGCTGATCTGCGTGTGAGGGGAAAGAGGCTGTTCGGCCCCACAGTGCAAAAGTCATGGCAGACCCCTCCAGGCACCTAAATACCAGCTGAGACTCCTAAGTTTAGGTGATTTAAAAGGTTGGCTTGGAGTCTTTTGTAAGTGTTCCTTTAGCCAGTTGCCCAAGACTGCAGAAAGAGCCTTTAATTAACTCAGTTAGTAGCTTATCTGTCTTCTTCCTGTCCAGAGCTCTAAATTTGGTGAAAAATCAGGCTAAATTGGCTTTCTATGAGTACATGATTAAGCCGTTTTGGCTTTCACTAATTTGAGCTGACAAGCCAAAGCAGCATTACTTTTAAATTGCTTCTTTAGATAACTAGTTTCAATTCCAACATGAAAGTGTTTGATCTGTTTTCCTGAGCTTAATTATAAGACAACATGACTATAAATCATGCAATAAATTTAATTCATACATTTTTCAAAACTGCTCCTCAAATACGGTCCCTCTGCACTGGAGCATTTGCCGAGATGCTCGAGTCAGCAAGATGTGCATTCAGCAAATTCTAAATATTTAAATTAGGAAGCAAAATAAGTATGTTTAGAACTTCATCAGCTGAATGTGCTTTTTTAGCCTGGCATTTGTGGGCACTGGGGACATGCCATGTTGCTTTAGATGGGAGGATGTTTTTAGAAGATGGGCAGATCAGTTCGTGTTTAATTAGGCACTAATGGAGGTTTTTAAAATGTTCCACATTTTTTCATAGTTATTGATTTTAAAAACATAAAAGGATGCTTGCATGAATTGGAAGTTTATCCTGAAAATAAGTGAGGCAAAGAAGGCAAGGGGAATAAATTGCTTTGTTCAGGGGGGTTATCAGTGCTACCCTTTTCCCACTCTAATTTGATTAAAACTTTTTCTAATTATTGTGAGCAATACTGAATTCTAAATAGTCTGTGTTATCTGCATGAACTGTAGGATGTAAATTATTATATTACTTACAGTGAAAATTTCTTAAGATTATTATACTATATATGGCAACAAATATTAATATGTGAAAAATAGATTTTTGAGAAAAACATAAGAAGTTTTAGGGTTATATTCAGAAGCTTGAAATGTACCTGCTACAACAAGCTATTTAACCTACTTATATTGTTTAAATTTATTTGTGAAGCACTCTAGATTGTATATTAGCAAATTTTTTTTGTTTTTTTTGCTCAGCTATTGTTGTGGCATCTAAGTACAACTGAATATTTTTCATCTTTCATACCTGAGGAATTCTGTACGGTATACAGAAATATTGAGTAAATCAGGAAACTTCAATTCCTGAGGCCACTTGTGTAGAAAAAGGAACAGATTGGTGCAATTTGGTGAAAAGGTGGGCCTCTGGTTTCACTTGCTGTCATGCACCAAAGTATTTTTTCCTAAAGGAATTTCTTGCTAATCTATAGGTATAGTAATAATTAATACCTTTAAATTTACCTCTCTCTCTTGTTCACATCTCCCTTTCCTACAGGATGATGTTTTCTTCACCTTCTGTGATTTTATATTGGCATGTTTTGATATCCTGTGACTTTGCAATATTTCTTTCCCAATTAAATGATTGGTTTGTGTTAGTGGTGTACGCTGGATATCTGCAGCTGTGATGCCTCTTAATTAACATACTTATTTATTATCCCCTTTATTAACTTTATATTCTTTTCTCAAAATCTATTTTTCATAGGTCAATATTTATGGCCATATATAATACAGTGGTCTTAAGAAATTGTCACTATTTTAAATATTTTTCCTAAGCAATTTATATCCAGTGTGTAGCTGCGATACCTCTTTATTAACATCTGCCATCTGCAGAAACAGAAATATTACGTATTTTGCATATGCCTAAATTTTTATTTACATCAAGAGTTGCATCCTATTAAGTGTTATGGTACTTTTTTGTTGTTTCTTTTTTTTTTCAAAGTCCAACAACTGGAAGTTTTAAAAATGTCATGAACATTAATTAGTGTTACCTAATCCAGTAGTTTGTAGCTGGATATCAGTGCTCCTATGATATCAGTGACATTATATGAGTGTGACATTAATTTACAGGGCAGCCCCACAAGAAGCTGAGCCCTCTGGCTCTTTGCCATTTAAACATTTAAGTGTTTGCTTAAGTCTGAATGGCCCTGTTGCTTCAGTGTGACTAATGTGTGTGTTTAAGGCTTCCCTGAGTCACACAGGGATCACTCAGCATCTCCTTGGAGGCAGCTCTCAGTCCAGTGGTGCATCAGGCTGCTCTAAATATGGGATGTTTGGCCAAACTCTCTTTTCCTCTAAGTTTGATACTGATGGAGTTGTGCCAATAAACAGGAGCAGTGAGATCCATGGTAATTACCCAGGGAAAAAACACACTTGTCACCTGCCAGGCTACCTCTGAACATGGGGAGGTCTCCATTCCTTTCAGAACAGTGAGGCTTGACTGGGTTTTGCATCATGACTGTATTCTTTGTTACATATTATTCCTTGGAAACAGCTGGAAGATCAAAAATAAAGCCAAATACCAGCATATTACATATAATCTGACATTTTCCCCCCTAGGACAGCAGCAAATTAATTGAGCTTGTGCCATAAATTGACAGGATTTTTACTTCAAAAACAATGACTTCATGTGAAAAGAATGAAATCATGTATTTTTGTAGGAAAATGTATGAGGATCACATAACCCAGGCTAAGGAGGTTCTACAGGAATACCGCCAAAAATATGCAGAGACAGCTCTTGCCCAGGAGTTTTACAAAAAGCAGGAAGGAGTTGAAGAAATCCGCAACAGAGTTTTGAAACACTGTGAAAAATACAAATGGAAAGGCGATGCTTCCTTGGATATTCTGGGTATTGCTGTTATCAATGTTTTTACAGTAAAGCCTGTTGGCACTGCACTGCACATTAAAGATACTGCACAGAAATCCTCTCACTTTCCACAGTTTCCTTTAGGCTAATAAAATATGGTCTTTGTGTCCCACCATTTTTAGGAAGAAAAACCTGGAGCAAACAAGAATTTAGACCATATATATAATAATATTCCTTCCTCCAACCCATAAATGTAGTGGGGATGGGTTTGTCATTTGGCTTTTTGGGGTAGAAAAATTCTAAGATTCCTTTCAAAATTTTTAATTTAATTTTAATATCTTTTTAGTACTGTCTTTAATGGCATTACTGCAGTTACTGATAGCTATACTAAGTAAAGATGACTTCTTCTAATCTATTAATTTATCTCGTATTTGTTAAGAAAATTAGATTTTTTAATTAACGACCTGAAATTAAATTTTATTTCTGCAGAGGCTGTTCCTTTTAAATCCATAAATGATTGGGCCATACACATGTATCCTTGATTTGTAGTGCTTATGCAGCTGGCAGGGAAGGAAGTTTATATTTACCTTTTGTAACTTTCCATTAGAAAACACAGCAATTGTTTATATATTTATGTTTAGAGTGGCAGCATTAACACCTCTCTGTGACAAAACTGAAGGTCAAAAAACACTCTTCAGTTTAGATTTATGGGTTCATTCTGAGGAAAGAAAATCAAACTTAATTTAATAACGTATCCATCGAAATATTTCTTTTAGGAGAAGTTTAATTGAAGTTAGATTTGAAGATTTGCCAAGGAAATGTAGATTTGTCAGAGCTTTCTGCACCTCTGGCATTTGTGCTTGTGGCATAGAGGGGTGAGGAATCTAATGGTCTCCCTTGCTTGAAAAAATAATGTATATTATTGAAATATATATTCCATAACTTTAAAGTGCATCTTTGAAGAAAAAAACACAGGAAATGTTACATCTCGCTGCAGTTGCTGCACAAGAATCCATTGAACTGAAAAAAGAAGCAGAGGAATTAGAAGTTAAACTTGTATATTTAAAAAAGGTAGTTGTATTTTAATTTTACATAAATACATGTTATATATGTAGTTATACGTACCACCATTCTATTTCCTGGAACAAAAAAAGATCTGTGTGTTTTCACTCATACAGACCCAAAAAATGATTCTGGTCTTGTGTTTCTATAGCATCACATGTGTTTTCTTAGAGAAGAGGGCTCCATGAATGCAAAGGCTCTCAAATCTTGCTTTCTGTTGACCTCAGTTTGTGCCATATTTCCTGTCAAGGCACCATGTGATGCTGCCTTTGGTGTCACCTCAAGAGAAGACACTTGAAAACAGAGCAGGGCTATTCCTTAGTGAGCCTCAGGGCTCAAGTGTGGAGCTTTCAAGGTCCCACTGGTATTTAAAGGTTTGTGTTTAACTAAATATGTTTTACAATAAGAATAATGGAAAGTCCTTCTTTCCTTTATATTTTCCCCCAAATAAATGTGTGGGTATATAACACTCAGAGGTAAAAGTGGCTGATTTTAGACAGGAGATCCATACAGTTCCACTGACCAGGAGCAGCACTGATTTCAAAGGAATTATCTCAAAAAAAAAAAAGAAAAAAAAAAAGAAAAAAAAGCATTTTATTAGTGCAGTATTTGGAGCCACTCTCATGCAAAAAGTCTGTTCTAAGCCTGAGCAGGCCAACCTTGCAAAGGTTTGGCAATTTTTCATAGCTTTGAGTCTGGGTGCTTTTACCTCTCTGGACCAGATGATCAAGGGCTCCGTTTGCTCCCGTGTGCTGACAGAAGCGAGTTGTGCACAGGTTCACAGGTTATTCTGAGTTGGAAGCGACCCACAGGATCATCTAGTCCAACTCCCAAGTGAACACCCACCCAGGGATCAGACCCACAAGCGTGGAACCACGGGTACCACGCTCCATCCATCCAAGCCTCCCACCATCTAGACCATGTCACTGAAGTGCTCCTTTCTGTTTATGTTTGGTGATCCTGTTGGACACTCATAGTTACACCCTCAAGTTCCTAACGTGGTCTGTGCTGTGTGAACACTCAGTAGGAAGGGGTGTGATGAATTTGTTCACAGATATGAAGTAGATCGTGTAAGGAGCTCCGGGTTCTGAACAGGTATGTGGAGCCTGGGTCCCAAAACTTCTGTGTTTATTCCAGTTGTTAAAGTTGGTCCAACAACAACAAAAAATCAGCCTTGTCCTGCTTATATCTTCAGAACATCTCAGCTGCAAAAACTGCTGTGCAGTGATTCATCAGGTTTAGAAAACTTCTGCAGCACGGAGCTATAATATTTCAAGTTTTGTCAATTTTTATGCTGTTCTTTCTTTATTTTAAAGACACTTGAAGAGACTGCAAAAGACCAAAATAATTCTGAAATGATTGAAGGAAAAAACCAGCAAAGTGTCGAGGAGCCAGAGGAGTTTGAAGAAAGGTACACTACAAAATGATTTCTTCCCCCTTGTTTTTATCCAGAGTAATATCTCAGCATTACACAAAGAGAACCACAAAACACAAATCGTTGCTAAAAATGGAGTGGAAAAGCTTCTCAAATCCTAATCACATGATTTAATGACATAATTTTAAAAGTGTTATATTTCTGGAGGTTAAGTTGTGGCAGATTTTCATTCTTGGAAGCTCAGTGTATCCGGAAACTCACAATTCAAAAGCATTTTGCAGAAACCTTTTCTTCTCAGCTACTGCTGAGAGATCTGTGTGAGCTGGGTTACAAGTTTTGAGTGCAACTACAGTGACTGTGCAGTCAGAGATAAAATACATTAACTACTAAATGCATATTTGGGGAAAGAGTCAGGGCTCCGCATGTCAGTTGTCTTCACCTCTGAACTACTTAAGAAATTTAACTCTTAATTTAGTTCTTAAAAACAAGCATGAGTGAAAGTTTCATAGACAGGATTAATGGCTTAGTAAATTAGTCAGTGATCATTTACAGCTGGGGCTCACTTTAATTTGAGCTCAATTACTATGACTGAAAATCACCATCAGGACTATCTTGCACTTATCTGGAGTCCTTGTAAATGTTGAAGCCAATTTTTTATTTCTGGTGCTCTTACTGAACCAGTAATTCCATGGCCTGAATCGTGGCTATAAAGTGTTGGAAACATTTGATTTCTCTTTATGCATTTGTGTGATATACCAAGTGCTGTCAGACCAGAATCTGATTGATAAGATTTTCCCAGAGCAAATTTAAAAGCTTTTTAATGTCAAAAGTATCCACAGTATAAAGGCTTACAGCAAATGGCATAAAACTGTTTTTGACATTGTATCTAAAAAACCCCAAAGGCCACTAGGTAGAAAGCATAGAACTGCTTAAGTAACTGCTGGTGTTAAAAATGGGTGATCATAAACATTTTATGTGATAATAAACATAGTGGAAAAAGAACCCAAGCAGAAAATATTTTAAGAAAATGATCCAGATGAATCGAAACCTTTGCAGACTCAAGGCAATGTGCAAAAAATAGAACAGAATATGGGTACCAAAGGCAGGAGTTTCTTGTGAACTGTCTTGCAGTCACTAGAAAGTTACTACTGAGCAGAGAAATCCTTGTGAAGGGGACATATCTTCATCTTCTGCCACAAAATAAGAAGAAAAAAAGGGAATTGTTCTGTGAATCTCCATGTGCTGGCTCAGGCCAGCGTGAAACCAGCAGCATCCAGGGAAAGAACTGAAGAGAGCACTGAAGGCACTGAGCAGGACAATGTACAACTCAACACCCATGTAAATGCTTTAGACATAAAGCAGCTCCAAGTCAGCTTATAGGTGCTGATTTATACGTTCTCCTTTGGGCAGGAGGATGGCAGTGGTCTTTTAAAAGGCCTGGAGCATTTTAGTTTGTCTCACTTATTGTTGGCCAGTTAGTTGTTGATTAGGCTGAGAGCAGGTTCTTCTGCTCTCTCTGATTAGTGAGGCTTTTGTAGTTCACCTGTTACACTGGCAAGTATCAAAATTAATATTTCCCAATCAAGAATTCTCATCAGTCACTAAACAGGACTCAACTCTTTTGAAGCCCTGGCCTTAATTTCTCAATTAGAGATTATACTTATTACATAGAAAGGCTGATACCTTGAACTGTGCTGTGGCATATATCGCGTCCATTCTCTCTGCTTTTCTAAAAGGTTTGAGACAGCTTTAATTCCATTATTCTCTAATCTTGTGTTTATTTTATTTTCCTGATTTGTTTCTGTATTAATTCCACCTCTTATGTGGTGCTAAAACTTCACAAAACTTCACATGAAGGATATTACATTGCACATTATTGCTGCTCTTTCAGTATCTTTGCATTAGATGTGATTAGCTTTCACTGATCACAGAAAAACCTTGGTGATATAATTCATGGAAAAGCACTTACGAGGTTGTTTCATGACTTGTAAGGCAAACACATATGAAGCGCCAACTCTGTCCCCACCAAAACTCATAGGTGGTTATTTGTTACTAATTATTTAAAATCCTGCTTCCCAGAGGAACTGCTGGCATGCTCCTGGTGAGAAAACGGAACATGGCTTCAGCAGAGAGCCCTGTAAATGCCACAGAGGCAGGTGGGATTCTCCATGTGTCTAAACAAATAAACTTGATTCCTACAGGGAAAATGAAGTAATATTAATTTTTGGGTTTCATTACACTACAAAGAAACTAATACTGAGGAAATGCCACTTCATTTTGACTTAGGAATATCTATTTTTCCCTTTACGCTCTAAAAAAGTTACTTATTTTGCAGTATGGATCAAGACAAAGATTTTTTTAGATCCTCAGATGTCTACTAACAATGAAGCAGAGAAAGAGGACAAATGCTCTTTCTGGTTACTGCAGTTTGGACTGTTTTGGTCATCAGTTGGCAGTTTGACTTTTCTTCCAGTGGTTATTAATTATGCCAGGGAAGATGTGCATGGTTTATTTTTCAATGGTGTTTTTGTGGAAGGAAGGGAGCAGATGCATTGCATATGCATAAAGCTTAACTGCAGTCCCTCTTGGAAGGTTTTGCTACTTAAAAGTACGTATCTTAAGACTTTCTGAGTCTGTTTTGTAGCTCTGCTTTTGATACATTCTTCAAAATAGATACTCATTATAAAAGAGTATTTTCTTTAATGGAGAGTAAATCATTAGAAATATGGAGTTGTCTGCTAAGCTTTACAGAAGCACATGGAAACTGACTCTAAGAACTTTTAAAAACACAACTTGGCATCCTAAGATCTGTAAAAAAATCCCCTCCTTAAAGCCCCAAGCCAACAAAAAGAATCTGTTTATGGCAGTCTAAGTGATGACCTCAGCCATAGTAACCTCCTTCAATTGATCTTTGAGCGATGATTGTGGTAAAGTGGCCGAATAAGCCATTTGGAACTAAATGAAACAGTTTTAGCAGAATTCTGTGCTTAGCTCTGTTTTGATTTCTCCTTGTTTTTGCACTCCCTGCATCTGAATTTAAAGACACACCAGCCATATATCTGTCATCTCCTGTAATAGGAATTCTTGACACAGGTTTATCTATAATTAACGTAACTAAAAGACATAATTAAAAAAAATCTTTAATATTTGTGGGGGTTTTTTATTGCTGCCTTAGGTGGTACATGGTTTGTGTAGTTTTTTAGGTCTCAGTCCGGCACAGCACCAGGTTTATCCATAACTGCAGGTGAAAATGTCCTGTTCATCAGACTTTGGTTTTGTGTGGTAACAGTTGTGTATGTAAATGAGTTTAATGCATTGTTATCTCCATGTTCCTTAACCAGTGCTTCCTTAGTGCTGCTAATTTTATTCCACACTGACTTATAAAACACATCCTACATTTTACCTTATTTCTGTTAGTGGAAAATTTCAAGAAGAACCAACAGATTGACTCAGTTCTTCATTTGTTGTGAACAGCATTGTTCAGTCAGCTACAAACCAGATGTTGTAGCTGGAAGCACAGGGGCACTAAGCAGGAATGCCAGAGAGAAAATAGAATAGAACTCATTATTTTAAAAAATGGTAAACGTTCCTGTGCCAAATAGCCACTTTACCCTTCATTGTTCTGCTAACCTCTGTCTTTCTACACTGTAAAGGGCTATTTACCCTACACAGATAATTACTCCACAAGTGAAAACACTTGCAGCAGTTTTCTCTTTCTTTTTGTACGTGTAGTGTGAGTAATCCAGACAATCTCAGAGAGAGAGAAAAACTGGTTTTATATGTGAAAATGTGTTTTCAGAACTGCTGTAACGATGGACTTTAATCAAAGCATGAAATTCCAAACTGCTAATACTTTTCTTTGATAATGACAAAATTTAATCACCAATATTCTTATGATTGACTTATTACTACTTTATTATTAACTTATTTTTTTATTTTAATTTTGTTTAGAATGTTTGAAGAGCATGAAAACTCACCTTTGCCAAAAGAGAAACATCAGCTCTATAAACCATTTAATGTCCCAAGCATTCCTTGGAAATTGGAGCAGACTGTAAGATTCTCAAAGCAGCATCCAGGTGCAGAGTGTTTAATGATTTCTCAGTGAGGATTTTGGGTTTTGTGTAAAAGAATGGGTAAACCATGCTAACAAATTTAGTGAACTGCTCCTGCTGTGGTAGTTGAAGCCAGGTTTTAATAGAAATTGGGTGCTTGCCTGTCTTTATGTTCTGGAAATCGTCTGTGTCCAATTCCTCTCCTGTCTGTGCAATGAGTAAAGTAACATGACAGATACACCCGAGGCATGGTGTCAGAAAAACCTGAAACATACCTTTGGCATGTTTGCATTAGAACAGTAAATATATTAACCAATTGTTACTTGACTGAGTCACATTTTCAGATGATTTTCTTTTTGCTCTCTTATTAACAGGAAAAATTATCATCTTTGTTCCCCCATTCAGTTTAACAATGCCATGCTTTTTATACTTAATCATAGTGACAGTAATGTAATGCTTGTTAATTTAGGGAGAGAAGAAAAAGAAACACCAATGGAAATTTCAGTGGCCACCAGCAGTTCCTCCAGCCTTGCAGAAACGTCATCACAGGTGTGTAGCTCTCCCAGTGGTAAAAAATGAGATTATATTATCTGGGTTACATTGTTGTTTACATTCAAACCACTTCAAATACACGTATCTCATGCTATTTTATCTGACATAAAACTTGTTAAAACTGTAACCAGGATGCTAATCTTGACAATCTGCAACAAAAATATTTCTTTGGTGCCTTTTCATTCAGAAAAGATGTATGTTCTTGCAAAGTGAACCTGTTAGTCATAGCAAGTGTCCTAAACTCATATTTGAGGTGGAGCATCTTTCCAACTCATTTTCTATAACAGTTTTTAAAATTTAAGATAAACTTTGTAGATTAACTTGGTTGCATGTAGCAAATTTTTGGACCTCTAAAGGAGGAACACAATCTTTAATTGCTGTTGAATCGTCAGCCATCTACCCCATAACGAAGGATTTCATAAAGGACTAAGTGTGCAGGATGAGGTGATAGGAGCAATAGATCCTTAGAGTATTAAAGGAGTATTAAGATAAAGTAAGGCCATAGGAGATAAAATACATAGTTTGTAACTGTGTTTGCTGTGCAGAAGCTTGGGGAAGTTTTTGTATTAAAACCTCCTTTATGAGCGACATGTCACTGGATCTATTTAAACTCGAAATTTAATGAACAACAAAAAATCGGGTAAAAATTAACATGACCAGTTGTTATTTTCTGAAGAGTTTAAAGGGAACTGAAGGGTGAAGTGAGGGAATCACTAAATGGTTTAGAGTGGAGACTGTGGAGGGAAGACAAGGACCTCATTGCATGAGACAACCTGAAGGGCAGTGGTCAGACTGACTGGGACAAGATCAGAAAAAATTTCAAGCAATTCTGATTTGTGACTGGCTGAGGGAGTCGGACATGACGAGGATGATGGAAGGGCTGTTGCCAGGGTAATCTAGAGATGAGGCTGGGAGTCTGGGACCTAGAATTGCACTTAGACAATAGTGGGAAGCAGCAAGTCAAGGTTAAGAGAACTTTGAGAAAGAGTGATAGCAACGAGGAAAAGAAGATGGAGTCTGAGGAAAAATAAGACAATTGGAAGAAAGAAGGTTGTTATGCTTCAGAAAGGTGTGCTGTAAACTACAGGAGGTGAGTGACACAGATTCTGCAGAAGCAGCTCTTTTGTCCCCTACTCTGAACTGAATTCAGTTTGATACATTTTGTAAAGTAAGAACAAATCAGAACCAGAAGCTCCCTGTGACATAACGTGTCACCTGAGGCATAGATTCCTGGTGCCACTCTGCCCTTACGGCACAAATACAAACTAAATGTAAGAGTAGGATCTTCTAATCTGATGAAAATCAGTGAGGTGGGAGTATTTCTGTGGTTTTCCAACGAGGACAAGAGACCTGTGCTGACTGAGACTAATGTGCATACTCACACTGGTCCTCAGAGGCAGGACAGGCCTGGCCCAGCCCGTCCTGTGATAACAGGCAGGAGCAACCTGACTGCAGCAGTAGCAAAGCTGGATGAGGTTTGTAAATTACATAACATTGTTTGTGTCACTGGAAGTTAATTATTCACATCTGGTTATCAGTGCTGTCACTAAGACTTTATTAAAAAATTATAGAAGTTGTCTTGGGTACCATGCTGTTAAAACGTAAGTAAAACAAAGATGGGCAAAAGACAGTTTTTACATTGCCTGATCCTTCATTCCTGGTTCAAGGAAGGATTTCCACAGTCTAAGAAGAAATTAAAGTGATAGTGCTGAAGTGACAATTTCATTTGCTGCCTAATTTGAATTTTTTTCTGTCTTTTAGATGTTTATTGACACTGCAGGGACTAGTAACCCACAAATTGACAAAGTTCCATCAATAGTGAGCATACAAACCCCAATGAAATTCAGGTAACTTTAATAAAGTAGTTTTCATTCCTGAGGCCAAGGTTTATGGAAATAATGCATATTTAGATAAACAATAATTTTTGTCTTTTAGATTGACAAATCCTTCAAAGCAGTTGATTTCCAGTCAGCAGCTTGAGAGTGAAAATGCAGTAATGGGTAAAGTACCACTGTAATTTTTTTAATGAGGCTGGATCATATAATTATAAACCAGAAAATATATGGACCAAATTTTCATTCTGGTATTAAGAGAGCCACCATTTGTGTTCATTTGTACCTTGATTATTTAGTTTAAATAATAATAATAATTTAGTTTAATTTTAATAATTTGATCTAATTAATAATACTATTTAGCAGACAGGCAGATTCATTCTGCACTGACCATTGCCAATGAAAGATTCCAACATCTCCTGTAAATTCACACTCCAGACTCAAATTACTTGGATAAACCAGAATCCAGTCTTAAAATCTGCCCAGAAAGCATGAGAAAATGCAAAGAGAAGTAATTTAGGAGTTTGGAGCATCAGATTAAGATTATTAAAGATGAAAATTAATGAGAGAATACAGAATGCTTATAGAAAAAAACCAAAATAGGGTAGTTACAAATACATCTATAGTTTTTGAAATCACAAGGCACTGAGCTTCAGCATAAGTATTTTTTCTAATTATACTGTCAATTTAGATACATCTAAAATATCATAGTCAGTATTTTTTTTGTAAATAGGATACTAATTCTGTGTCCTGACACACAGAACCTTAACCCACAGTGCCTGAGATGTTGCCTGGTCTGAAGCTCAGAGCTGGTAACATTCCTTCTCGTCCCTCACCCTGGCTTTGCCCAGTGCTTCAAGCTACACTTCATCACTGTCACACGGATGTGCTTTTTATATTGTTCCCACCTGGTTTCCATTGACTGGTATTGGCACTGTCAGAGGGCAACAGTTGGATTAGACAAACACTGCGCTCTCAGGGAACAATGGGTGGGTTTGAAGAACACATCAAACCACAGAAGAGCCCTGAGTAAAGCTTTAACAACAGTGACAACGTAGCGGAACAAGAGGTGATTATTATGGATGTAGTCACTAAGTGGGTCATTGTGAAAGCCACAGTCAGAACACTTACTCACCAACACTTTTCTCGAGGATTCCTTCCCAAAATGCAATTTTAATGTGTCTGTTTAAAAAGCTGTTTCAATGCAGGCAATGCTGTCTTTTTTTGTACAGCAAGCCAAGAGGCCAAACGTGGTGATAAAGAAGCAGATGAGCCGAAGGAGTCTTCATATGTACCTCAAGTAAGCAGAGCATTTCTTATATCATAAGAAATTATTTAGAATAGTCAGAGTATTTTGACGTATTTAAAGCAGGTATTGCAAGAGGTGAGTCTCAAACTGGCAAAGGGACCCATAAGACACGGGACAGGTGATGAGCTCATTGCTCTTGATCACATCCATGTTCTGAGGGTTTTTATGCTGCTGCTAACAGGAGGCTCTTTAGGGTGACTATCCTGTGCACATCACAGTTTTTGTGTCAGTTGGTGGACAACATTCATCGGTGTGAGCTGATGAAACATTCTGAAAAAAGGGCTGCATTTGAAACTTATTTCCCTCACAGAACTGTAATAAACAGGCTCAGTGCTGCCTCCGAGCACTGCTTTTATCAGCTTTCACCATGCCATGACATTCAAGTCAGTTGTTTTGCATATGTAAGTGGCACCAAGATGTGGCATAACGCCCACCAGACACTTGCTCTTGTTCACTCCTCCCATGGTGGAACAGGGAACAGAGTCAGAAGGGTAAAAGTGAAAAATCTGGTGGGTTGAGATAAAGGCAGTGTGAAAGAGAATAAGGAATTAATCCATAGTGTCCTATCTAACAGGTTGTTTTTTAGCTGTTTCCAGGAATATAGGGCTTCATCACTCATACCAGTTGCTTGGGAAGGCAGATGCCACAACTCCAAACTTTCCCCTCTTCCTCTTTCTTCCCCACAACTTTTATTGCTGAGCGTGACATTACATGGTGTGCAATGACTCCTTGGTCAGTCAGGGTCAGATATTCCAGCTGTCTCCCCTCCCGGTTTCTTGTGCACCCCAACCCACTCACCAGTGAAAGAGAAGCAGGAAAGGCTTTACTTCTGAGAAGCAGAAAAGACCTTGACATTGTGTGAGCCCTGAGCAGTGAGTAAAACATCCCTGAACTGTCAACCAGGACAAATCCAAACTCTATCCCCATGCCAGCTACTGTGAAGAACATGAACTATTCCACACAGCCACAACCAGCAGACAAAATCAAGATCTGAAATATTCTCATCCTCTGCTTGGCTCACTACAGAAAGCAGTGGGTGTAGAAGGGTGCCTCTAAAACAATATTGAGTCTGGTGGAAATTGCTGCACAGAATCCAAGTGTACATTCTCATTTAACTTTTTCTCAGGAAGAGAAAATGTCTTGGTCAACCAAAATATATTCCAGCAGTGATGTTCCTTATTCAGAATCAGTTAGTTCACAAGTTTCTCTATATTTTGGATGAAAATTTTAACTGAGGAGAAGTCCATTTTGAATTAGGTATATTAAGCTTGCAGTTTTAAAGATGGTTAGTATGTCACTGTGTGCATTTTATTAACATTCTTTTATTTTTCACAAGACTAAAGTTAACTAGCCCTAAAACATATAATGAACATATTTATATGTAAAGGGACTAATGATGATTTCGGAAATTTTAAATGTTACAAACGTTTTTGTGTATTTTGTTTTAACAGGACTTATACACAGGTTTTAAGCCAAATGAAGATAATCCTGACAGAGCAGAAGAAAGTGCAGAACCTTTTCTAAGACCACCTAAGACACCTGACCTAAGGGGGAAGAAAACCCAGTTCCCTGAGACACCTCCATTTAACTTGTAGGATTCCAGCTTTTGTTTCGATTATGAGCAAAAAGTTGTGCTGATTATTGTACAAGCATTTCTGCTGTTTTGAAAGATACTATAGAAAGAATTTTCTAGAAAACTAACCTGAAAATATTCAGATTTTTTTCTGACTTACTCTAGGCATTTATTAGGTTTTCTTCTTACAGTATAATTTCCACTTGAAGCTGTTTTGAAAGAGCAGGACTCTGCTTAGAAATACGTGAGACACATTGTCCTTTCCTGCAGTAATGTTTGTAACTCTGATTTCCAACTTTAAACAGGGGGATTTTTGTTAAAAGTGTAGGGAATTGGTAAGAGCAGCACCTCACTTGGATTCAAAGAATTGTGTTACATGTTCTGTGATGCAAAAAACAATTATTGATGGAAGATATGGGGATCTAAAAAACTGAAAAACCAGAAAAAAAAATAGAACAAAAAAAGGCATAATTCCTTAAAAAACCACAATTATAATTTATTATTTTCTGCATTTACAGCATTCAGAATTTAGGTTGTGAAGAAGGAACGTCAAAATCTCCTGCTTTCTTTTCTCTCATGAACTTCTCCGAGAAGTCACCTGCCTTTAATTTCTTTGGTTCTTCTGTGCTTGGGGCACAAAACTCATCTGATGAGGTAAAAATGGTGACTTGTGAACACTGAATTTCAACAAAGCAAAAACATGTGATGAAAACAGCATTGACTGTGATGAGATTTTCACACTAATTAGTTTTGTAGCAAATTACTTTTTTAATGTCCTGCTTAATTTTACATCTGATGTCCTTTGGAAATATTAAACCCTTTTCCTGGAAATGATGCAAATAAGGGATTTGAGCCCAATAGGTACCTCCAATTTCAGTGGATGTGCTCAGTCTTACAATTCCTAGATGGAAGCTGAAGGAGGGATGAAGGAAAGCACCATTTCATTTTGTGTTTTGTAAGGACACATGTTGTTGGTATCTCGTAGCATGAGCTGCGTGTAGGGGAGAACACACTGGTGGGTGGTATGTGAATTGTTTAGGAATGAGGTGGGTATTAAGCCACCTAGTGCTGTCAGAACCCACATTATTTTGTGCCTGCTCAGAAGCAGAAACCAAGAATTCACCAGGCTGTAGCAGACGTGAGATCCTCTGAAGCTAGATGGGAGTTCTGAAGGACTTCAGTATTTATTTTAAATCTACCCCAAGGACTCTCCTCAAGAGTGACAAGTGGTTCTCTGGCTACTCTTCCTGGCAGTGTCAGGTCCTACTGAGCAGGAAGTAACTATGCTGTTTCTTAGAGTTTTTCTAAAATGTCACAGAATTAAATAAGTTGGAATCTCCTCATTTTGAAAAAACAACAGTAAGGCAGATCAGCTTTTGGACTGTTGTCAGTCAGAGGGTTTTTCTCCAGAGGAACTGAGGGAGGATGTTTGCAGATCTGATAGAAGAGTTTACCTTGCAACTTTAGGGACTGATATACACCTTTAAATACAGATTTTATGAAGTCTGCTAACATTCACTGAGACAGTGTCTTTCTCATCAGAAGCTTTTCTCATTTGCTAAATAAAATACTTGTTTACATTACAGGGAGAAGAAAGTTTTTCTGTGGGAAACCTGAACTCTGTGTCTCCACACAAAGATATTGGTAAGTGAAACTCAGATATACTTGTGTGTACCAAGGTTATGCTCATGTCTGTGTGTCTGGCAAGCTCATGATCCAGCTTAACAGAGCACCCCTGGTTGTCTGAAAGGACCTTCAGTTGTGATAATGGAGCTCAGTGGTTTATTGTGCTCACTGGAGTTTGGATGAGTTTAAATCTTTCCTTGCATGTTTGGCTTCAAACGTCTGAGATATCACGGAAAAAAAAAAAAAAAAGGAGGCATGAGAAAGAAACAAATAGGGAGAGTGGTAGGTGTGTTTGAAGCAAACTGAGAGGACTTGCAAGGGAGAAGGAAAATTCAAAGTTTCATCATGGATAAAAAAATCAGTTCCTTCAATGTAAGAAGTTGTGGTACTTAGTGAATACTACTTTAACTTAAAAACACCAGCTTAGAGTTGGAAAGAGTACATCTGCTTGGATTTTTTCCTCCTTCAACTAAAATGAAATTATAGTTTCCTTTTGATGAAAGAAATCTCAATAGTAAATTGACTTTTATCAGTGTCAACTGTTAAAGGTACACAATGTAGAAATAAGCCCAAGAGAGGAGAATCAGACTGAAGATAGTGTCTTTCACCCAGTAAGAGTGATCCACATGTTCTGTGTGAAATCCTAGATTTTCTGAAAGGAAAAGCTATTTTTTCGTGATATCAATAGGGTCAAACTTTTGATCAATCACTTTTCTGAAGGGACCTGTAATTTACACTTTTCATTCTGAGGTGCTACAAGTGCAAAGCTAATATAAAATCTAAGGCTTTATCCGTGTGTAGCTGTTGCAAATTGTGTGAATTCTGTGCCACTAAATAAAAATTCAGGTGTTTTTCTGCCAGTAGCTTTGCTTTTCCAGCTATTTCAGTAATTGATCACATTGTTCTCTAAAGAAACACTTTTGCAGGTTCTGTTTACAAAGCCCTCTGTTGCTCTGTTCCAAAATGTACCAAGCAGAAGTGTTTTATTGTTCTAAATCATTCAAGTGCTTCATACCTCCTTCAATGTGGATCCTGAAATAACATTTCTAGTGCAGAAATAAACACACAGCTGCAGGTTGATGCTCAGCAGAATGTTGGGCATGATATGTTATTAAAGAAACACGTGCTGAATGCAGTATTCTCTCTGTAAGATTTAATCTAATAACAAATATATTATGTATTTGATATAGGGAGCTTGTTTGGGAAACGAGAAAGTGAGGATGCATTTGCCTTTTCCTTCCACTCGGAATCGACTTCTCACGCATTTGGAGATGGAAAAGATGACTTTAGTTTTCCATTTGCATTTGGACAGGATCAGAGATCATCCCAGTCTCCTTCTATGAAAGGTTTTCATTCTTCATCACAAAATACAAAGCCATTTTCACTCTTTTGAATACCTTTGACTTCCTTTTAAATTCTTTTCCTACTTAGCCTTGACAAATGTTTTCGGTTTCTGAAGTTAAAGTACAAAGCATTTAATCTTCTCCTTTCATTTCTCATAAGAATACATTAGTGCAGTTGCTGCAAGAGCACGTGTGTGTTCATCAGCTACACATGCTTTGAGATGCAGGTTTCATTTTTCTTATTTGTCTTCTAAATGTGTTTTTTTCATGAAATGTTATGATATGCTCTTGCTAAATTGACACTTACAAGCAGCAGAAATATAATTTTACAGCAGTGTGTTGTGATAATTCAATGTCTGTGTGAGAGCATATAAACATCTACATGAGTGCTTTCAGCCTCTGGTATAAACTAAATTACTAAATTACTCGTGTTAGTAAGAGTGACTGTTTATTGTAGCACTAAAAGCTGAATTTAAGCTAAAGACACTGGTTTAAGTATGCTGTGTATAAGAGCTGATTTATAAAATTGTTGAAATAAAGATTTTTATTAATTTTATGTAAAGTTTCATAGGGATATTTCTTAACGTCTGGAGGGAAGCAATATTGCATTTATAATAACTAACATTTCAACTCCTGTCTTTCTACTGGGAATACTGAAAGCAAGTTTCTTCCTCTTTATCTGGTGTCTTTAAAAAAAAAGACATGGACAGCTCCTGAAGTCTAACTGTGGCCAGTACAGGTATATCCCTCAGTTCTCCAGAGGTGCCTTTCCTTATGGAGGGAATGGCTGCCAAGACAATAGCAGGGTTACTCAGCGAGGAATTCTGACTGTTCTCAGCCACCACACCCTTGTGCCCTGGGAATCCCTCAGAACCACCTTCTCTAGAACCACAACCTTCACATTTATGGCCTTTGAAGGAAATACCAGGTCACTTTGGAGTTTTTACTGTCACTTTGGAGTTTTTTTCTGTTACATATCAAGCATAATTTATTCATTTTTGATGCTCTTTATGAATTTATAAGGGAACTGGGTTTCTCAGTCATTTATTATCAAGTAAACACCCTGACAGCAGGCAAACAAAATAAGAAAAGGGCCACATCATTCAATAGATTTCACAGAAGACATTGTAAATTCACAAACAGGTCAGAAGTGCACATAGACTGTGGACAAAAAGCATCCTACCCATAGAATCTGCCCGAAAATGTCAACCAAGTCCGAAGAGGAGTAGAGCCCCTTTCCCTCTGCTGACCTGCAAAGCCCTGAGTGACCAAAAGCTTGGTTGTCTGTGCCACTCTCTTTTCTGCTAAACTCCTAAAGGTCTCAGGACTATTCTTGTGCAGCCCAGCTTTTCTTAAGTACTAGTGCCCAGAGATTTGTGAAAGTTGAATTTTTTTTTTAACTGGATATGAATCAGGAGTGAAGTCCAGCTAATAAGAAGTGAGACACAGTTTTTCTGGTCTACTGCATACCTGGCAATCTGAAAAACATAAGGTAGAGGCAAGTTTGAGATTGTTGGGGGCTGAAGCTTTATTTCCTGTCTCCTCTCAGATTCTCTCATCCATATCTCTGACATTACAGTCCAGAAGTCAAGACTGCAGGTTCAAGTGGGAGAAACTGAGTATTTACTGACACAAGTTGGATAGGCTGATTAATAACACAGAGGAGAAAGCTGCTTCAGAAGAAGGAACCACTCAGCATTTGTGATACTTTTCCGAGCTCTAAGAGCGCGTACTGCTTATAAACACACACTGAGACTTTTTTCATTACTATCAAATTCTGCCTTAAAATAGTCTGGTCCAAAAGGTGTGTGGACTGAGATTCTCTTGCCAGGGTAGCAAGGGCTGTTTCAGAGCAGAATGCCAGGTGCTACAGGTATTACCACAGCTGAGCTGGGGACCTGTAACCTCCAGCAGCAGGGTGGCAGTGGCAGCTGGGAGCTGTAATCTCTTAAAAGCAGTGCAGCTGTCAGCAAAGTGGCAATATGGTTATCCTGGGCCCTTGTGCTGGGAATCCTTGGAAAAGGGGGGATGTTGCCTTTTTGTTCTGTCCTTGCGTTGCCCCTTGTAAAACAGAGTTCAGGTTCACAATCAAGCCCTAAGGTGTTAACAGCAGAAAAATAAGCAGAGCAGGAGTTTGACCTTGAATCTTATATGAGCATCCTAACCAGCAGGCAAATGTTTCTTTGTTCCATTTAAGTTTATAGTGAAGTTTTGGACAGCAAACTACGTAACTTGAGAAATTCCCTGTAAAAGGTACTGTGCCACTCTGCATAAGGTCAGTGCTGGTTAAATGAGTATTTGTGGTAAATATTCTATGTCTGAAAAAATCAAATTTTTATTTTGTTGAGCAAAATGTTTCAAGAGCAATTAATGAAATTTGCACTCCTACCTGCTGCTGTGATGAGGTGCCTCAGCTTTCTTTCTCCCTCAGAAATAATAACTATATGGAGATGTCATTTTTTCTGATCAGAAATACCACAGAGAGCATTTCTCCACATTTGTCTTGTGTGCAAAGTGGTCTTTCAAGAAAAAAAGATACCATGATTTGTAAAATAACATAACACTTTGACTGGAGCACCATCTACTTTTTTACTGCTGATTTTACTGATGCAGAAATGTGAAGCGTGTTTATAAACAGTTGGGGATATTTTGCTAACAAATAAGCAACAGCCGGTTAAGTTTGATGCTAAAAAATTAATTTAGAAACAACGAGGTAAAGACATGTAACAACTTACAGCAGTTGTGGGATATAAGATTTATTATCACGCTGTTTTATGGCTTCACTCACCACTTCTGTTAGGAAACAAGACATCCAGCAAACTGTTCCCACCCAAAAATCAAGTTTCATATCAAGAGCAATTTGTGATT
This sequence comes from Pitta sordida, assembly GCA_013390025.1. Taxonomy (NCBI): domain Eukaryota; kingdom Metazoa; phylum Chordata; class Aves; order Passeriformes; family Pittidae; genus Pitta; species Pitta sordida. The sequence goes on from WEKX01015101.1 coordinate 324,388, forward strand.
TCTCTGTAACTTCACTCAAAGTCTATCAGTATAAAATGCATATGCCCAGCATAACACCCTGTAAGACAGATTTTGTCGTGCTGTTATGTGTAATACTTAAGGTGATAAAACCACAAGAGTTTTATATTTTATGTCAGAAAAACTACTCAGTATTCCAGTAAGAATTGGGCATCTTATAGTGCTAAAATTGGTTCTTTACCATATTAAATTGCCAACGACATCATTGTGTGAATACTTTGAGGGGGAAAAAAAATGTATATGCCATGACACTGTAGACTCATCTAATTGCTCACTGATTTTATGTGTGATATAGCAAGAGAAACCAGAATTCTGGGTTGGAAACTTGCAGTGGTACAAGAGGGATAAAACTGGAGTTACAACCCACAGTGTTGATTAGAGAACATTGGATGTAAGTACTGGCTCTGTTTCTAGCTACCTGTCCAGTTTCACAGTAGGATGCAAAAAATGCCACCCGGATCATTAAACATCAAATAATTAATTGAAACCCTGGTTTGAGTTGCAACTATGTACTATTTACACTTTGAGTTGCAGACTTTCCACACGAGTAAAGTACAGCACTGAACCCCACCACAGTTCTGTGCATTGTTACCTCCCCAGTCTGGGCCCTATGCAAAGAAAAAAAAAAGTATATTTAATTTTTAATTTCAAGAGTAGGAATGTAATTAAAACTTCATGTTGGAAGTAACAGGTCATCTCTGCCTGTTTGTGGGTAAATGCAGCCTTTGGGGGCAGGGGTAGAAGAATCACTGCGCCCTGAGCAAACAACCTTACACTGCAGCATTAACACGTTTAAGTATTTTGAGGAAATAAGGTTTAAGTGCTACATATTGTAACAGATTGGAATGTGTAGACTTACAGTATTAGATGGTCGTAATCCCCCCACTGCAAGGCTGATTGCAAGGGTAGCAAGAGTTGGCTAATCCTTTTCGGCCAATGGCGTAAAACAAGGATTAGTTTTTCATTTACTGCAACTGAGTGGGTCATTAGGATCCAAAGACACTAATGAGCCTGAACAGGCAATTGGATTCTGGTTTAAAAGTTATGGACTAGTTTGAAAGGAGATTGATTGTGTCTTTTAATGATTTAAAACACAATGTTTCGGTGACCTTTTGCCTGAAAAAAAAAAAAAATAATTGATGAAGTATATAACCACCACAGAACACAAACCTGGAATGTTGACTTTTTTCCCTCCTGAAACTTGAGTTGTTGCCGGATTCGTTGCCTTAGAGGCTGAATGGCTCATTTAGAAATCTCTCTGTTGCCATGCTTTTATGTTCTACTCTTGATGTCTCCAGAGTTGACACAAGTCACATGCAATCAAGTCTGTGTTCCTGGTGGACAGGCACTGTCCTAATATTCTCTGACTCACACCCAGGTTGTTTGCAGCTCAGCAGTTCTGCTTCCAGACACATCACTTTGTGTTCTGATGCCAACATCTTGCTGAGAAATTGCCTCTTGGCACGTTGTTTTTTTGAATCATCTACCTTGCTTGATTTGATGTGAAAACGATGCTCTTTTTAGCGCTTGCAACACGTTACCTTTGGAAAGGTAAATTTTTCCTCCCCACTTTGCTACATCCCAGGTTTTCTTCTTTTCAGGAATGGCTTGAATTTAGAATTAATGGGTAGCTTGTGTTTGGTTGCATTCAAATCAAAGAATTCTGCCAAAAGATTATGGAGGAAATATCAAAAGATGAATATTACTGTGTTAATAGAATGTTAGACATATTCAAAAGGCAAATAATTAGACTATTGCGACTCTCCAGGAGAAACAGTGTAAATATTTTAATAACATGAACTTAATTTTGTGTGTGCTAACACAGTTCACAAAGCAGCCATAAAATTGTTTCGCACAGCACAGTGCTTACTCCGTAATCTTTGAGACCTGGATTAGGGAAAATCAGGGAAAGAAGTACAGGGCTAAGTGAAAAAAAGTTCTTGCTGGTGGGGAACCAGCTGCTCTGACTGGTGGGAAGCTTGGAAGCTGACAGTTCGTACTGAAACCCAGTCTGGAGCTTGCTGTTCTTGTCTGCTCCCCCCTTCTGCCAGAGCAGGGCTGCCTTGAGCTAAACTCTTGATGCTCCTTTTTCTTTTTCTTGAGGCACATGTGTGGCAAGTTGTAACTGTTTCCACAAAATGCATGGTGCTGGGATCTCTGCCACAGCTGCAAAAGGCTCATGTCCAGAAGTTACGGGCACCAGAAGGGGTTAAAAATGTTCCTTAACAATTACAAAGTCCTCTGTAAGAAATGTTTCCCTTACATTCCAGGGAGGTGTTACCCCAGCAGGTCTGGTGTGCACCACAGTTTCAGATCATGCCACATGGGCTTACAGATGTCACTGGACACAACATTTCAAAGTGATTTTTATTTCCTTGGGAATCTTTCCCTTAACATCAGCAGAGCTGATGATCTCAGTGCTCCACAAATTGAAGGAGTTACCAAAGACAGCTGCCTATTTATTTTTCTTCATCACAGTTGGAAGAGGCTCTTGGAAAATACAACGTTTGTTACCAACATGATCTTGGGAGTGAGGAGTTACACCAAGGCCCTGACAACCTCTGCTGGTTGCTGTTTTGTTGGAAGGAGAGTGATGCAGAACCATGGCTTCTTAGATTATTTTTCTTCAGCTTCACCTAATAACTTGTGAATCATCATTGGAGACCAAAGAGTAGAGAAAAAAAAGGATGTAAATTATAAATTATGTGGAAACTAACACCAAACTTCAGAGGTGCTTTTAAAGCCAGGTTGGCCAGCCAGCCAGAGCACTTAAAAGAAGCTGATTCTTTGAAGTAGGTCATGACTTCATGTAAACTTCCACTTTACCTTGGATTGTACTCTTCCCAAGTTTCAAAAAATAGACTAAAAAAATGATTTTTCTGTTTTTAAATTTATCAGAGGAGAAGAATTCTGATCACAAAATCGTGGTGATAACAGTTGGGTGGGGAGGTTTTTCTGCTTTAGGCAAACTTCACAGACCTGAGAGCTACAAGAGTGGCCTCACACTGCAGAATTTGGGGGCTGATGTTGCTGCATAGGCTTGTAATTCACAGAATATTCTGAGTCAGAAGAGACTCACAAGGACCATCAGGTCCAACATCAGGTCCAACAAATTAACAAATATATAATTAACTGTATCAACAAATTAATACAGTATAGTAGTGACTGAAAATTATAATCTCCTGAGTGTCAGGTGCCTCAGATGGTAAAGATGTAAACAGAGAGGTATCAAAATCACCAATTGTAGTGACAATTTTTTAAAGAATTGTTAAAGCCAGTAATTTGATGGACAGAAGAGATCAATTTTCCAGATTGTTGTTTTTAACAGATTCGTGTTTCTTAGCAATAGGACACTTGGGATACTCGTTACTTTGGAACTATCAATTGGCCTTATGTGACTGTGTGGCCACATTATCACAGTCATGGAGTGTCTCATGATCCTCAGTAACAACGAGGACCTGAGTTTGGGGTCAGATTGTTGGGGGGCGTTGGATTATTGTAGACTTGCCACATATCTCCAGACAGGAATCTTCTGAACTGTGTTCAGGTGGGTACCTGAACCCACCACTGAACCATCTATGGGTATGTCTGTGACTATTGATAACGATATTTCCAACATCTGTGTATTCACATAAAAGAGTTAAAAAATGTTAATGGCAGGCAGGATGATTTTCTGATAGCATCAAGGGACTATAAGGGTTTATTTTCTGAAGAAACAGAAATATTGCATCAGAAGGGTGAGATACAGGTCAACCCCCATTGCACATAAAGTGTCTGTGGGCTGGGCCTAAAGTCACTACCCTAACCAGGATTTGCTGGGGTGTGGAAGATCCACATGTGCCATCTGCTCATGTCCCTGTGCAGATGATCCAAAGGAGAAGAATTCCTGTGTCGACAAAATTTCCCTAGCATTGTCTTGTGTGTGTCTGTGATCCCAGCAGAAGCAGAGGGTTGAGGCCCAAGCCTTTTTTGGTGTGTAAATGACACATTTACAGCAGCAGCACACACTGCCCTGCATGTTTATCACAGCTAGCTCACATATTGCAGTGTCAATGTTTTATCACAGATGTAACAAAAAGGGAAAGAAAAAAAAAAGAAGGGTGCTCCAGTGGATACTGTACGTGTTTCAGTTTCCTCTGTTGATTTAAATCCGAGCTGACACTAGTGGAATAAAGTAGATTGTCAAAGGCTGGGCAGAGTGCTTTTATCATTGGCAAGTATTGGCATTACATAAAATAATGATTTGAATTTCTGTTTTCTGTCTTTTGTGGCTTACTCTGTCAGTTATGGTGATGCTTTTGACAAGCAATTGCTGCTGGGTTAGTGATTTCTTCCAGAGCTTCAGAAATAGTTAAGTTATCTGTTATTATCATCCTATCAAGACTGACAGTTGATGGTCAATGCTTACATATTGTCTTTGTAAATTACAAAATGAAGTTAGGAGCAGCAAATGCATCTCTTGGCTTTTTTAAGGTTAATTCCACGGGATTATTTGTCATCTACTTCTTCTCAGGCAAGGAAGATGAAAGTTCTCTGCTGAACGTGTCTCTTGGAAGCTTGTAGTGTTGTGGAAGTATTTAGATTTCTGCAGGTTTCTGAGTGGAAGGTGTTGTTAGAACAGGTGTGTGCTACAGTACAGTGGCTCTGTCACTACGGTGGGTTTATAACCTAAAGACCCACATAGGTAATGTTTAGATGTACATTAAATTTCCCTAGCTGAAATTCTAGGCCTTACATAGGAAATTCTGTTATTGAGGGTTGTAATATGAATAGAATTTAATTAATGTACCAGGATGTTACAAGGGCATGTAGTGACAGGACAAGGAGGGGAGGCCTTAAGCTGAAGGAGGGCAGATTTGTATCATTTGTCAGGAAGAAATTCTCAGCTCTAAGGGTAGTGAGGTACAGGCACAGCTTGCCCAGAGCAGCTGTGGGCTCCACATGATTGGAAGTGTTCACAGCCCAGTTGGATGAGTCTTGGAGCAACCTGGTCCAGTGGAAGGTGTCCCTGCCCAGGGCAGGGGGGTTGGAAAGAGGTGAGCTTCAGGGTCCGTTCCAACTCAAGCTGTTCCATCAATTTTCCTAGTTGGAAGAACATTGCTGCTATTACAACTTCAAAGATTTTTTTGGGGAAGCAACCTTTCCCATTCTCCACCAATGAAAGCAAGGACTGTCTGCATTACTTTGTAGTTATAGCTGGGAGACCTACAAAGCAATTGTCATTCATATTGCAGTGCCCAAAGGGCACAGCGTTTTTAAGGCCTCATTGTGTTATGCCCAATAAGAGAGTCTGGACCTTAAATATTTTACATTTTGAAGACAGGGCAGACATTGATGGGCTGGATGATAAAACCCTGAGTGATTCTTACAAGTGTTAAGCAACTTGTCTGGAAAACAAAAGTGATCAGCACCTCTCAGTACGAGTCAGTCTGAGCCATCGAGCCTGTAGGACACATTAAAAGAAAGCATCAACTAAAATACTAAAGAAAAAACAATTCCCACCTTTCATGGTATTGGCATTGTAGGGAATAAGCCTTAAAAGAAATTCTAGACCTTTGGAAAAAGTACTATTTGGGAAGCAAATGGAATTCTTCTTGTTGGCCAGGTTTTGTTAGGATGTCTCAGGGTGGCATCACGCACCGAATTCAAACCAGGCCATTTCCACTAGATCAGTGTTCCTGACAAGCTGTGCTCTGAGCAGAGTTGTCACCAGGAACTCAAGCTGGCAGAAATTTATAAAATCTGAAAAACAGCAGCTTTCAAAGTGTTGAATGTCCTTTCAAGTGCTTGTCAGTCCAGAAAGATGATGAAAGAGCAAATCAGATGAGGGAGGGAGAGGCAAACGGCAAGAAGGAAAAAAATTACAGGCGAAAAGAGACAGACTGACAATTCGTGCCTGAGATGTAACACATTCACTCCTGCTTACCCTGAGATTGTAGCAAGACTAGAGGGAGGATTAATCAATGTTTGCATGTTCCAGAGGTGAATCCAAGCAGAGCAAGGTGCACCTTGCTCACAACACAGGTGAACACCCCCAGCCTCTGGAACGTTTCCTTATACTGCAGGGTGCAGCTCCTGTGCAGGGCAGTGGCATCAGCAAGATGCCAAGGGAGTGCCCTGGGAAACTGGCCTTATTTTTCCTATACTAAATCCTGTCTCTGTTGTGGCTATTTTTATTGCCATTACTACAGTCAGCATTGAAGCTTCTGGCAGCTGCTGTGGGAGATGGAAAGGAGGAACATATGGTGCTGAGCAATGTACTGAAGGTGCTTTGCGTTTGGGAAGATCCTTACAGATGTCACTGGTGGGTCACTTAAGGCCTGATTTTATTTCAGCAGAGTCAATGGGGATTTTGGCATTTATTAGTAGGAGCAGAAACAAAACCTTAATCCCTGGTAATTCTGTTTGTATTACATTATACACAGAGTGTCACAGATGTGTGCAGTACACTGTGAAAAACACAGGGTCATATGCTGCTGTCACCTGCTCTCCCAAAACAATGAGACTGAAGCCAGAGCGGGCCTGCAGACAGGCAGGATTGGGTCACTGTTTCAGGCCACCAATTTAATTTTTTTTCCATGCCCTGGGAGAGAAAATAAATTTTTGGGAAGTAGATGTGTGTCACTAAACTTAGTCATGCCGCCTCCTGTCTCACTGCTGGTGAGCTCTCAGGATGCTGAGAGTATCACTTGGCCAGATGCAATGTCAGTTACTGCATGTGTTGTGAGATCTGGAGCAGAATGACAGACACGAAGTGAAAGGGAGGGCACTGAGACAGGGGTTCAAGCAGGGGAGGACAAGCAAGAAAACAGAAAATAAGCAAGAAAGCAAGATATGAGAAAAAAAACAGGATCATGGAGAGTGAAGAAGGAACACTGGGTGGGAAAATAGATGCCCAAATGGGTTCTCTTAATTCCAGCTGAGTCACTGTTCTTTGACCCAAATGCTTTATCTCCTCAGTGTCTCCTCCCTGCTGAGCGCTGGCTCAGGTGAGCGCTGGGCTCTACTCTGAGGACGTGGCCAGCTCCTGCCAGGCAGGGACCTCTGCCTCCTTCCCACTTTTGTAGCTCATTGTGAGGACCTCAATGGCCGATTACATCAGCTTAGATGGGCAGTGATCTGAGGAGACGCAGAAGTAAAGGCATAGCCAGTAAAACCATTGCTGAGACAGACGGCAGCGAAGAAATTTGGAAATCCCGAAGCAGAAATGCCTGAGCCTCTGTGCACTTCCACTTACGTAACTCCCCCATTGTGCCAAGTGCCAGCCCTGGCACTGGGCACTGCCACACTGGCCTGGCTTGACCACAGCATAAAGTATCTTTTCATTTGGTGCTTGTTCACAACGTGCCTCATTGTTCTGCAGTGCTGGCCTGGACATGCCAGGGTGGCTGCTCTTCGTTTGTGAACTGGGTTGCACTTAATCCAGGCACTGCTCCAGCACCTCAGGCTCTGTGAGTACTGATGGCTGCTAGAACAGGACTTCAGTCTGTCCAGCTTCTCGGATACACTCTCAGGAACTCAAGGACACTTTGAGCATCGCAAATGGAGGATGCCAGTGACACTGGGGTGGGATTCTTGTGATGGATGGAGCCAAACCCCTGAACTCGCAGCTCCCTTCCTTTTCCATATCCTTGTGACTGCTGGAGGTGCCAGCTGAACTCAACAAAAGAGTTTGTTGACAGCATCGTCCACAATATTTATCGTATGATAAATTTCTTTCATATGAAGAGTTTGTTTAATAAGAAGTCAAGTATTAATTGAGTCTGTTTATGCTCCTGATACTCCAGAGCCAGGGAATGCAGAGCAAGGACAAAGCAAATGCTGCTTTTCAGCTTTGTTCCTGTTGATGGTAATTACAGCATGGTACAAGCACCACTCACACTCCTGAGCTGGCAGATCTGACTGTTTGTGCCTTCGTGACCAGCAAGAACTTTGTCTCCAGAAACTGAATATGTGCAAGCAGAGGTGTGTGCACACAGACAGCAGCACAGCCCCTGTTCCACACCCACTTCAGCTCTGTGGGTACAGTAAGGTGTGGTATCAGTGCAGAGTCCAAATAAACTGCTGATCAATGTAAGGCCACTGTCACAGAATCAGAAGGATTTAGGTTGGAAGGGACCTTAAATATGATGTTGTTCCAACCCCCCTGCTGTGGCAAGGGACACCTTCCACTAGACCAGGTTGCTCCAAGCCCCATCCAGCCTAGCTTGGAGCATCTCCAGGGATGGGGCATCAACATCCTGGCAAGTCAGTGCTATTAAAGAAATTTCTAATTAGAATAGTTCTAAGTGCCATGTAAACTTTACTGGGACCAGTCTTGTTTTCTTTAGGTCAATGGCAAAGCTTTAAATCTATTTGTTTTATGTAGCCTCTGGAGAGCTGGGTCTCTCTCTGGACATTCACAAGTCTTCTGGTAACTCTGTTTTCTATGGATGTAAAAATTAGCATATGGCTTTGTCTCCATCATTGTTATTTTTGTGCTACAAGGTCTGCAAGAAGAGACAATCAAAGAATCATGGAGTTATTAAGGTTGGAAAAGGCCTTGTATGATCAAGTCCAACCATCAACTCAGTACCACCACCTTGTTCATCACTAAACCACATCCTCAAGTCCCACATCTACGTGTTTTTTGAATGCTTCCAGGGATGGTGATTCCAACACTTCCCTGGGCAGCCTGTACAAAAGCTTTTATTAGACTGAACAGGTGGGGGATAAAGCTAAGTTGGTTCATTTGACTTAACTTCAGTTGTGATGGTGCATCTTTTGGTTGTTTAGGCTGTAAATTGAACAGGGCACGATTAATCTCTTCCTGGGTGTGAGCTGAGTGTCTCTTACATGAAGGCCTCTGAGCAGGCGGTCATGATTCTGCAAAGCTGAATTATGATCTTAGCAATACACAAGCACAAATTCAGGATTCTCATTGAAAACAGACTCATGTACCACTGAAATGCCAAATTAGCAGGACATTTATGGGGATTAAATACTGTGAAGATGTATTGAGCTTTTAGCTCCAAGAATTTAAGGGGAAAATGTAACGAAAGCAATTCGAAGTTTTGGTTGAGAAAATATTTGTGGTGTTTTCTTAAGTTTTTTTTACTCCCCAGGAGAATAGTCTTTCTTTCCCCGGAAAAGATGTGGTTTTTCTAAAGCTATTGGCAGGAAAAGCCAACACCGTTCACTTGGATGTTTAATCACAGGTGTCTATTTGTGCTGGAGCTCTACCCTTTCCAAGCACAGCTGCTACTTCTGCTGTGCCCTTGGAACTGCTGTGGGTACTTTGGGCACGAGCCTGGTCACATCAGCCTTTTAATACAGCACCAGAATGACAGAAAGGAACCCTTCTCCCTACCAAATAAACTCTGATCTATAGAATACATTAAAGATGATACTGTGCTCTTAGGTCATACCTCTGTGTGTTTACTCCCCGCTTCATTTTATCAGGGAAGGTCTTTTGCTAACACAGGGTGTGTATTTGACCTGCTCACCTTCCCTTGCTGTGATGGAAAGGCCAGTTACTCAACATTCGAACCTCAGCTGGAGAATCAGGGAGAAAAAACCCTGTTCCCAGCACTTCCATCAGTCAAGATACAAGATTATTGACGATTTCCTCCTATATCTCAACAACCATCCCTTTTGCCAGAACACCTCTGAGACTGAACTTTTCTTAGCCCCCGCTGACGACAGTTCACCTCATGCATCTGCAAAACAAACCCAGTTTAGCTCCACTCTCTCTGTGTTTTGTGTATGTGCTTGTGACATCATTGAAATAAGCTTATCCTGCTCAGAAAGAAAAAAACCCAACATTCCTACCACAGTTTAGGTAAACCAAGCAATTATTCTGTTACTAAGTGTAATTAATGCCTAATGATTTGCTTTGATTAGTAGGACAATCAGCATCTGCTCCTAGAAATAGGGATTAGTAACCCAAGCCATCTCTAGTATTAGGAGGTAGGGGGTCCTTTTGTACTAAAACCTATTTTTCCACATTCATCACGAAGTAGAAAAGCCCTGTATTATATTCTAAATGCAGAATAAAGGGAAGGTAGTATATTCTTGAAAGAACATAGAGAAAGCTTTATAATGTCCTCATGAATTTGTGGGTTTGGGTGAAATGTGCATCTCCATCCTTTAAGAAAGAAATTACTCCCATCTAATTCTCTGATAATTTTTACAGACAAAGTTACAGCCAAAACATTTAAATTTTGCATCTTCTGGATGGTAGAGTCTCCTGGAACAGTTAGTTGAACTAAATAAGAATCTGCATTTATTATTTTTGTGTGGCTGATTACTGCTAAACGTTCCCAGTTTAGGAAATACAATAGAATGGTATTTTTCAGACATGATCGTAATTTTTCTAAATCCCCTGGTTAGTTTATTTTTTTATTTCCTGTATGGCTGAAGAATTACAACATACAATGCAGCCACAGGGCTAATCATTCTTTAGCATCTTCTATTGATCCTAGAGCTAGAGTGGAGTTAGATCCACCCACTAATCCAATCGTATAACAGACATCCCCATATGGTTAGTCCCTGGCTTTGCCTTAAGCCAATCAATAATCACTTTGACAAGGAAAAATAAACTTGGAAATTTTTTTTAATTATTTTTTTGGTTGAAAGGTTGGATTTCAGCTCTTTTGGGCTCCGAATGCTGCATCTCCCAAGCAATAACCAGGTGTTACAGATTCCTCAGTCACTTCAGCGTCCACTCAAAAATAACGCTTGCAATGGCTGGTGGATAACCAAGGAAATGGTCTCATTACTGGGATTAGGACAGAGCCAGGGACAGAATTAACTTGAGCCACACATCTTGTTTCTGAAAGCCTCTAAAAGAGACTGAACACCTCATAAATGAGTTGGGCTTTCGTTGTAGAACGTATAAACAAAAAAGTCCCTGAAGTAACAGCGCCAGCAGGATCAGGGAGGGTGTGTGATGTGGGCTCACCTGGAGACTGTTCCTCCCCTGGCTGGGGTTGGACAACACAGGAATGGAGAGAGGGGTCCTGGAAGGCACCTGGTGAGCACTTGGTCTGTTTTGTCCATGGAATGGTTTTACAGGGATATTCATCTGCTGTGGCTCGTGCAGTGCTGAATGCAATGAAGAGACACCACAAACGCCAACTTTTCATGTGGCTCTGCCTCAGCTCCTCTCTGGCTCTGGTTGGCTGAGGGCTGACTCCTGTGCTGGGTCTCAGGCCACACACGTCCCCTCTGTACCAGTTCCTCTGTGTCCAGAAACTGCATTTCCAATTCTCTTGCATGTGAATTCATGTGGCAGAGGGAGTCCAGCAGGTCAGGAATGGTGAAGGATGAGGATTGATGACCAAACATTCGCTGAAGTTTCAGTTTAATCCAGTGAATAGCTCTCTGATACCAAAACCTCAATATCCACAATGAACTGCCTTTGACCAGATGGGAACTGAAACAAAACCATTCCAATAAACTTAAAAAAATATACCATCAAACACCTGAACACATAAAGGAAGTCGGATTCCACAGTTATCATGTGTAAGCTAAATATATCTTACTCTGAAAATCCTCTTCTCTTCTCTTGGTTTCCTCTTGGCCTGTGTCTTTACTCAGATGGACTGTCCTATACATATATCTTATGTATAAACATACATAAGATTTACAATCACCTTCATATCCTTTTGGGTTTTTTCCCTCCTATTTATTGTGGCTTTGTCATGTCTTTCAGATACACCTTCCCTCCTGTCGCTTCTCAGGGTGCTGAGACACTTGAGCAAGCTCAGAAAGAGCAGATCACCATTTCTGTGACTGCACTAGGCCCTCTCTTTCTCTATTTATTCCTTGCACAGTGCCCACATGCAGGAGTGATTTATCTGCCAGGGAAGGACACAATGCTCAGAGCACATAAAGACACATCAATATTTACAGGTACTTTCTCCCAGCAGGACTTTAAATTAGAGAATCTAAACACCATCAGGTGCCAAGCACTCAGGATGCCAGAATTTTTTGGTGAAAACTATTTTTAAGGCAGAATACATACTGCACACAAAGAAGGATCCCAGCAAAAAATAACCTGCCCATAAGTTGCTCCAAATCCAGCTTCTGGGCAAAGGCTTCCCTGGTATGTATTCTCCAGCTGGAGGATGAGGACTGTTTAGGTGTATGTTCTCCAATGGGCCCCTCTATTCCTCATTGCACTGTGGTGCATCTTTTTACCTTTGCTTGTAATTAGAGCTGTTTTCAGGTTGGTCTCGACAGTCTGAAGTGGGATTTTTTTTTTTTTCCTGTTGAGCAATGTCACCAGGAGGTATATTAATGGAGAGAAGCCAAAGGTATTAAAAGCTATGAAATCCAACACTACAAAGGGGAGATATTCTTGTGTGTATTCCAGTGCAATCTTTGCAACACAAAAGCAGAGACAAAACGTCTCCCGTGTTTCTTCCCTCCCTTGAATTCCATCTCTCGCCGCCCTATTCCCTTTGCAGGTTGGTGAGTGGCTGCTGCTAAATATATGCATAATAGTGAAAACCACCACATAATACACTGCCTTGAAAAAGAGTCCTGCCAGGCTTTTAGGTCAAGGGAAGGAATGCCTCTTTCTCTCCTAGTTAGCTTGTCTTCCCATTTGCCTCCCTTTGCTTTATGAAAGAGCCGATGGGGAAGGTCTCCAGTTGACGGAGCTATTCAGAAAAAGACCTGACATTTTGAATCAGAATCGAGGCTGCCTCCAAACATCGTGTCCCCAGTGCTGTTAAACAATAGCAAAATACAATGAAATTCATATTTACTCAGAAAAACAAGGCACACAGGTATTTGATTTCAGGAAACCCAGATAATTGCCTTAGAAATGAAATCTGTGACAAATGGATGCGAAATGGATGGAACATGAAATAATATTTAAACCTGCAGGAGGAAGAGATGAGCCAACAGCAGGAAGAATCACAGATGTTTGCACTGTTATTCTGCAGAAAAATGCATAGATACATGGGGACAAAAGTATGGAAAGGGATCTCCACTGCTCTAAACTCTGTCCTTGGCATCACAAGCAGTTTGGTGACAGACATCAGGCTCAGAGAGACTCACAGCACAGCTCATGTGCCACTTCCCACATGCCACTGTGACATGTCCCTGCCTGCCTCTCTGACATCGATAGCAATTTTAACGCCTCTAGTGTGTTAAATTTGCACTTTCAGTGTGTTTAACACCCTCTTTGCGTGTCAGTGAGAACCTGGGTGACATTGGGGAGAATATTTTACCCTGTGCTGTGGGTAAAAGTTAAAACTTGTAGCCCTAAACCAATGGCAAAAATTCCTTATTGACCCCAAGATTGTTATCAGTTCAACCCTGATTTTGTGATGTATCACCCGCTGCTTGAGAGGTTTCAGGATCAGCAGAAGCACCAATTTAACTCACATGAAAATCCATCCACATGTGGATGTTTCAGAGGAGGCTGGAGAAAAGCAACCCCAAACTCCAGAAGTGGTAACAATGGTGAAAAAAGTCCTCCTAGAATCTTGTAAATGGCCTTTTGGACCTGCAGATGAAGTGGGTTCATTTTACTTGCTGGTCTCATCACCTCCTTCACCTCCCCTCGTCCTGACAGGGACTCTGCCATGGAAATTGTCACAGACCAAGCTCTGTCCCACTCCCCTGACCTGTGGATGGAACATCTCAGTGATATCCCTTTCTGGGTGATGACTCTGTCACTGTTTCTGAGAGCTCCTCGTTGTGAGGTGATTCCTGAGCTGTAAACTGACCCTGTTGCATGGTCAGACAGGAACTACCGGTATGTGCTCAAGATTCCCAGGCCACTGTGTGGCATTGCTTATCCCATCAGCCATGGAGATATCATCCCAGAGACTGACGTGAGAGCATAAAAACAAGCAGGTGAAGAAGGTCTTTGCACATACTGTTTGCATCAGCAATGGGACAGCCACGCTGCAATTAGATCTTCAGAGCTTCCAAGGGCAAAACTTTCCTCTGCAACCTTCATTGCATCTCTCAGTTTCATATTCACAAATACAGGATTTAATGTATAATCAACACCTACTCAGCACAAAGATCCTTCCTGACACCAGAGGAAAAGTTAATGTATGAAGAAATAAACCAGTATATAACTGAGATATCCCCAGAGCAGAAAGGAGTGGAGAAATCTGCCACTGCACATCAGGCATCTCTCTAACAGATCCATATTCATTCTGCTTAAATGTATTCTGGTAGTTTGTATGTGTTCCTTGCAGTTCCTAACACTTATATCTGATCTCTTTGTTAGGGACAGAAAATGTAGGCTTATTAGGATGTCAACACACAAGGAGTACAAAGTAATTGCCCATTAGGCTATAAATGTGTTATAATCATTTGCCAGAGGGAGAAAAAGTCTAATTGAATGAAAACTCTTGATGGTTTCATTATGTTTCTATTAAAAGGCAGTCAGCCCTCCTGATCCAAATACAAGGCTTGATGCTTCTTGCATTTACATCTGTAAAAAAACGGAGGTAACTGCAACATTCCTGATGAATTTGTAGCAATGAAGAACCGAAGTAAGAGAGTTCAGAGTGGATCCTGAGCATTTCTGAGCCAGGATGAAATGAAAACATTCACCATGCATGTGGCTGAGCAGGAAATATTCAATACAAATGACAGAAAAGCTGAAAAAAATGCCAGAGCTCTTCCAAACAGCGGCAGGAATCGAAGTCTCTATGTGTGGAGAAAGCAAAGGAAAGGGCTGAATTCTGCCTTTCAAATTGCACTGCTAAAAATCCAGGGTAATTATTTGCTTATTAGCTATTAAATAAAACCTCCTTTTCTCCATCATCCCTGACACCCAGTTAGACCAGAGCTTTTGAAACACCTTTCTGTCTTTGCCAAGACCAGCCCAGGCTCTTACAAGCACTAAAACCCCCTTTCTCTCCTGCATCTCGTTGAAGCTCCTTGTCCTTGTCTCTGTGCCCTGCATAATTCCAGCTCTCCCCCACTTCTCCTGCTATCCCTGCACATCGTCCATGCCCCACGTACCAACTTCTCTGCACTATTCACAGCCCTGATGAGATGCTTCACAAAGTGCTCCACTTACTGACTTTAAACACTCTTTGAAGACCCTTTTCTTCCATGACCTTAAATAAACACAACCTTTGGTGTCTCCATCCATTCACCACATGACAACAGGACTGACAACTCCTCTTCTTCATCAGCCTCTCCAAACCTTCAGTAATTTCGGTGCTGGTGTACTTGTCTCTGCCCCCAGCCCATCCATCTCGGTGGCTGCTGTGAGTGGGTTCTCAGTGGGTTCCCCTCCGTGGGAGGGAAGCAGTGACCTGCAGTAGGATCCCACCTGCGCTGTGAGGAACAGTACAGAGATTTGGGTGCCTCTGACTCCATCTGCAGCAGGGAATGGTTGGTGAGAGGTGGTGGGGCCGGGAAAGACTGAAAGATAGCTGTGATTTAGGAGGCAGGAAGAAATTCTTTGCTGTGAGGGTGGTGAGGCACAGGTTACCCAGAGAAAATGTGGATGTCCCATCCCTGGACATGTACAAGGTGTCTGGATGGGGCTCATGAGCAACCTGCTCTAGTGGAAGGTGTCCCTGCCTGTTGCAGGGGGTTGGAAAGAGATGGTCTTCGAGGTCCCTTCCAATCCAAACCATTCTATGATTCCATGACTATGTTCTTGGCTCAGTCTTGGATAGCTGCTGGTCCCCTGCCCGCAGTGGGAAGTCCTCGATATCTCATCAGATGCCCACAGACCTCCATGGGACAGGATTTGTGCCTGTAGAGTGCTGGACACATGAGATTTTTGGGATGCAGATCATAAGGTCAGACAGAACAAACACTCCTAAGCTAAGCTGTCTCAGCAAGAAGACTTCAGCGTGTTTTGATTGATAAATGCCTTTTCCCCAGCATTAGCAAGCACCAATATATAATGCCTTTTAGAGCCTGGCTTTTCTTAATTGCCCTTGGTGGATTCCTGAAGCATCACACACAAACCCCCAAGGGTCTGCAGGGCCCCGATGGGAAAGTGTTTCCCACTCTCTCATTGGCTTACTGTGATCAGGCAAATTATTGAAGCTCCCTGAGCAGAGGTATCTGTGTGAGCTCAGCGGGGAGGGTGGGCTCTGGAGGCAGCAAAGAGCGGAGATCTCCTCTGCACGAGGAGTTTAAAGCGGTTATAAAGCCAGACAGCTGCTCCTCATGCTCCCTTGCACTCATGCCAGATACCGTGTAAGTTATAAGACAACAACAACAACACCCCCGCCCCCACACACACAATATATGTTGAATGGGTGATGCTCTAACTAGAATGATCACCCAAAATGGAGAGAAAGTGGATATCTATGTAGTTAGCAGTACATCCTTCTGGCACAAAACCCTTAGGCTCCCCTGGCTTTCTCTCTTTGTACCTGCCTGCCCAGCCAGTCTGGTGCATATTGAGTTATTTACAGACTGGGAATGAAGCAAAGTCTCCCTTCTCTCCTCGTCTCTCCCAATCCAGCTCTCTCTTTAGCAGATTTACATCCTCCTGGTGTGAATTCATACTATTATCAGCATCTTTTTCAGGGCTCATCCTTGAGTGTCAAGGCAACACCCGAGTTGTTTATATAAAAAAAGGACTCAGCAGTGAAGCTGGTAGTCAGGTATGTTTGTTGAGCAAAATATCCCACATTTATATTGGATTTGTTTTTGAGGGAACCACTCTATTTTTTCAACCTCTGAACTCACTGGCTGTTTTCAATCACGTTTGACAGTTGGTTTCTTTACATTTTTCCTGAGAAGGAACAGAAAAGAGAGGCAGGTTAGTCCCTCGAGCTGTTATCTCATGTCCAGATGTGAGTGTTTGATCAGGCTGCTCTCCTGGAGAGGGGGAAGCATTTGGGGCACTGCAACAGGCAGAGGTTTGGGGGATGAGGAGCACATAACATACCCACTGCAACTGAGGCATCACAACTACATGCTGCACAATTAATTCATTATCCTGCCTTACATTTTTGTCTGCATTTAATTGGCTGGTATAGTTCACAGAATCACAGAATCACAGAATCACAGAATCAGTAAAGTTGGAAAAGACCTTAGAGATCATCAAGTCCAACCTATCACCTATTACCTAACCTAGCCAAACCTGTTACCTAACCTGTTGCCATCCTACTACCAACACATCATCCCACCTGTAACACACTACCCTAATATTTAGGTCATGCCACCAAGTACATCATCCAACCTTTTCTTAAACACCTCCAGGGACGGTGACTCCACCACCTCCTTGGGCAGCCCATTCCACTGAGAGATCACCCTCTCTGTGAAAAAGTTCCGCCTAATGTCCAGTCTAAATCTCCCCTGACGCAGTTTAAGTTGCATGAACAGACCATTGCATAATTCTTGGATCATGAATCACAGAATCATTTAGGTTGGAAATGGTTGGAGAAGACCTCTTAGATCACTGAGTCAAACCATTCCCCCGGCACTGCCAAGCCCACCACTAACCCATGTCCCCAAGTGCCACATCCACACATTGTTCAAATGCCTCCAGGGATGGTGACTCCACCACTTCCTTGGGCAACCTCTTCTTGGGATTGACAATTCCCCTGCAGTGAAGCAATTTCCCCTAATATCCAATCTGAACTTCCCCTGGTGTAACCTGAGGCCATTTCACAGAATCACAGAATCACAGAATATTCTGAGTTGGAAGGGACCCACAAGGAGCATTGAGTCCAACTCTTAACACTGTCTCCCTGGCGGGAATTGAACCCGGGTCTCCCACACGCCAGGTGGGGACACTTACCACTGTACTAAAGTGGATTTTTTTATTTCCTTTCGTTCTGACACTTGTTAGTTGGCAGAAGAGGCCTCCTTTCAGGCAGTTGTGGACAGAATTAACCAAACATTTCAATTATTTTTCATTCTGTTTTTGGTTGCAGGAGAGATCCAGATCCTATCTCCCTGGATAGGCTCAAGGACTCCTCTGTGTTTGAAAGCTGCAAAGGTGCCTGGTACCTGTTGTAGAGTTTAACTTTCATTGACACCCATCTCCTGAGCTCAGAGGAAGATGATATTTTGAAATACTTGCTTTCAAAATATTTGCTGAGCAACAACCCTCTCAGATCAGTGCTGAGAGTTGTTCTCTGGTGTGTGCTCCTCAATTTCAGCACTAAGTGGTTTTGTTGTGCAGCAGAGACGGACCCTGAAAGGAAAATTATTGGTGGAGCTGTATCTGCAGAAGGGGAATGTTTCCCTTCAGACAGAGCCTGATCCAAAGCTACCTGGAATTAATGGAATTATTTTCCCAAAGGTTTCCAAACACTGTGAGTTAAATCTGGCTATGATGAGCCGGTTTATAAATAAAGGAATCTTCTCTATTTTTAGATTGCCTTTCCCCGAGCAGACGAGTGGTATTGGAAACAAACGTAGAGTTGTGCACAGCAGTGGGATTATTCCTATCTCTGCTATTTTATATAAATATAGATACTCTCTGTTCAGGAGAGCCCAGTGGGAGAAATGTAGCTAAAACACTGCACTGTGGGCAGCCCTCTGTGCTATCAGACATGGAGCTGCTTTATTTGACACTCTTTGGAGCAACAATCAAATAGAGCGAGAGGATAAACAAAACCTGGCGTAAAACAAGGATCACTGAACCCATGTGTTCTGGTATATGGTGGTTGGTTAAGGATTAAACATCACCATTGCTTTTAACTTTGCAGGGCCAAATCTGTTCTAAAATACCTACCAGAATTTTTATGTCATTTTTGGCCTGTACCTAAAGCTCGGTAGTTTTTATATGTATTTTCTTTTGGTTAAATACAGCCAAGCAAATGAGATAAAGGTGTTAATAGAATTTAAAGGTAATCTTACTGAAATCTTCAGACACGATTTTCAGTCTGGTTATGGAAAAATAGGATTAATGTATTTTTCTTTAGAAAATCTGACTTCTAGTGTGAATTGAACCATTGCTTTTCCTGGTCCTGCAAATCCCCTCCAAATGCATTTCTGGCTTCAAAAGCATCCGGTATTTTGAATATGATTTTCCTGCTGCCTTGGAATTGTGGTTGTTCTGAGAGGAGAAAATCCAACACTGTTTTGGAGAGATATCAAAGTGTAGATTTACGAGACTAATTTTAGACTAATTCAAACCTAGGTTTGAAGTTTTGACCTGTGAGATTACATTGGTAGAAACAACAGCAAAGCCACAAATCTGGAGGAAATAACAAAGCAGAAAGATCTTCTGGAGGAAGGACAATCCAACCCCTGCAAAAGCTGCCAAGGATTACTGTAAAGCAATAATTAATGACCATTGCTGCTGGGTCTCTAGCTGATGCAGGGGGAATATTGATATAATCCTATTAGTGTGTTGCTCTCATTAATGTACTTATGTCAATTAGCTGAGCATTTTAGCAGAAAGGTGAATTTATGATTTTTTTTCCTTCATCCAACATAGATTTCCAGTGCAAAAATCAATTTTGAACAACCACCAAAGATCAAGGTCCATTAATGAATCTTATCTGACACTAATGTAGTCTAATTACATTAAAATGTCACAACTAATCTAAGGGCAGCAGAGCTCCCTGCTCCATAAACAAACACAAGTTTGGTTACATTTCTAAAGAATTTAATCTTTGAACAGGAAAATAATGAATGGAAATTCCAGTTTTGATAATTTTTTCTGCATTTCTGTCATTCTTAAGTGTTTTGAAATAAAGAGTAAGAAAAAAAAACATGGGCTCAACAGAACATCCAAGGCTCTGAGAAAACCTTGGAGCACCTTCCAGTATCTAAAGGGGCTCCAAGAGAACAGGAGAGGGACTTTTGACAAGGGCCTGGAGTGACAGGACAAGTGGGAATGGCTTCACACTGCCAGAGGACAGGGTTAGGTTAGAAATTAGGAAGAAATTCTTTACTGTGAGGGTGGGGAGGCCCTGGCACAGGTTGCCCAGAGAAGGTGTGGCTGCCCTGTCCCTGGAAATGCTCAATGACAGGCTAGATGGGGTTTTAAGCAACTTGGTTGCTCAAAAAGAGGGACCAGAGACTGCAGGGAGGACTCACAGAGCGTTTTCATCACTCCAGTGCACTTGGGCCTTGAAAATGAGTTAAAATAAGGCACTGAACCCACAACTCTTCACATGACTCAGAAATGGGGCAAAGAGAGCAGATCTTAACCTAATTCCCACTGGGCTTTTTCCTTCAACAAAACAAAACCAAACCGCCGACTCTTTCACAGTTGCCAGAGCTGGAGCCCCAGCAAGAGATTATGAGGGATGCAGCCGGTGACTAAGTTCGGATACAAAAGCGTTTCTGACTGGTTTCCTGCAAGACGAAATTCTGCTCTAAAACCTGCTACTCATTTTTCCTTTGAAAGAGTAATTTGGGAAACTGTCTCTCTTTGTGCTCTAACTAGGCAGCAGATGGCTCCAGATATGTTTTACTCGGTGCTATTGATTTCACTGCAGGATTTAATTTTATTTCTCAGCAGAGCAGATTGAAATATGTGAGATGCTTTATAGGCTTCTGAAATGACAGAAACCTGCCCCAGAGAACTGCAGCATCACCAAGAGCCACTCTCTCCCTTTTGTCAGCTCCAAGACATCCACTTCCTCCCCACAGTCTCCAGTAACATTGTCTGGGTCCAAGGAATGGTGTTTGCAAACCCAGTGCAAAAACACAGACAGCAAACAGACAAAGGAGAAACAAGTGACTCTGAGAAAAGAGGTGTGATGTCGTGGTTTGGTTTTTGTTTTTGTTTTTTGAAAGCTCATCCCCAGTGTGTGCTCAATAAATAATTAATTGCTGTTATTTCCCAGCTCAGATCCATTTTCACACAAATGCACTTTCAACTCCAGTGATAAAAAAAAAAAGATGGTTTTTTGTTGATTCTTCTTCAGTGCAGCCCTGAAGCAATAAACCAAATTGACTGCTAAATTTAGACAAGAATACAGTCTGTCTGAGTCACCTCAGAGTCCATAAATTTATTAACAAGTGAGATCAAGACGAGTCAGGAAAGAATCCTTGAGACGCAGAGCTGCTTCTCCTTTTACTGGGTCAAGGATAGTCTGGGATATGGAACATATACTCTGTTCTCTGATTTACATTTCTAATTCTACCTTTATTGTCTTAACTGTGAAAAAACTGCACTGAGGAAAAGCAACAGCCCTGAGGGTCTCCTCATGTTGAAGGGCTCCTTGTTCCAACCTGCGACTCCACACTTTTCCCTCTACTCTTGGGGTTCCTGCCTTTTCCAGCAGGGTGTGGGCAACATCCTCTTTTATAAGTAGTATCTCCTCTATGTTACTCAGAAAAGGGATCCTTTGGAGTGTGTTTGAAGCCCAAGCTGGCACCTGAATTTTTGTGTAAAGTTGGTGTGATGACTGATGCTCACCCTCATTCCTTACACAGTTCCCAACTTTTTATCTCAGGTGTTTTGCACATTTTTATGGGTAAGAAAACAAATCCATTGTAAGGAAAGGTGATCTGTTACCAGTGCTGCATAAATAAGGACACAGCTGAGTAGAAGATCCATTGTATGGCAGGGTGGGAAAGAGGTGGGATATGAATAGGGAATTAATTCCCTTCACTGGAGAAGGAAACTGAATCTTTTCTTCCCCAGGGAGGAGAACTAGCAAGCAGGTGTCACATTGGAGTAGTTAACAGCATAGTCTGCTCTTCATGATGTCCTTGTACTTCACAGGTATGGCATGGAATGGCATGGCAAGAACCTTCCTGGAGAAGCCTGGAATTTTCTCCAGGCACTAAACACCAGACCTGGCCTTGGCAGACATGTCTCCCACCTCTCTCATGATCTTCCTGCCCTATACAATGTATTTCTCCTGCAATGGCAATGCAGATACAGCCGGAAGGGTCATAGATTTTATCACAGTTTTATGTATAACACTCAGGAAAACAACTTCTTATGGAGCAGACCTTGTGTCCAGAGACTGGTCGGTGTTGGGTGAGGGACCAGGCATTTGCTTAGAGCAACCCCTGTGTCATCTCCTCCTCCTGTCAGTGCTGTCTCCTTCTCTCCAACCACCTCCTTTCCTCTTCCCTTTCTCTTCTCCCATCCATGCCTAGGGAGTGGTGCCTGCAAAGGGCTCAGCTTTGCTGAGGCAGATTCTATCAACAGCTGCATCTTGAACAGGGAGTGGATTAAAAACTGTAAGAACTAAGAGGGAGCTTGGAAGCCAAGGATGTGGGGGTGGAAAGTCATCAGATGAGAATTTCTTGCTGTAGAGCCTGTTTCCTGCAGTAATGCACTTCTGCAGGGGTTGGTAAAGGCAAACATGAACGGGTTGTGTGATGCTGCAGTTGCTTTCTCTGGGGTTAGAGCTTGCTCTCAAGCAAATTGCAGCCTTTTAGATACCAGGAACATCCCACTTTCATCTACTTTGCCATAACACTTGCGTCTCATCTTTGGAGAGAAAGGCAAGAACTTGCTTCTGTGCTTAGAGCATGAGCCCAAGGCTGTGGTGGTGCCATGACCCTGTCATTAATAGCAGTTAATTTTATCACCAAATTTGCAATGTCAATCCATGGTCGTGATGAGTTCAACTCAGACTCACTAATGCAACCACTTGAACTCATAGCCAGACCACCGAGTAGCAGCATGAGTGTGATACACCTTTTCCAGATGGCTTCAAAGTGGCTCTTTATCTGAGTAAAGGGAGCAGAACTTGACCCACAACATCACACAAAATGATCAGTGTTTGCTCCTCTTGGCCAAAATTACCTGCAAAGTGTGTCTGCACCAATGTGGGTGACAGTTGCAGATTTCTTTAGGGTTAAGGTCTTTATCTCGTTTTTCTGGCTCTAAGAAGCAAGTAAGAGTGTGACTAGATTGGTACACAGTTTAGGATGAAAAGCAGGTGCTTGGCACTTCATGATCAGCCCTGCAGTTTTCCCCTGCCCAGCATTTCAAGGCCTGCATGCCAACACAGCCCCATGCTGGTGTCTTCTCCCTGCTTCCTCCCTCCTGGTCCTCCTCCCTGTCACTGCCTGTGCTGCTCCTCCACACACTGCCTTTTTTCCCTCTCCTCCTCTGGTGTGAAGCAGGGGTTCCCCAGGTGGGATTTTGCCCTTGGCTAATGGGAAGAAGAAACATCACCACAATTACAGGTTGAAGTCACGCCACCCACATTCCCAGGCTACAGACTTGAAGTCAAAGGTCATTGAATCATAGAAACATAGAATGGCTTGGTTGGAAGGCACTTTAGAGATTATCTTGTTCCAACAGGAGGGCTGGAACTAGATGATCTAGAATATAATCTGGATGGATGGTTGGATCTAGCTAATCCTTGCCAGATTATCCCTGGAGCCTTCCACTAGACCACATTGCTTAGCCCCATCGAAACTGGCCTTGAACACTTCCAGGGATGAGGCATCCAAAGCTTCTCTGAGCAACCTGTGCCACTTCCTCAGCAGCCTCACAGTGACTAATTTCTTCCTAATTTCTAATCTAAACCTGCCCTCTGTCAGTGTAAATCCTCTCCCCTTGTCCTATCACTCCATGACCTTGTAAAACTGTCTTCCTCATGGACATTAATCAGGTAGTAGTTCATTAAGCCACCTGAGGCTTCCCTCAGTGACCTGCTCCACAAAAGCTGATACAGACTGATATGATTTACAGCTCCCAGTGTCAGTAAAACCTTTAGCACTGGTGAGGAAAGAGTTCCTGCTTAGAAACAGCCACTTAACAGTCCTTGGGATTTTTTTTTCCCCTTTTCCTTTAAATTGCTCAAGTCCCTCACTCTGCTGAGCAACGAGGGGACAATCCCCTAGAAGCCACAAATGCCACCTATTTTCACCAGCAGCACTTCTCCCATCTGCCTGGCTATTCTTCTTAAATTGCTGTCTAATTTTCGGCATAAAGAGTGTCTAAGGTACACGCTTCCCATGATCGCAGCTTTATTACAAACCTGCCACATATAAAAAGAGCTTTTGTTGTTCTAATTCCTTGGAACTTCTGAATTCGGCTTCCACAAAACACATGCATATAAAACGAACGAAAAAAGTGCTGTTTTAACGAGTTCCCTGAGTAAGTGTTGGTACAAATTTTTTTGTAATTTTTTAAAAAATAAAAACCTAAGGAAATAATCACATTCCTTTAATTAGGACATCCATCAAATACCCTATATTTTGGATTTGCGGTTGGAATAAAAGCTAAAATTAAAATAAATGTATTTCTAGAGTGACTGAGGGCTGTAAACCAGGGATGTAATTCTCAAACACGGATCCATCCTCAGAACAATAAGAAGCTTCACAAATAAGACTAATGGTTCATCATCAGGTGGAAAACAAGAGTATAAAGAGTAAAAATAAGCAGAGTAAACACTGCTATTTGGGTGACTTCAGCCACTACAAATCTAGGCCAGATGCAGCCCTGGATTTCCAGTCATTGAAGAAAGAGCCTCATATAACGATGATCTATTTTGCAAAATACACAAGCAAAAGAGCTTGGAAGGTCCCCAAACCGAAACAGTTAAAAGCAATCGCGTTTCAATTAAGTTGAATTGAAACAAACAGGCTTTAGAGAGGATGATAAACACAGAAATGTTTCACTGAGCATTAAGATGAACAAAGAGCACGTATCTTCTGAAATGCCTTTTAAGAGCCATCTCATCCCGGCGCCCACACGAGACGCTGCGCCGCCCAAACCTCCCAACTTCTCCCCACCAAGTGAAGCACAAAAATTAAATACATGGTCTTATCTTCTCCGTTCAAGATTAACGAAGGGCAAGAGAACTATGTGAAGCAAAAGGGAGAGAAATGACTGCACGGTATTAAGAGAGTTAATTATAGATGCAGATTAAAAGGCAAGACTGAGTGGTGGAAGAAAAGGGAAGAGTAACCTCCGGCGCAGAGATAGTGACATGCAGCAGTTGTCAGTCACCTAGCAACAAGTTTCCTATCCCTGCTGTGCTCTTTAATTCAGCAAATCTGCTCAGGATGTTGGGCTGTTCTCCTGACAAAACGCATTATGTAGTAGACTAAAGGATACAAAAATCCACTGTACACAACACTCTGCTCCCTATTGACCACTGATCCTTTCTCTCAACCCACAAAAGAGCCTTGCATAATGCTCTGAAAAGAGAAAAGTCTCAACAGAGAAAACATTTGCTTGTAATTGAGATTGACTACATAACGAAAATGATGTTCTTTTTTAAATTCAGCTTGTTGAGGCCATGCTTTTTGTCTCCTGGCTCTCAAAACCCATCCCTGCTGGGAAAAGGGGCAAACATTGTACAAACTCAAACCTGTGGGTTTTTTCGCTTCTTTTCACTGGAGTCACACACGCGCACGCATGCACGCACATGCATTTTGTGCCTAAATGGGCAAGACGGGCTCCTGAAGACTCAGACAAGTTCGAAGAAAGAGAAGACAAATAAGAAAATCATGGAGTGTTTCTGTGTGGGAGGGCAGCTGCCTCCTTCTGACAGGAGGCTGGGGTATGGAGGGCAGAAAATATTTCATACTTATGTCGTAAACTAAGAAGCAACACTGTCTGAGAAAAGTAGTTTCTTTATTCCCAAATCCATGCAATAAGTTACAAGCAAACTCAGGTCTCACAAAATCAAAGAACAGTTTAATTCCAACCCTCTTGCCATTGGCAGGGGTGTCACTCACTGGACCAGGTTGCTCCAAGACCTGTCCAACCTGGCCTGGAACAATTCAAGGGATGGGGCAGCCACAGCTTGTCTGGGCAACCTGTGCCAGGGCCTCACCACCCTCACAGTCAAGAGTCTCTTTGTAATATCCAATCTAAACCTACTCTGACCCCCAGAATAACCCCCGGACAGACACAGCCTTGTGTCTTGAAGCCAGCGCTGTGTTCTGACATGATGATAATTTAAATACGAAGAATAAGCAACAGAGGGAATTTTAAAAGACCTAAATGTTGACACAGTGAAGTCAGCAGTGGTCCATGGCAGAGGTTTGTGTGAGTGCGTCTCACAGTTTCTTCTGCCACCCGTGGGAGAGCTGAAACTTCTGAACCAGAAGTGCCATCCAGTTCCAACCCCTCTGCCATGGGCAGGGACACCTACTAGGCCATGTTCCTCAAAGCTACATCCAATCTGGCCTGGAACACTTCCAGGAATGGGCCAGCCACAGCTTCTCTGAGCACCCTGTGCCAGTGTTTTACTGTTCTCATTGCAAAAACTTCTTCTTTATACTATTTAATCTCATTTGATCCTCCTTTACTTTAAAATGAACATTCCTTTTCCTAACAAAACAGGTTCTCCTAAAAAGTTTGTCCCCATCTCATGCTCCACAGTATTAAAAAGCAAAACATATTCCTGTGCACAAGGAAATGCAGCAGTAGGATTTCTCCCCTAAAAAACTACACAAAACACTGAAGCACTTTGATTCCCTAAGAGAAGATGGGTAAGGTGATTGTATGATTTATAATCTGATACTGACAGAACAGCAACACCTGGAGACTGTAACAAGCCAAGGCAATGCTCATGGCTACAAACCTTCATTTCTCCTAAAGAAACTCACTTGGATTTTGCTCAGGCTCAGCTTTTTCTACCCCTCGTTCTCCTAGAGAGAGAAGGGATGAAGAGCAAGGGCCACTATTTCCCCAACTGGTGTTTCCAGAGATGATAAAACTCATTCCCCACTTTTACCAACAACCCCCAGATTCCCATTCCTGCCCAAATGCCCCTTCCCTGTGTGGAGCTGGGTGTCACCAGGCACTCTCTGGATGTGCTGCAACAGCTGCTCCTCAGCTTTTGCTCTGCCCAGCTGACCAAACTTCACCCACAGAGCCCACCTTGTTGTACCAGGCTGCTCTGAGACACAGGGAACTGGAGGAAAAAATTGCCAGGGGGCATATCTCAGTTGAGAACTTACACCCAGATTTTGGGGTTTTTTGTGCTTGACATGGCAGAGCCAGTGGGAATCGGTGTGGGCTTTCCTTTGGGAACATCTTACAGAATAATGATAATAGTGGAATAATGCTTTGGATAATACTGAGTTCACTCTCTGAAGCATGCTTTAAAATTTCTCTTCCATATCAATGCTTTTGCCAGTCCTATGCATTGTTTTGTGTATCAAATAATAAGTTCTGTTCTTTGTTTCCTTTTTTTTTTAATAGCTATGGATCTGAAGATCAGGAGGATTAATGTAAGCCATAATAAAACAGCTTGTTAAAATCAAAGGATTGGAAAGGCCCGACATGAATATGTTGTGCACTCACAATGAAGAAAAAATAGACTTTTATTTTTAAAGTTCTCTCTCTTGAAAAGGTTTGTTCATTTGAAAACAATAAAATAATTCTCAATTTTTTCTTTTGCTTTTTAAACAAAAAAAAAATGATTCAAGATCAGAAAATAAAAGTTGTACAAGAATTTTGGAGATGACATGAACTTAAGGGGCTGGTAATGATCAGTAGGTAACATGCAACAGCAGGGAAGGGGGTTATGTGAATCCCTCAAAGAGATGCTAAAAACCTGAAATAGTAGAAGGTTTAGAGGAATGCAACGGAAAAAAAAATGAAAGAAGATGTAAATATTTGTAGTGTGAGTGAAATACATCTTGTTTTCTCCAGAAACAGTGCAGAGTTGGTTATGATAAAATTTAAGACCCTCTGTCACTCAGAGAGTGCTGACAGATTTCACAGGGGTGACAAAGAAATTTCCTTATGAAAGAGTTGGATCCATCATAGAACATGCAGGAGTCCAAACTATTGAGGAAACAACCAAAAGAAACCAAAACCCAAAAAAATCCCCAAAACAAAAAGCCGAAACCCCCAAACAAATCAACCAAGCAACCACACTCCCCTACCCTCACCCTACCTCCCCCCCGAGAAACAACACCAAAGCCAAGCAGCATGAAAAGAACTCAACTTTACAGCCATTTCTGGGGCTGTGTAAATATGGTTTGCAGGGATATTTGTTTAAATCCACCCACAACAATCTAAATCCTGCCCTGGCTTAGCCCTGGGTAGTCCGTGCACACAAGCTTTGTCTCCTAAAAGCAGAAGTTCTGCTAAGAAGAACACTAATTTTCAGGTATAACTTTTTTAAAAGCTTTCTCTCAAAACAGCTAAAATTAAAGTAGACACCAGGGTCAGCCCCGAATAGTTGGATCACGTCCCACCAAAAATAGGAATCGCGAGGGATTCTTCTGTTGATATTTTAAACTTTTGTTCACGCAAGTTTTAATCAATTAAAATGCATTATCTACCCTCTTAACTTTCTCAGAGAGGATTATCTGACATTTACTATTCACCAGTTTTGCTGAAAAGGTTAATAGTTCACGGGCTGAAGTTAGAAGTAAACAGAATTGATCATTCCTAATGCCTTGGCTGAAATGGAGGGGCTTTGTGTTGACAGGCTGGGAGATGTAATGAGCCTCTAGTACATTCTTAAGGCTTGTTTCATTTGCTCTGTGAATGGGGAAAGTAAAATTATAGTCTATAGGTGTTTTCCGTGGTTCTTTTCATAAGCAGGCCTCCTGACACCAATTAAAGAGATTATGTCATCAACTGAAAAGAAAGCTATAACCTTGTATGTTAATGCCGTGATTACTTAAGACAGGGTCACTGGACCCAATAGAACAGGGAATGACCTTGGTGAAATTAACTTCGGAGCTCAGTTCCTAATTAACTGTTTTCAATGAAAGAATGTGTGATTTCAGGCTATTGGTTAAAATATTCACTTTTTTCTGTACAAGGACTTTGCCACCAGAAGTTAGTCTCCAGCAGCATGAAAAAAAAACCCCAACAACCCAGGAAAAAGATTAGGAAATGGCAAACAGCATGTCCAGAGCTTTATGAAAGCAGATATTGTCCCCTGGATATTTTGCCTGAAAAACCTTATTCTTTTGAGGCTCCTTTGCCCACAGTGCAAAAATTACAGTCCCCGGGAGGAAATGACACATTTGAACACACGTCCAGGACAGATTAAACTGAAAAAAAAAAACTGTATTGAAAATACGAGGCTACTAAAAAGTCGTATATGTACAACATGTAAGAAAATATTTGTAAATGTTTTCCGTTTGCCGTTTTGGAAAAGGAATTGCAGCATATACAAAAATCTGGGTGGGGAAGCTGTATTTTGCAACATTGGAAGAATGTGAAAATAAGACAGGGAAGAGTTTTTAAGCAGCTGTCTCCCAGGTAAGGTAGTAGGGGAAGGGGAAAGGTGGTAGTAGTGTTCCAAAAAGAGGACAGAGTGCCAGGGCACTTCTTGACTATGTCTAAGCTCTGTTGGAGATCCTCACTCAGAAATACACACACTCAGTCCCAGTGCTGAGGCATTGCCAGGGGCTGTGCAGTCCCTTGAAGGCATTTTTTGGCCCTGAGCCTACCTTGGATCTCTGACCAGCTGTGCTAAAGCCATGGTTGCACTTGCCTCACTGTCCCAGGAAGAAACACACACACCTGAAAACATTTTCAGCTCTAACATCCAGCTGATCTAGTGGTAAAAGAAGTCAATTTAACCTGTCAGCCTTTTTCTACTTTCTTAAATCACTTCCTATAGTCCAGGTCACATTCAGACTGGGAGTGTAAATCCTGAGGGTGTTGTTAATCCAAAACTCCAGCAAACAGCAAATTCCCCTTCAAAATGGTTGGAAATTTAATGGCAACTTCCTTCATGTGTAGAAAAACTTCAGATCTGAGCTACCCCTAAGAACTTCCATGGGGCTTAATTTCATAGAGTCATAGAATGGTTTGGTTTGGAAGGGACTCTGGAAGGTCCAGCCCCCATCCTCAGCTATGGTTTACAGGGCTCAGTGTTACACCTGAGCAGGCCAGAGGGCTTTCCTCTGAAGGCTGTGAGCAAGGCAAGCACAAGTGCTCTCCAGGGTGTTACCCTGTCCCCAGCCCTGGACAAGTCATGGGGCTCTGGATCTGCGTCTGCGACAGAACTGGGAGATGGAGCCAACTCCCCTCTGCTTGCTGTGATATAGTTCAAGAAGTGGAAGCAGCGATTTCTCCCATCTGCCCTCATCTTATTCTGAAGAAAAAGGGATTACACAGAATGTCCCAGAGAAAGCCTGGAGTACCTGGTGCTAGAGACCGTGGATGTACCCATGTGCCATGGGCAAAACCCCAAAGGGAGCCTGTAGCACAGCCAAGGATGAGCCAGCTTCCTGAAACTCCATCTCTGTTCACAGACCACATCTGTGCCAGCCATAGAGCATCTCTGGTTGACCACTGGGCCAGCTGCTCCTCTCCTCACGTACAGCAGAAATCTGCCTGGGCTCGGACACAGGCATTCACTGTTCATGGGAACACTCTGAAATATCAGAGTGCAAAGAAGTCTTTTCCCACGGTCACCAGGTTGTACAGCAGTGTGTTCCAATGGGGATTGAGCTCCAGGGGACAGCTAAAAGGACTGGCACTGGGAATTAAGCTGCTGTGATCTGGCAGACATTGCTAATACCTGCCTGGAGATGCGGCATGAGGATGGGAAGGCATCCCTTTAACATAAAGGTCTGTGAACCTGTGACCATTACAGGCAACACGAAACACACAAATCACTTCAAACCCAACCAAATGTGGGCAGCTGCTGTCTGCAAGAGCCGAGATATCAAAACCTCATATGACTTCCCGGCTTTATTTTCATTCCAGGGCTTAAATATCCCTCTTAGGCGGGGCGTGAATGTAACCAAACAAGCCCCAGGGTTGGATATCGCCAACCTCCCAGAGCACACTTCAGATAACCTCCTTTCACACTCCAGCCCCTGGCAAATAAATGGCAAAGGAGCAGTTGGTAAATTCTCTGAAAAGGTGCAACTAGAAGTGATAGGGACATTCTGCCTGCTGAAGGCCACGTATTCTTTACTGCTTGTCTGTGGAGGAGGGAAAACAACAGCAAAGGATTTCTCCCTTCCCTGTGGACCACCCATGGAACATTCTTGTCTCTGAATTCTGACACCAGAATGAAAAGAGATACTTGTTGCTCACAGCCGTGCCTCGAGCTCTCATGCTCCTTCCTCCCCATACAGTAAGGTTCTGGGAAGTTAATTGCATTAATGTGGTGGCTGAGTAAAAACAGGTGTTGCCACGCCTGCATTTTCTAAAGCTGAATTTCATTAAGAATCTGCATTTTCAGAGAGTTGGAACGTAGCCTATACAGAGGTGCTATTTAAGGGGCTGGGGCTTCACAGGACTGCTAATTTGGAAAGGTTTGTAACTTGTGCTGTGAAATCCTGCAAATTATTGATGACCAGAGCTAAGCCTGGAGAGTGTCAAGCTGTCTGCAGGAATTCAGTGTGGGAGTGATTTCCAGAGTGACAGTGGAATCAGTGTGTGTGATTCCCTTTTTGGCCCATGCTTAGCCTCTGCCTGGACCTGACAATGATGCTCAGCACTTCAAGGATGCAGCTCCTTAGATAAGGCCTCTGAGCCCATGGGACTGAAGCCAGAGCAGGCTCTGTGCCACCACCCTCATTGGAGAGCCTGGTCAGAGTGAATGAGGCAGCTTTTAGGGAATAAATACTATAGTTGCAAAGAACATGACAGCAACAACACTAAGGCTGGAAAGCCTCCCGGCACTGAGGATTTTCTAGGAACAGGGAGCAGCTTACAAGCTACACAGGCTGAAGTGGAAGATCTGCTTACTCACATGAGTAAGGGCTACTAGTGGTAGGAGGGATTGCAAGATTAAGCTCTTAAGGAATGAAGTGCTAATGGGTGTGACGGTGAAGTGGCTCTGCGGTTGCTTACGGAGTTGAGGAGATGGCCTGTGACATAACACACTCAGCCATGCAAGCTTCATGTGTACGTGTCCATGTCATAATACCAGCAGCTTGCTAAGTGCACATAATCCCTCCCACCAGAGACATGAGAGTTACCTCCTTGTAAAAAGCATGTTAAGATCCTGACAATATACACTGCCTTGTGCCAACACTCATTCGTACATTGAATCATGTCAGGGGGATGCATCTGTGGTGAGAGGCCCTTCCTCCAGCCCCCCCTCCACCCTGTCTGCTGGGTCAGAGCTGCGGGAAGAAGTTTGAAAGCCGCTGTTAAACGCAGGAAGATGATTCCTGCACTGGAGGCAGCAGAAGGTGGCAGAGAATCCACCTTCCAGAGACAAGTTCTTGTGCAGAGGATGTGCAGAACAGAGCCTGTAATGAGGCAACCCACTGAACAGAGGTGGGTGATTAGAAAGACAACCTAGAGAACAAATATAAGTAGAAATGGGGTTTTCCTGATGTTACCGGGCTAGTATATACAGAAAGTAGGGTGTTCAGGTATTCCCGGTATTCAGGCTGAGAATATTCAGGAAGTATTTAAAATCTGTGTTGTTATAAATGGTCTGTAAACATGAGTCCAACTATGAGTCCTTTGCAGCAATAGCTGAGTACCATATGAGTCCCATAGCTGTATTTCATCCAGTGCTTCAAATTAATTGTTAATACACAATTTTATTAGGCATTGTAATAATAATAATAATTCAGTAGTTCAAATAATAATTATCATCCTCATCTCTTATATCCACCCTGATCTCTTGGTCTGTAAATAAGGTGCTATATAATTTCATTCCATCTCACTACGATTTTCAGCCCAACCAAACCTTTTGCTGGTACTTGCCAGCTCCAGCAACTGCAGAGAGAGATACTTTTTATTCTCTTCTGGGTACACTGAGTTGCCTATATGGAATGTGGGATGTCTGCTGTTCTCCACATACAGGCTGGAAATGTAACAAAAGGGAAATAATTTAGTTACTAGGATAAATCAAAACATTTAATTGAAACACTTTACGGCGCAGAAAAGCAGTGGAAGGCTCTAAATACCTTCTCCAGAGAGCGAATTTACCTCGTAGTGATGGCAGAATAAAATTTTCCATGGGAGAATGAGATGAACAGCAGAAATGACTGACATCTGTTTCCCTCCTTCCCTTGTGGGCTATTTTAAGAGATGGCTGACAGACAATGTCTTTCCTACTTGCTTCCTCTGAAGCCCATAATAGCAAATACAGAGTCATGGAACTGTAGAATTGTTTTGCTCGGAAAAGCCCTCTAAGATCCAGTCCAACCATTATCCCAGCACTGCTGAGCCCATCAGGTGACACAACTACAGAGCTTTTAAATCCCCCTGGGGTGGTGACTCCAACACTGCCCTGGGCAGCCTGTACCAGTGCTTGACAACCTCTTCTGTGAAGAAATTTTTCCTAATATCCGAAGCAGAACTCCTCTGGCACAGCTTGAATCCATTTCCTCCTGTCCTGTTGCTAGTTGCCTGTGAGAAGCGACCAACCTCCACCTGGCTACAACCTCCTTTCAGAGAGTTGAAGAGATCAATAAGTCCCCCCTGAGTTTCCTTTTCCCCAGGCTGAGCCCCTCTCAGCTCTCTCATTTGCTCCTTGTGAGATTTGTACTCCTGATTCCTCCCCAGCTCTGTTCCCTACCCTGGATGTGCCCCAACCCCTCAATGTTTGGAGTGAGGTGCTCAGAACCGAACACAGGATTCGAACTGTGGCCTCACCAGTGCCAGTACAAGGGGACAGTCACTGCCCTGGTCCTGCTGGCCACACCACTGCTGACACAGGCCAGGTGCCATGGGCCGTCTTGGCCACTTGGGCACACACTGGCCCATGTTCAGCTGCTGTCCACCAGCACCCCCAGGCTGACACAGGCATTCTGTGTGTTCCTGAGCTTGGAGCCCAGCGCCAGGGACCCCTGATTCTGGACTGGTGTCTGGAACGGAGATGGAGCCTGGCTCAGGCTGCAGGACACAAGAGCTGGAGCAGCCAGGATGAACTTCTCTCGACCTCTCCCTAATCTGTCGGCTGCTCGAGCACAAAACCTCAGGCTTTCACACAGCACACGCTTTCTTCAGCCCTGCAGACACTCCCAACGCTGCGGTTGTTGCAGGTGTCTCTGCTCCCATCCCCCGGGGAGCGGTGAGCCGGGCACAGACCGGGCATCTTCTGCCAGAGGTTCCGTGCTGCTCTTTGTCACCGCTGCTCCTCTCAGCCGTGCTGTGCTCTTTTCACCAGCTGGGATGGTTTTATTCCCTGACAAAAGGAGCTGGAGCCCTCTTGCGTTGAGTTCTGAAGCTTGCAACGATTCCTGTGGAAATCCCTTCCGATGAAGCCACCCCGGCCTCGCTGCTATTAATAGGAACCCGTCTGGACTGCTTGCCTTTGCTGTAGTTACCAGCATGGCATAATAATAATGGGCCAAAGTAGATTTCAGCATCAAAAGCCACAGGCTTGAATTATTAAAAGATAAGTAAAACACTTTCATGGTATAAACCCAACCTAATCTCAGTAACTGAAAAGGTGTTTTGGTTTTTTTAATAGAATCACAGAAGAGTTTGGGTTGGATGTGACCTTAAAGATCATCCAGTTCCAACCCCCTGCCATGGGCAGGGACAC
The DNA here is from genome assembly GCA_013390025.1 of Pitta sordida. Taxonomy (NCBI): domain Eukaryota; kingdom Metazoa; phylum Chordata; class Aves; order Passeriformes; family Pittidae; genus Pitta; species Pitta sordida. Next base: position 358,683 of record WEKX01015101.1, read on the forward strand.
CTTCCACTATCCCAGGTTACTCCAAGCCCCATCCAACCTGGGCTTGGACACTTCCAGGGATGGGGCAGCCACAGCTTCTCTGGGTGACCTGTGCCCAGGTGTCACCACCCTCACAGTCAAGAATTTCTTCCCAACATCGCAGCTAACCCTGCTCCCTGTCAGTTTAAAGCCATTCCCCCCTGTTTTGTCACTCCAGGCTCTTGTCCCAAGTCCCTCTCCAGTTCTGCTGGAGACCCTTCAGGCACTGCAAGGGGCTCTCAGGTCTCTCCAGAGTCTTCTCCAGGCTGAACACCCCCAGCTCTCTCAGCCTGTCTCCACAGCACGGATGCTCCAGCCCTCTGAGGATCTTCAACAGGTTTGGCTAGATTAGGTAATAGGTGATAGGTTGGACTTGATGATCTCTATGGTCTTTTCCAACCTTACTGGTTCTGTGATTCTGTGATTCATGGCCTCCTCTGGACTCCTTCCAACAGGTCCATGTTTTTATTTCCTAGTGTTTAATTAATAGGATACAATGTGTGCTAACTATACAGGAAGTATATATCACACAAAGCAGTGATGGCTACAGGATTGAAGAATCAATCTCTGTTCACACCTGCTACAGAGCTGTGAAAAATGGTTGATTTCCACTGATTTCCTCTCAGAGTGAGTTTCCCTTAATCTGAGATCTTTCAGGATGTAGCTATGGTAGAACTGTACACACACATTGGAAGAGGCAATACACTAATGGCTAAAAATTCTCTGGAATATTTGAAACTGAGGAAATTTGGTGTTATTCTTTACTATTTTCATTCACAAATTATGCTTTTCTGCCTTATTTAGTGATACGTATCACCATGACAGTGAAAGTTATATTGAAACCACTTCAAATACAAGTATCAGTATTTTATTTTGAGAAAATATTACTGAAAGAACCACAATCAAGTCACTTATTCAAAGCTGGGGAAAACCTAGGATTGTAGTTGTTTTAAGTTTGCTTGTGGAGACATATTTTTATTTGTTGTAATACCCTTGTGGTAGAAGTTGGTAGTAAAGAGTCTATTAATTCTATTCCATCAATTTAAAACAGTTTTTGTTGTAGACTCATTTTAAGACACCTTAAAAATAATTGTTGCCTCTGCTCTTAAGTCCTATATACAGGCTTCTAACAATCTCTGGACAGGGGTCTTAATTCCATATTCTGGAATTTTAAGGCCATTTTATTGGAAGCTGCTATTATTGTTGTTGTTGCACACCACCATCTCCCCTGCCCCCAGGTCCAATCCAAGACCACATGTTTCTGTGTGAAAGACAGAACCAAAGCTGTGGACCATGATTTTCTGCAGCAGCTTGATTTTTCCAAGAGCCTAGTTTGTAAGACAACACAGGGATGTCTCTCTCAAAATTCAGGTCTTTTAAGATGCTTCCAGTTGTTCTCTTGAAAAAAACCCCTTACTAATAGAAGTGCCCCAAAACACTAATCACTAAAAAACCCCGTGTCTACATTTGGTTGGCCACACAGATATATTCAGTCCAGGAGAAGGTCATGTTTGACCTTTCTCCATTTTCCCTCCTGGTTCTCACCATATGTCAAAGCTCACGATTACAATCTGCCACAGAAGCATCTTCAGCAGATGATGCATTTCCTCTGCCTGTGGTTAGACACAACACCTACAGACAAAATGATCTTTTATGTCTCCAGACTGCAGTAACAACAACTGGAAGAGAGGACTGAGAGGTATTTCAGCTTTCACGGTCTGGATTGCAGAGCCATCAGGGTTTGAGCAGTTGCTGACTCTCACCACGGCACAGCTGAAATGGAAATAATTGATGCCAACAGCACCTTTCCCTGAGAGAGAGTTCCTAATACCTCATGCAAAGAGCAGCTGCGTGTCTGAGACACACAAAGCGAGGGGGGAAGGCTCTGACAGCACACATTACAGTAATGTACTCTAATGGGACTTGCTGATTTGAATAAAGTAGCATGTTAAACACGCCACAGTCTCTTTACTCTGTGCCATGACCCTATTTACAACTCTATATTTAAAGATATTCACATTCCATACAATCTGAGACAAGCCAACACGCTCACATCACAGTATTTTTCCATTGATTTTATTCTTAATAATTTAAAAAAGGATACACATAGAAACTTTGTCCCTTGGTGGAAATCTGACAGATGTAAACAAGTTTTGCAGCAGCATTCCTGTCATTTACCTCTTGGATGCATCTTCTGAAGTGAAATGTTTGTCCCAGGACCAAGGTCAGCACAAAGTCACCTGTCACTTACAGAAACACCACTGGTCTGGGGGAACAGCAACAGAACAATAAACACGCTTTATTATCCATTCATAATGAAAAGAAGAAAATATTAAGGAACTCACTACTAATACTTGCCATATTAGAGCCAGAGAACCATAACCCATGTTGCAAACACCGTGTTGTGCCTCCGCCCAGGCCCTGTGGAGCACACAGGTACCAGCTGAGTCATAATAAAACCAGATGATGGATGGGATGATAATGCACACATTAAATGATTACAGTCTACTACTCCCATGTCCCCTGCAGCATGTTTGAACAATGTTTCAAACATTGTTTGCAATCCTGTTTCTCCTTTTTCTAATCCAGATTAGAGCACTCATTCTTCCTTCTGATGCTGCACAATCTTTGTCTCCAAGTGTCTCCCTCCACCACCTTCACCTTCTTAAACATGGTTGGCTTTGTGGATGGGCTGGGTGCTGTAGATGTCTGTCCTGAGAGAAGCTGATGGAGCTGCTCCTACTCAGCCCCTCTGTGCTGCTGGAATTGGTCAAGAGGAGAATTAAACCCTAAATCCTCTTTCTATCGCTCCATACATTAAGATTGCAGCTTGTATTTGTTAAAGGAGTAATGGTCATCTTATATTTAACTTGAAATGTAAACCTTTCTTTTCTTCTAAGTCCCTTGACATTATTTTCCTTACAATTAACTAAACTTAAATAGAAAAATTCTCATAGAAATTGAAATATTTAATATTGTTAACAGAAAAATGGCTTTTATGAACAGCTGAATTCCATCCATACGACTCACAACTGTCTGAAATAGTTGAGCCAGTGGTTATTTGTTTATTTATCTAATTTTTATTTACTTATTTGATATTCATCTTGGTCAAGACATTTTGCAGCTAAATATTTCTCCATTTTACCTGTGGGCCCTGCTGAGCTCTGAGGCTCAGAGCTGTGTGTCAGGATGATAGAAGAGACATTGAAAATCATCTAGTTCAACCCCTTTGCCATGGGCAGAGATATTTCCACTAGATGAGGGTGTTCAGAACCTAATCCAACTGGCTTTGGACACTCCCAGAATGGGGCAGCCACAGCTTCCCTGGACAACCTGTTCATTCCCTCAACCACTCTGTCCTGTGTGTTGTTTTTAAAGCATCCTTTCTGTTGTCTCCCTGTTCCTCAGACACTGGTTTGCCAGTGAAGGTGGCATCTGCTCCTTAGTTATTTGACTGTATTTTGTCTGATTCTCTCCATTTACCAGACCAGGAGTTCAGGAGTGCTGATGCTGGTGGAGTGTTTCTGTGCACATACCTAACACCTGTCTAACTCTAGAGATCTCCTAAAATCCTCCAGTGGAGGTATGGATTTGGCTTCTCCACAAGAATTCTTCCAGTACCTAAAAAGAGTTTACAAGAAGGCTGGAGAAGGAATTTTCACACGGGTACATTGATAAGACAAAGGTGAATAGCCTTAAGGCAAAGGAGAGCAGATTTAGATTAGATATGAGAAAGAACTTCTTGACTGGGAGGGTGGTGAGGCCCTGGCACAGGTTTCCCAGAGAAGCTGTGGCTGCCCCATCCCTGGAAGTGTCCAAGGCCAGGTTGGAGCAGCCTGGGATAGTGGAAGGTGTCCCTGCCCATGGCAGGGGAGTGGAACAAAATGATCTTTAAATTCCCTTCCAGCCCAAACTCTGTGACTCTGTGGTTACAATTTGATGGCTGAGGGTTGTCTCTGGTGACAGCAAATGAGTAACTCTTGCCTTGGGATAATCAGTGTTGATGAACATGTTGCTGAAACCTACTGACCACGGCTAAATACGAGGAGCTCTGTGTGCAATTGTTCTGCCCCTTTTGAGCAGAGAAGATAATGACGAGCTGACACCATCCACCACAGGGTGCCATGAAGCTGGAGAGCAGGGTTAACAGCTTGGAATGGCCCACGCAGGAAAGCTCAGAGCCACACAAGAACCCTTGGTGTGGGTGTCCCAGCTGCTCACAGCCTCCTGCTGCTCCAGCAGCCTTCTGCAGTGTGCAGCGTGGGACAGGATGGCAGCAGGACCTGGAATGGGGGCAGGGGGGGCAGCCTTGGAGTCAGGCAGAGCTGTGACACTGCGCTGCAATGTCACGAGCTGCTGCTGCTCGTGGGGCCGCGGAGAATACATGAGAATTGACAGGGAGGTCAGGGAGATAATCTGAAGGAGCTAAAGCAGCTGGAAACCTGGAGAGAAAAAATGACAAGTTCTTTTGCACTTTTTGAAGCTGAACCTTATTTACTTCTGGGGACAGATCATCTGAAGGACTGATCCACACTAGTGGCTAAGTTAGAAATTCCAGGAGAGAATGAGAGCATTCCTTTAGAAACACAAGGGGAATGAGTGCCAAAGGAAAAAGAGGCAAGGATAACTTTGGATTTAAAATCAATCCTACTGGAATTTTTCTTTTGATTTAAGGAAATAGGCAGAAGATATCTCATTGGTAAAAAAAACCCCAACAGTGCAACCAAATTTATTCATGTGTGAACAAATCTGAAGTGCAATTCTCTCAATGATATGATAGTCACTCTGGGTTTATATAGGAGGGAGACAGCAGCAGCTCCCCTGACAAGACAAATCTTTCACCTTCCATAAACATAAGAAAATTCCTTTCTTGCCACTGAATTCCTGGTCCACAGCACTCTGTGAGCGTGTGTTACAGGGCATGGGATAGGTTCAATAGAGAGACAATTTGCCAAGTGTCCCAAGTTTAAGTGCATCACATTTTAGGTTCTGTAAGTACAAACTGACTGACAAACTTTTGTGAATTGGACCATGAGTCATGATTAATTTATCAAGCTGTCCTAAATGCATCAACTAAAATAACGGAAATATAAACAAAAGTTATGTAATTCCTCCTTGCCTGTGCTTGGGCCTTGCCTGTGATGGCGGAAATATAAACTGAACTAGAGCGTATAAAAAGATTTCCAAGAAAAAGCCTTTGTTTAATGTTTCCTATGCATCAGATATTCCACTTGCCTCCCAGACGCATATATTCCAAATCGTGCTTTTGCTGTCCACAGAAAATTCCTCCATCTATTTATACTTTCAAATCTATGATCTTATACATTAATAAATAGTAATGAAGTCCTGAAGTAAATACCAATGTTGCGGTTTCACTGGAGATCCTGCTGACATTTATAAATATCTGCAGCTTTCATGGTTCAGGACACTGGCAGAGCTAACAGATTCCATTAAACTTTATCACGTAATTGTACATATGGTCTCTCTTTTGAAAGTATAATTCGTGGGGTTAATGGAATATTTCTGTTAGGCAGCACCACGTGTGTTTTTTGCTTTATGAAAAGCCAGGTTTCTATGCAGGTGTACCTCAGGATAAACCCACCATTTTTCAACTCAGCTGACACCAAACATAGCCTGGACTTTCCCAAGGTGTGGGAATACAGCTGTCTTGTGCTTACTCACTATTCTGGATGGGTCAGCCATTTATATCCCTGTCCGTTTATACACCAGGAGATAATCCAACAGCACTAATAGCCATTGGATTTCTTGTGTACGCCTTTGTCTGTCAAAAGGATTACTGGATTTGGGTCCCTGTGGTGGAAAGTTTAACTCAGTGAACCAAGAAATACTTTCCAATTGGATGCTGTCATTGCTCTGCTCCAAAAGGTAAGAGAGAGGAAGTTCACACGACAGGCTGGAACTGAACTTTGCATGGGACAATCCTGGGCTGGGGATTTTTCTTTTGGGATAAGGCCAAGATGAGGAGCTGAAAAACGTTAGTAGCAATGAGTCTGAGTTCAGCTTCTCCCAGAGATGTTTAAGTGACCAAGACCAAAGGACTTGAGATGCAAATTCATTTTAGATTCAGGAGTGGTACAGGGATCTCTAAGCCAGCTGAGAGCTCCCAATCATCCAACACAGCCTAACTGTGCAAAAAGACAAATTCCTCAGTAGACAGAGCCCTACCTATCCAGTATCTCACACTTATACCAAGAGATGGGGAAATGGGAGGGAATTCTCCACTCCAGAGAACTCTGATGAAGTATGACTTTGTTCCTCATGTGACATGGAAGATTCCCACTATGGTCTCCCAAAGGTTCTCCATCTGTGCAGGAATCAAACACATATTTCCATCCTTGGTCTCTGTGAGAACTGTCAGGAAAGTGATAACTTCCAGGTAAAATACTGGTTAAAGTTCCCTTTTTAAATGGTTAAACTTGCATATTCCAAGGGAGTCCCATGCTCAGTCACCACCCATCTAACATTAGATTTGATGGGGGCCTTGGGACAGCCAGAACAAGAGGAATTGTTCAGACAAAACTTCCTTGTTTTGTGTGCAGATGTCATGCAGATACAGATGCTCCCAGTAACACTGCACTGGAATGATGAAAGGAACTTCCACCACTAGCTAAATGGGTTCTGCCCTAACACTGCTCACATTTAAAGTCAGTTTAAAGTATTATGTGTTATATCTTTGGGAAACTTCTTGTAGATGACCCTCTCTGCCTTAATTCCATGCCTGGTCACTAGAGACACAAGACCTGGGATTGTCATTGTTGCTGCTGAGGATAACACCTGGAAAAGAATGGACAAAGCAAGAGAGATGGACAGATGTCGAGGTAGACACCAGATCCCAGAACCGGTGGGATTTTCCTTGCAGGCTACAGGATGGCAGTCCTGGTCACGCCACGTAAAACCAGCTTTTAAAGATGATGCACGAAGGATCTTTAGACTCTCTTCTCCCCAGATTTCTGAAGATGTGTTTACACTGGCCTAAAATAAATGTAACACAGAGGAAGGGAACGGCTTGCTGCATATGCCACAATACAGATCAAGTCAAGCGAAAAAGCCAGTGTTGGTGGCACATGAAAAATTAGCTCCCTGAAGCAAAATGGGCAACGACTTACTTATGCCAGGTGGAAAAACTGCTTGTTCCATACACTTGTTCTTCTCTTACCCACAGCTCTTCCCAGGTAAAGCTACCCAGCCTGGTGATTTGCATATCAGATCTTTTTGTTGGCAATGTTGGTAGGTGCTGGATGATGTAATAGGCGTAAGTTAAATCACTTGGCAGTGCTACATTGCTTAAGACATGTAATCCACCCCCAGTTATCATTCTGATAAAGGGAGAGAAAGCACTGACGAAGCAATTGTCCACCTAAAGAAAGATTGTGAAGTAGTGTTCTGATCCATATTTATGGATCAGAAAAATCACAGAATCATAGAATCACAACCTCTGTTGGGAGGGACCCACAATGGTCATCTAAGTCCAACTCCTGGTCTGGTGCAGGACAGCCACAAGGCCATCAGTGTTAGTTTGCAAACCAGCACAATGAAGTCTGCTTGCATTCAAGAGTAAACTGAAGAAACTTTTTTGCTTTAATGCCCAGCTTCAGGGACAGAAGTGTTCCTGTGTCCTTGTGTCTGTACCAATAGCAGGAGCTTTTCCAGCAGCAAGTTGAGGCTGAGACTAAAAGAGCTGCAGTACTTCCAGCACACACAGCGAGTCTGGCAGGACCCCTGTCACTGCCTCTGCTTTGCCTTCTCCATGGCTGAAGACTGTCCAACATGCAAACACCCCGCTCAAGTCCTGAGGGCTGTGCAGCTGCTGTGAAGACCAGCTGGTTGGTTTGAAGCCTGCAGAACAGAAGCACAGGGTAACAGAGGCAGGAGGGAAGTGCGACGGTAGCTCAATGTGCAACCTCTGTTTCCTAACAAGGGAAAGGTAACAAGTGACGGGATGAGGTGAAAAGGCCTCAGGTTTAGATTAGATATTACGAACAATTTCTTCACTGGAAGGGTGGTCAGGCATTGGAACAGGCTGCCCAGGGCAGTGGTGGTGTTACCATCCATAGAAGTGTCCAAAAGGTGTGTAGATGTGGCATTTGGGGATGTGGTTTAGTGGTGAACACAGAGGTGCTGGGTTAACCGTTATACTTAAAGATTTTAAAGGCCTTTTCCAACATTAATTACTTCATGAATGTTGCTAAAAACTAAGAAATGAAGCTTAAACGTCAGCACATGAACTCACCAAATTAGTGCACTGGTTGCCTTATTAGCTGGATCATCTCACTACTAGCCAAATAATTTCCCAAGCTGTTCTCTTGTTAACATGTATAATTACTCCCAGACCAAATAAGGTAACAAAAATAACATACTTTAAAACCCAAAAAAATTGTTTTGTTTTGATTCTCCAAAGACGAGGTCTTTTAAAGGTCAAATCTTGACAGAACTCCCCTTTTTACCCCCCTGTTGTGCTAAACCAGATCAGTATTATTGACCTTGACAACAATGCCTGAAAGGTTTAGTGACAATCTATTCTGTATCACCGAGCACACAAAACTGCTGTCTATGGGCTGGGGCGTTCTCCGCGCGGCTCAGCGCGGCCAGATCGGCTGCTCTTGACAAGGCACTGGGTGAAAAGATTTAATGTCTCCATGTGAATGTGAATTGGATCCTACCCTCCTGACATGAGATCCCCAGCCCCAGGGAGAGCCCTGCTTGGCGCTGTGTTGCTGCATTAGTCACTCGTAATGGCTACACGAAGAAACAGAGCACGACAAGAGCTAAATAACAGCAGAGGCGTGGAAATGTCCAGGTTTCCCCAGCCCTTCTGCTATCCCTGACTTTTTAAAACATGAAGAGCGATAAAATGCTTTTACAAGGAGGCTTATTTTAGTTTTGAAACCTTTTGTGGTTTGTTTTGAGGTAAGCTTTGTGGAAGTGGACATGTCAGGATGGATAAGGCAGCCACAGGTGGCGAAGCAGCTGATCCGCTCACGTTTAACCGCTCTCCTGTTGCTGACTCTGGTCTCAAAGGCACCATCCCTCAAACTGTGTATGCCCCTACACCTGGTCTGGGGCAAGAGGTTCCTCCAGTTGAATTCTTTTCCTCCAAATTGTTTTCTTCACTGATGCCCGCTCCAAAATAATCAACAAAAGTAGAGTTGAAACTATTTGGTGAAACTCTGGTCCAAACCAAGGCAAATTGAATGTGTTGGTGGTGTCAGTGGGGGCAGGATTTCACTTGTTTAGTCAGAAACAGGTTTTGCCAGAATCCTGACTCTTTCCCCCTGAGTTATGGTGATGACTAGGGAAGAGGGGAAGGGAGAGGGAAGAACTATAATGGATAAAGAGATGAATTAAAAAATCAGAGTGGGAAAACGTACACTGACTACTATTCTGGTGGTTTATAATCAAATGTGGCAAACAAGGCACATGAAGAAAAGAAGACAAGATAGAAACGAAGAGTTTTATTTCAGAGTTTACATTTCTTTGGTTTAAGTGGTTGTAAATAATCCTTCTTAAAGAGCTGAGTTACCTCCCATCATTAGTCTTATCTTCACATACCTGTTCTATCATGTTCATTTCAGGGTCAAAAAATTCACCTGGAAAAGCAGCAACATGCTGCAGATTTCCTCAAGCCCAAGCAGGGAGACTTGTTTACCATCCCTTTCACTACTCCAGCACTGGGAAGCCAACCAAAACTTTGTGTATTTGGCCCCAGGGTGTCCTTCCCGGTGTCATTGTGTCTAGAAGCATCATGGAAGCTTCCTAACAGCTCTTCGTGATCTCTTGTGGAGATGCAGGAGTGTTGTCTAAGACCCAGTAGTTTCTCTTTCAGCCCATATATAATCAAACTGCTGTGATTGAAAACAACATTTGGAAAGAAGAGGGGTAGGTCACTGCAGCACAAGTCCCAGGATTGGAGAAACAGTGAGTAAAGGTACATCATTATCCAGGGGAAGCCATGAAAGTGATCCAAGGGCTGAAACACCTCTGCTATGAAGATAGGCCAGGTTGAATTGGGCTTGGAGAAACCTGGTGCAGTGGAAGGCGTCCCTGTCCATGGCAGGGAGGTTGGAGCTGGATGACAGAATCACAGAACCACAGAATGAAAGGGACCTCAGGATCATCCAGTTCCAACTTCCTGCCATGGACAGGGACACCTTCCACTAAAACCCATCCAACCTGGCCTTGGACACTTCCAGGGATGGGGCAGCCACAGTTTCTCTGGGCAACCTGTGCCAGGGCCTCTTCGAGGTCCCTTCTAAGCCAGGCTATTCCATGATTCCATGAGCCTTCCCACCTATCAGGGGTCAGGAGATGGAACTGGCATGAACGTTTGCTGTCTGCATTACTGTGTGCCAAGGTTTATTCAGAGACCCCTGGAAATTCCATCTTCTTTTCCTTCTCAAAAGAAAGAGAACAGTGTTACTCCCCCAATAAAAAAAATGTTTCTCTATTCCATATTTCACCCATATGAGCTGGTTAGATTCCTGCAGTGGCAGAAGGCACAGAGAATTGCCAAAAGGGAGCTTTGATCATGGTAAGCTCATCTGCATCACACATCTCTGGCAAGCAAAGGATCACCACCATTGCTCACAGCATTAGTTTAGTACCACACAGTTGCTACAGGTCCAAGAAATTGAGCTCAGATGGCTGGAAAGCAAATTCCTGCTTTAGTCCTTTACAAGGTGGTTTGCAGATCAAAGGGGTCTTGGAAAAAACTAAGACACGGGTTATTTGAAATACAATCTTAGTTGGAATAAGCCACCACGGGGTTCCTTTCCTGAAGCAGCCCCTACCTCCAGGTGCTACTCTGGGAAGGAGAAAAAAGGGGGGAGGTAGCAGAGGATGAACAAAACCCCCCAAAAGGATGAGGAGGAAAAGAGAAAAGATTAATCATTCCAGCAGCAGCCAACTCCTGAGAAGGGCATTTGTTCTTCCTGCATGAAAAGTCCCTCCTTTGCCATCCACAACAATCACCTGGTCTTTTGCTTGCCTTCAGCCCTTTCCCCCCCCCACCATTTCAAGCACATAATTATTGACACCAGGTGCTTTGCTTCAGCCCATCTCTGGTGACGTCCCCATTCACAAGTAAAGGATTGTAATTTGCCAGCCTCCACTGAAGTTTCTTTGTCCAAGCCTCCTACCCCGGGTGTAATATTGCCCTGACAAGCGGCTCAGCACAATGGGAAGGGAAATAGAATTTACTGGGGGAACAAAGGGCATTAGTGCTCCCTGCCTCTAACCCCGGGTGACTGTGCAGAGCTGACTGCAGGGTCTCTGGTGAGTGACAGCAGGCTTGGGGGATGTAAAATCTGTGAGTGTTGCAGCAGTGCTGGCAGAGCTACACCTGCAGCAGCCCATGCTGCTGCTTCATGTTGTTACTTTGGGTAAACACTGCCAGGCCTATTTAAAGTTTAAATTAATGAAATATTTTGGCCGGTAGGGTATTCAGTGCCGATGGAGGGTGTTCACCTCAAGCAGCATTCACCCTCTCCCTTTCCAGCTGTTAACAGAAGGCTGTCCCATCACTGGTTGATTCACAGTGTGTGGTCTGGCCCTTTGGGCACGGAGTTGCCCCAGACTTTGCTGATGGCAGCATTTGGTATCAGGTGAGGCAATAGAAATGCTGTGAAAACACAGGTCTCATGGCACCCATGATGCTGCCTCTTTGTTTTGCCGAAGCTCCTGGAATCTGCCTCTTTGCACCCACACGGGGCAGGACCTGTCCCTTTGTGGCCATGGACTCCCCCCAGGGCAGGGCTGATCCATGACTGGTGTCACTGGGATCTGCCGTAAAACAAATTAACAGCAACAACAATAATGAGGAGAAAGTGAGAATGATGATGATTTAGGTTTGCAGCTCCTGTCCTTTGATTTAATTTGATGCAACAAGTCCAGGCATGGATGAATCAGGGGATGAAGGGAGCGAGTGCTCCCCACTTAGCCCTGGACACAGAGAATCACAGAATGATTTGGGTTGGGTTGGAAAGGACCTTAAAGACCATTTAGTCCAACCCCTCTGCCATGGGCAGGGACACCTTCCACTAGACCAGGTTGCCCAGGGCCCCATCCAACCTGGCCAAGCCACTGTGTGCAAGGCTGCTCACAACCACAATCCCTTTGCATCTGTCGAAATCAAAGGTTCGTCTCGTCATTCCCTCCCAGAAAAACCCCAGCAAAAATCCCAATGGCCTTAGGGTGAAAGTGATGAGGTTTAGACCGGACATTAGGAAAAATTTTCTACTGTGAGTGTGCTGAGGCCCTGGCACATGCTGCTCAGAGAAGCTGTGGCTGCCCCATCCCTGGAAGTGTCCAAGGCCAGGCTGGATGGGGCCCTGAGCAACCTGGGATAGTGGAAGGTGTCCCTGCCCATGGCAGGGGTGTTGGACTGGATGGTCTTTCCAACCCAAACCATTCAGTGATTCCATGACTCTGGGATTCAGGGGAGGGCAGCAGAACTGAAGTCGCTTTCCCTGAACTTCCCTAAAGCAGCAGCTCACAGCAGACAGGGAGAGCTGCAGTGCTGCTGGCAGCAGCTTTGCTGAGCTCAGCACAACCCTCTGCTAAAGGCCCTGCTGTGCCTGACTTACCCCTGCCAGAGCACTGCTCCCCCTGATGCCAGGGTGCCTCTGCTTGCTCTGGAATACACTACTCCAGCACCTTCCTGCTCTTCCTGCAGATGCTTCTGACTCATGCTAATCTACCAAAGATTAGGGAGTCCAGCTTTTGAAGTGCTCTGAAACGTGTGCTATGAAAGAAAATATATTAATTGAAGCAACATTGGTCCGAGCCCTATCGAGGCAGAAATCAGACAGAGGCAGGAGGAAGGTCCTTTTTTTTTCATGGTTTCCTCTGACCCGTGGGCTGGAGGAGGAAGTGGGCAGATGTTTTTAATGGAGACATTACATCACTCTTTTTTTATATATTCTCCATCTGTATGAACTCTACGACATGAGTGGAGCCAAGCATAATTATTCCTAAAGAAATTAAAGCATGAGCACATCCACAGCACCAAGGCATAGACTCCAACATGGGCATCTTCCCAGTTTGGTTTCCCTGTGGGGCACAGGAAGATGTGCCTCTTCTTCCTATCACCTTCACCTTCTCCCCATAAACCTGAAGTTATCTGTAGAGCTCCCAGGGCACTTGGCCGTGTCCAGGACAATTTGTGCACTCACTGAGACTGGTGTGAGCGAGTTAAAACCAGGAGCGCGGGGAAATCAATTTTCCTGAGGGACACTTCTCTTCTTGGACATTTGAAACAACAATCCTGGCCTTGCTGTTTGATGCAGTAGATATTTCTTCCATGGAAAAGTTATTCCACATTGAAAAGGAACAGCATAATAAAACTCTTTCTTTTCAAATTGGACTTGATTCCACGCAATTGTAGGCAGTGGGTTCACCAGTGGGACAAGGATCCTGGTCCATATGAAGCCATCACCAGGATTTTTCCTGTTTGTCCATGGCTTCCCCAGGCCACTCCACAACTACCCTTAGAGCTTTTCCTCAGCTGCTGAAATGCACAGAAATGGGTAAGAGGCTGCACTGCAGCATTCTTCAGGCAAACTTGGGTCCCAGATGCGACAACAGCCTGTCTGCCCTGTCTGCTTGTCCCACCTCACTGCCTTGCACTGTCTGGCTCTCCCAGAAGAAGATTTTTACAGTCCAAGTGCAGAATTAGAAACATCATTCCCATGGAAAGGCTTTGACATCTCTCACTGAAGGAATGTGCTCAGTACGAAGCCCTGCAGATCATAGGGGTAGGTTCACCNCACTTCTCTTCTTGGACATTTGAAACAACAATCCTGGCCTTGCTGTTTGATGCAGTAGATATTTCTTCCGTGGAAAAGTTATTCCACATTGGAAAGGAACAGCATAAAAATGTAATTAAACTCTCTTATTTTCAAATGCACTTGATTCCACGCAACTGTAGGAAGTGGGTTCACCAGTGGGACAAGGATCCTAGTCCATATGAAGCCATCACCAGGATTTTTCCTGTTTGTCCATGGCTTCCCCAGGCCACTCCACAACTACCCTTAGAGCTTTTCCTCAGCTGCTGAAATGCACAGAAATGGGTAAGAGGCTGCACTGCAGCATTCTTCAGGCAAACTTGGGTCCCAGATGCGACAACAGCCTGTCTGCCCTGTCTGCTTGTCCCACCTCACTGCCTTGCACTGTCTGGCTCTCCCAGAAGAAGATTTTTACAGTCCAAGTGCAGAATTAGAAACATCATTCCCATGGAAAGGCTTTGACATCTCTCACTGAAGGAATGTGCTCAGTACGAAGCCCTGCAGATCATAGGTGTAGGTTCACCACACTGCAACATCTGAATCTTGGAGCACACTGCAAATGCAAGTTTTTAATCAGAGAATACAGGTTTTGCCTGTAGATAAATAGTAGAGCAACATTTTTGGATTGTCTATTAATTTTCTGCTTATTCAATTTGATTTTCTACTGACTTTTTTATTCTGTTTGATTCTCTACTAACTTCTTATTAATTCTGTTTGGTTTTCCATAAACCTTCTGTTGGTTTTTCTATTTTTTCTGTTTCATTTCTTCTGCTGGTTTTTTCCATAATTCTGCATTATAATCAGTTGAGATGAACAGACAGTTCTGGCCTCTTCCCATTCATTACAGGGGATTGTTTTGGTTTCCATTAACTCGTTTCTCTCTGTGCCGCTTTTTATTCTGGAAACCATACCCTGTCTGCAAAGAGAAAGAGAAGGCAAGTACAGCATCCTGACCCTCAAATTTTTGTCCAATTTTTCTACTGCAGAGATGTCTGGACCTTGTCTTCACCAGCCAGATTTTCTTCTGCTCAGCTCTGCAGCAGGCAGACTTGGTGGCAACCTCCCAGATTCAGAATTCACCACTAACCAGGAGAACAAGGCCATCCTATTCTAGGACGTCTCCCTGAGAACAGGCAGACAATTATTTGGAGCACAGGAGGGAAGAGGGTGAGAAAACTTCAGTAGTGACAGCCTGTTTCACAAGCATTTAAAAGTCTCATCTATAAACAGGAGATTCCTGCAGGAAAACTCAGCGTTCACAGCTGGGCTGGAAAAATCCTTCAAATACAGTTTCCTTTGACTCTCCCTTCTGCAACAGTTGGGACTTGGTCTGAAATTCAAATTAACTTTCATACCCAGCCTACAATTCCATTTTGTGCCCCAAAGCAAAATTTCCTGCATAATTGTGTGTATTTAGGTCACTTCTCCATTGTTCGCTTCTGCAAAGAAAATTGCTGATTTGCTAGTGGAGAAAATTCCTAATACAGTTTTCAAAAGCACTTTTGCAATTAGAGATTGTGCTCCTAAATGAGACCGGAATGTAGGCACGGATTTGCTTGGGTAATGTCTTGAGACCTTTTATGTCTGTTTTTGACAGCAGTGACTCCATTTAAACACAGACCATATTTAACATTTATACAGGGCTAAGCTGGTTTGCCAAACCATATTAAAAACAGTAGTTATCCTATTTTCATACTCTCATCAAATATTAGCTATAAGTACGCAGTATGTGCAAATATTAATCTAGCTAATTAACATTTAATCTAGAGAAATAACACGTATCTTTTGCTGTTCTAAAGTTCTTTTTCACTGCTAATTTTCCCTACACTTGAGTCGTGTGAACTTCTTTTGTTTCTGAGTTTCTGCCTTGATAAGTACTGGGTCAGTATCTTCTGTTTATGTCTGACTGTGCAGCACCAGCCACTTGCATGGACAGACCCATACAAACATTTTAACTCACACACATACCAAATTAAAACAAAACATTCTGATCTCAGAGAGAAGAGAGCTCTCCTGAAGGCTCAGTTAATTGTCCAAGGCCATGGGTCTACACAAAGCAATGCCTGTATCTTTCTATCTTGCAATGAACTGGGGAACATGACTTGAATTTGTATTTTCTCTACATCTGGTCTGGTCTTGTGGCTTCATAAATTGTGAATGTGCTGCCAGAACAGGTCCGAACACCATGCAAGGGCCTCATCAGGGCTCTGCTTCAGAGCAATGACACCAAAGATTGGGTAGTGGAAAGCCAAAAGCTGATGTTACATTTCTAGGCAATAATTAAAAAATCAAATCAAATCACTCCCACCCCAACCCCCCCCAGACGCTTTCCAGGGACAACAGAGCATGGCAGATCTACCTCAGGATGCTGGGGGAGAGGGGAAAAAGAATCAGGTCAAAGCACACAATATACAAATCCTTGGGATGCCGTAGGGCACAGTATGCAACGACCTCAGACTGTTTTGAAAATCGATTACAGAGGGCCTTCAGCTGAATGGAGTCAATGACCCTGTATCTGCATGGCAAAGGAAAACAGCTACATCTCCTCTGGGATAATACCTATAAAGACTCCCAGTCCAAGGTCCTCATGGTGGCAAGGAAAAGGGGACCGATGGAAACAGCCCCTCCCAGCTACTCTTCTTCAGACCACGAGAGGAAAAACATTGGCTTTCTTTTCGTGGAGATTTGATTTCCATGAGATCAAAATAGACCAACCCCAGTTTTCCTCCTCCCCTTTGGAAAAAACATCACCAGCTGTGCCAGGGGTCAGGATATAATAGACAAAGAACGTGTGTAATTCAGGAACTACAACTGCCTAATGAAATATATGTCAAAAGAGACAGCTGGCCTGAAGGCTTGGGCTGCCCTGTGCCTTTGTCTTAAGGTTTTGTCTAGCTAGAAGTACAGGAGATTTGGGACTGGTGAAATGGGGTGAGTTTTAGCTGGCATATCCAATTGCCAATGTCTCCTTTTTTTGCACCTTTTGTAACTCCTGTCCAGTTACAGCTGATCTGCTCAGACTGGGAAATCTGTGATCAACACACAGAGAAACGGGGTTTGGTCCCAGCGAGCAGAGGATTCAGGCAAAGGAGAGAACCATTGAATGTGAGCTGGGTAGCAAAGAAGTAGCAACATTAATACTCATGATGCTCCCAACAGACAGAAAAATTGACTCTTCCTGTGTTAGTGCCAAGGAAAGTCTCTGCTTCCGACAGCTGCTTCCATCGTCCTCATTAGTGCAGGAGAACTAGAACAATTTTTGGTTCGGTGACATGCACTGAATCTGCTCTCTTCACCAGTGCTTAAAGCACAGAATATAATGCTAACCATTAAAAAAAACACTTTAAAACTCATAAAGATGAAGGAATTGTATCAGCAGTGACCAGGGCAGAGAAGGGCAATGGAGCTGGGGAAAAGTCTGGGGCACAAGTCTGATGAGAAGCAGCTGAGGGAGCTGGGAGGGCTCAACTTGGAGAAAAGGAAGCTCAGGGGGGACCTTATCAATCTCTACAACTCTTTGACAGAAGGTTGTAGCCAGGTGGGTGTTGGTCTCTTCTCCCAAGGAACAAGTGTCAAGACAACAGGAAACGGCCTTTCATGGTTGCACCATGAGAGGTTTAGATTGGATATTAAGGAAAATTTCTTCACAGAAGGGGTTGTCAAGCACTGGCACAGGTTGCCCATGGAAGCGGTGGGGTCACCAACCTGGGGGTATTTACAAGAAGTGCAGCTGTGGTGCTCAGGGACATGGTTGAGTGATGGGCTTGGCAGTGCTGGGGGAACAGTGGGACTTGATGATCTTGGAGGTCTTTTCCAATGTGAACAAGTCTATGATTCAATGATTTGGGAATCCGGTGGGAGACCACTACTTCCATGAAACTTGGAAATGGGAGCATGGGAATTACATCACTCTAAAACATACACCCTTCAAACGCTGAGAACATGAAACACCAGCACCAGTTCCGTAGACTAAGCACATTTTCCAGGAAACGGTGCAAAGACTTTTGAAGTCAAGCTACACTGAAATGAAATCAATCCAAAAGGGTCAGAAGCAGCTCCATTAATTTTCTTTGCCTCAGCTGACGCAGACTGTACAATTGTGCCTTCTGTTGTTTCTCTTTCTTCTGTCAGAAAAACCCCGTAGCAACAGCAGAGGAAATGAATTGTGAGTTCCGTGCCACAAAAACATATGAAGGGACTTACTTTTAGGCACGCAAGAAGCTCCCTGGCTTCAGCTGGGACTGGATGTTCAGCACATGCTGCAGGGCTCTGCCAAGGCGGGATGCACCGAGCGCAAATGGACCCAACAGCCAGAGAGGCTGAGACAAGGTGTTCACACCTCAGCCACAATTAATTGCCTGTAGGATGCGTTCAGCTTTTTAGCAGTCCACAGCAGAGCCTCAGACCCTGTTAGAGGGCTCAGCCTGGAGCAAAGGAGGCTCAGGAGGGACATTATCACTCTCTACACCTCCCTGGAAGCAGGTTGTAGCCAGGTGGGGCAGAGTAGAATGAAAGCTGCACTATTCCTCATATGAGAAAAGATTAAAAAAGCACAAAGATGATGAAAGAGGGAATGTAATTGCAGTGTAATTCCCAACACTGAGAGGATTTTCATACTTTGGTAGCTTCAGGCCAGGAAGAGATGGGAAAGCAAGAAAAATCAAACAGAATGGGTGTATGGGGAGGGGTGGCAGAAGGAATGTGTTTCACTGCAAGAGCAGACAAAGGGCAAGACCCAACTGATCTCTGTGTATAGGGAATACGAAAGTTAGGCTAAAGGTTACGGTTTACCTAGAAACCAGGTGACAAGGTGAGTACATCCAATCTTAATATGAAAGCTTTTTATCAACTATTAGATAATAAAAGCTGGGCTGTGGCCTGGAGCAGGTTTATTCTAGCACTGAACTCAGGCCCATGCCGAGGGTTTTGGATGCAGGCACTGAGACCCTCAGCTTAACATCTGAAACGAGAAGGTTCAGCCTGTTAGGCTGGCACCTATCAATGTTTCCTAACAGAACAATGAAGTTTCCATACTGAAACTCCTGTAAGCTTTAAGACTGTAAAAGCATAAAGTTAATATATTTCTATAATTAAATATTTATTTTAGTTCCTGCTGTACATTTAATTGGTATTTTCACTAAAAGACTTATAAATTAGCCTTCTGCTTTGTTGGTTTTTTTTCTCCCTGAAACTGATTCCTGACATCCCACCAGTCTCCAGTTCATTACTGGCAGTCAACAACAACCAACTGGGGGGGTGACTTTCCTTACTTTTCTATTCCCATTGTATATAGTCTTCTAAGGCAGCTGAAGGTGAGCACTAAACCCCCCCAAATACAGAAAATACTTCAGCAACAGCAAATATAAAGATTGAAAATTACTCTGAGGTGTGCACTTCAGGACACTTCTAGCATGAAGAAAAACATGATCAGGATTAAGAATGATTTAAATCGATGGTGTCACTTCAGGTAACTGACACCTACTGTATCCACGATAGGGGTGAGCACCACAAAAATAAATTACTCCTCTAAAGGAATACTTCAAAAGGCTCCTTGTGTTTTGGAAAAGGTAATTTAGACAAGAAGGAAATGTAGGGGGGGAAAAAAAGCACAGCTCAGAAGACCCAGAGGACAGGCTTGTCCAAGTGTCCTATTCCTCCTGGCTGGACCTTGGTCTAGGGACTCCACGGGTTATTTTAAAAAGACACCTGAAAACAATTTGTTCCTTAAAAGCCTTTCTTAAATTGACTTTCTATTTCATGCTTGTAACAGACCCTGAATTACTTTGTTACCTCCTTACAGTTTATGGGACAGGATTCAGATTTCAGAGGAAGGTCACCAGTTATCAAAGGTGTCCATGAGGCAGCAGCAAACTCTGACCTCCTGTTTCAGAGCAAAGGGGAAGAGCCATGATGCAGCTTCAGCAAGATGATGCTTCCTGAGGAGAATCAACAGGACACTTCCACTACTATGGAGCAGAATTAACACAGAACTAATTGTATTTACTCCGTATCTGCTCAACTGTACAAATAAACTTCCCAGTTTCAAGTATCTGTTCAGCAAACCCTTAATTCCAGACAATCCTGAGTGGTGGGTCACAAAGTTTTCAGTCCTGTTTAACAGGATTAAAAACCTCTAGCAAGTATCTTCTTGAAGTAGAGCATGCACCCCAGAAAAAGTTGTTAATTGGGAAAATAAATCTCTCCCACAGTTGTGGCTGTGAAGTAGGACCTTTGAAAGGCTGCAGATAATTTCAAGCTCTCCCACTTTCAGTAAAAACATCGGAAAGTTTGTACTAAAATCTGTGAGGATAAATTAACCTCATCAATATATGGATTCTCGTTATTTTGACAAACTTCCAGCCTTCTCACAAATGAGAGTCAAGCTCCAGGTTCACTCAACTCGAGTCTCTCCTGTATTCTGTCCTGTGTATTCACAGGGATAATGGTCTCAGTTATTTCCAGCACAGAAACATTAAAGTTGGAAAAGACTCCCAAGACCATTGAGTCAAACCTTCGTAAATATAAACAATTCTTGCTACTCTTTGCCAAATTCATCTTTGTTTCAGCAGAACATCATATTAAAATAATCTTTTGTATTCTTAAAAACTGCTGAAAACTAAAATTGAAATGGATTAAATGATTTAACTGCCCTTCAGGGTTCTGCCTCTTCTAAATTAATTCACATAAATGCAGTCTGATTAAATCCAGTAATGAGCATCTGCAGTTAGCTAAATGTTTCTATCTAAACAGCTTTGATGACATTCAAATTTATTATTACATGTCAAGATTAAGAAACCTTATTTAAATAAACCAGTGATGCAGTTCAGAGGTATATTATTTTTTGCCTTTGAGGAAAAACACACTAAAATGTAAATTTTCAGTGAGATGGGATAGAACATTGTTTTTATAAATGCTGAGCTAGAAAACAAAGGGATATACTTTGTCTCCCATGTTTGCTCTATTAATGTGAACCAAGGCTAATGTTAATCTTAACCATAGCAATTTTAATCCACAGAAATATTTCCCTTTATTTTGCTAGACAATTCAGTAGTTCGGATTTTTAATCCTTAAAGGGACGGGGCTGAATCTTTAAGATCTCTTAAAAGACAAGTTTGCTCCAGGTCACAGGTAACAGAACCCCCTCCAGCCCCCTCCCCAGGTTCAATTTAGTTAATCCATGTCAGAAACCTCCCAGCTCTCCACCTCTAAAGATTTCCATGGGAGATAAATGTGAGCCAGTAACATACAGGCTCATTTTCTTCTCCAAATCCTACAGGCTAAACTCATTATGAATATTTATTTTAGCCTTCAGCATCCTTAAATTCTTCGAGATTGTATTACAAAGGTCTAGCTTGTACTTGACAGCACTGAATCTCAACTGGGGAACAAGTCAGAAATACATTTTTCTCCAGGGTGATGTGGTTTTCCCCAAGTTGGGCATCCTCATCAATTCCTGGTACTCCTGAAAACCCCAGACCAGGTGATCTCTGGGGAACACCAAGCAGATGCTGCTTTATCTTGGAATTTCAACACGCAAGGGGAAAACCACTGAAAAGGGGGAGTTTTGCCATTTTAACTAAAAGTGCTCAAAATAAGCCTTTGAAATTCCATTTTAATACAACTTGCTTGAACCAGCGAACAGCAGAAGATCTGATAAATCAGTAAATCAGGGGCAGTAAAACGGACGTGAGAAGGTTCGTAGCATGGCACTCAAATACACACACACGATGTAATTGCCTGTTTTATTTAGTGGAATCACTTTTGTAGATTAGAAATATTTCCAATTCCCGTTCAGTCCAATGCAAGCCTCCACCATGGACAGGCGAAACACGGTTTGTTCAACTGATTCCAAACCAAAAAAAAACAAACCAAAAAACAAAAAACAAAAAGGAAAAAAAAAAGGAAAAACCTTAAATACAATCTCAAAAGTTAAGTTAGAAACTAAGTTCACACATTTTCTTTGGGACCAGGAATCTGTACATAGTACAAAATATACATTTATTGAACTTTCTGTAAACACACAGTTTGAATTGTGTAAAACTGTAAATAGTGGGTGAACTATGTGGAGAATAATTTATTATATATTGTTATACATTCTACTTAAGGAAAATAGTTATGCTCTTGTATATTACTCTGTTAAATTTATAAATTCCATAATGAAGCTGTGTAATCTGCAAACATGCTTTTCAAGCTTAAATCTCTCCATTCGTAACACACATTTATACAGGTCATCAATGAAAAAAGTTACACTTTCCACAAAATAGATATAAAGAGGTCATGAATTTTTCTAAAAAGACAGGCACAGCATGTCACTACAAACGAGACTCTTATGACACGGTGTGGAGTCAATTCTGTGAGAAGACAGGTGAAAACTCTCTAATTCAGCATGTTTGTACATGGTCTTAGTAACAAGACAGATGCTAGAACCCAAAATCTCTGCTTTTCAAGACTTATAAAACAGCTGGTCCTGGAAATCAAACCTCACATTTTTCAGCACTCCCTGGCTTAGGAGAACCTTGGCTTTTGTCTCGTATTAACTCTTTGTCACAAGTAATTTAGTTTTCCAAGCAGTGAACCTGGCACCATTAGCCAAGAACATCTGCAGAATTCAGCACTTGCTCCAGTAACTGGATTCCTGGCACCAAAAAGTTAAATACAGCTCAACTTTTGGTACCCAACGTCATCGAGAGTCGCACCAGCAGCAGTACAAGGCTGGGAAATCCCAATTCACCCAATGGCTGAACCCACAGAGTGGGGGACAACAACCCCTCCCGTGCTGGGGACTCTGCTGTGTAATGCCCACTCTCCCATTTAAGAGGCTGGAAATGTCATATTGCAGCACACTTGTCAGTCTGGCATCACTCAGCAAAAATAAAAAGTTTCCCTGTCAGCACTGCTAAAGATGTTTTCATAGAATGATCTGGGTTGGAAGGGACCTTAAAGATCATCTGGTTCCAACCCTGGTCCATTGCTGCACATGGAAACAGTGCTACGGAAATTCAGCACATTTTATCCTAGATTTTTAGGTTCTCATTGTTTTTTGATCCCAGGTAACTCATTTTGTGTTTCATCCTTCTATTTATTTACAGCTAAAAGCATTTCATCGAAGACCAAACCTCTTAAACTGTGCTTCTCTGAGGCCCTAAAAAATCCTTACAGGATTTTGAAATTATGTATATCCAATTAATCTACCATTTTGCTTTACCAACTCCTTCCCTTTGGCTCCAAAAAGCTCTTTCAAAACCTAAACTGGATACAGATTTCATTAATTTTCATTCCAAGAGAAGTGGAATAGTTAAAGCTTCAACAACACGTGCAAACTGTATGTTGTGAGCAAAGCTCCATCAATGTCAGCAGGATGTAAAGTTAAGTTTGTGCCTCATTTTCCCAAGCCTACTTCAGTCTAATTTTCCTCTGTTGCGTGAAGAAAAATACTGTGCCTCCAATCTGAAATCCAAAAAAATGAGATGGCTACCCGGTCTTTGCACTGCTCAGAATGGGTGGAATTCAGTAACACAAGTGAAATTAAACTCTGGACCTGAATTGATAGGAAGTATATAAATGTCTTATGACCTGCCATGTTTCCTAATATTTCCTTAAAGGTATTTCTAAAAATAGTTCTAAAAATACACAACAATGGCATTTCCTTCAATTCTGGAGGCCTTCTCACACCACCACATGGAGAGTGCTGTCCACTTAAAACACCCCACGCTCCCTTCCAGCTCTTCAGAGCCAACGGTTACTGGAAGCCAAAGGGAATTTCAGCTGTGGCTCAGTGTTCCTGAGCGAGCTGAGAAGTGCAGATGTTGGGTTCCTGAAGGAAAAGGGCACTACCTGACACAGCACCCACTCTTGGAAATAAGTGGCTGTTTATACAGTAGTAAGGACTGTTGGTTTTATTCTTCCTATCTGGGGGAAAAAAGGAACAGAGCAGATGCCTCGTGATATTTTAAAAAGCATTTGGGCAGGAATCAGTACACATAAAAATCTGGCCAGGCATAAAGCAATATATACTCTAAAAATCTGACCTGCCATCCTACCTCTGCTGAAGTTTCAACACTTTCAGAATAGAATGATTTCCTTAATTGTACAAAAGGCGTTTTTAAAATAAAGTCAGCTTTCCCAACTTTTGTGGTGGCAAAAGTTAGAGGTTTTGTCCCCACAGCCAGCCTCTCCCAGAACTCTTCCCTAAGGCATCAGTATCACTCCTGGTCCCCTGGCTTGGAAGCAAAGACTTTAGAAGTGTCTCCACGAAGGTTTACTGCTACTCAAAAGGAACATCAAATAAAAACACAGATAAAATGAGGCATATGCATGAAGCCTAAGTCACTGTAAGTCAACAACTCTGACACAATCAGGAGGTTAAAGCTCCAGACATTTTTTTCATGTACTAAGCAAAACAGTAGAAATATTTGTCATTTTTCTCAAAACAAGTTTTCAGTGGGAGACAATGTAAACTCAACTTTTAGCATGTCTGTTTTGCTCTGCTATTTAAATGCACTGAGCGGTCCATGTGAATAAAGACAAGCTATAAGTTTTCCTACAGCTTCCTGAACTCCTGTGAACACGTGCCACAGCCCAGGTGACTGGTGTCTCATTTACAAAGCAACATTAGTAAGCAAAATAAGGCTACAGAGTGTTTCAGATGTGCACACCTGGGTCTGCAGAGACCTCCACAGAAGGAGCTCACCAAAAGATTTCACTCTCTGATCTGTATTTCAGACAGGTCAGTCAAAATTGTTTAGCCCCACAGCGCTCCTTCCAAATTTTGCTCCTTTTTTACAGTTTATGGCAGGAATCACATTTATTTTATGCGCTACAGTGTCCTAGAAATTCGTATGTGGAGCCTTTTTTTACCATTTAAAAGAGTTAAGAAACCTCTCCAGCCAAACAGTTCATACCCTGAGCTGATCTATAAAGCCATAAAGGCTCAGGTAAGATCACCTCAAAACCAGGTAGTGGCAGGAACAAGGAGCCACACTCATCATCCAGGGGACATTATTTTCACATCTTGTGAAGCTTGGCACACAGTAACAGTTCATTTTCTACAGAAGAATGTCAGGTAAAGCCCTGTAGCTCTGCACAGTTTTGCTGATTCTGAACCTATGCAAAATACATCAGGTTTGTATTAAATATTGTCTTTCCCAAAGGATGGGGAAAAGGGTTTTCCTAAAGGTTAACCCCTTTCAGATGTGGTCAAGTCGAAATAACAAGAAATTTAAATATACCAAGCCACTTGGGCATGAAAGCAATTTGAGAAGGTGCAGGCAGAGATGAAGGTGAACATCTCAGCATGATGAAATCCTGACGTACATTGAAAGAAGGCAAAGTCTAACAACCATATCATTAACCTAATTGTGGCAGCCGGGCTGTCTCTCCCACAGGACAGAGCTACACAACTCTAGAGAATGCAAACACAACTTCTGTCCGCTTGGAACTCACACACAAGACATTAAGACCAAAGTTTGACCATTCCAGTTTTAAGAAAAAAAGAATGTTTACCAAAACAAGGCTTAAGTACAGAGTGGGGAAAGACCTGCAAAGGCTTCAATACTCCCTACACAGGCCATCATTATCTGGGTGTGGTTTCCCAAACTGTGGCAGAAGGGGTGGGGCAACCATTCCTTTGCTCCCAATCCTGTCTCCCCACTTTCCATCTTGCCCTAGCACCCCACAGCTGGATTACCAACTTCCCCAGCTGAATAGGACAGGTTTTTATTTTCTCCTGAACTCCACGCCTACATAAGGACAAGTACTGGCACAGAAAAGGCAATAGGGACAAACCTGGAGCAATGGTTTAGTCCTGACAGAAATGAATTATGAAACCACATCCTTACTTCATAAATTACTAAAAATGGAATGCAATAGGAAGTCTATCCTACCCCAATGTATCAAAATAAGATGGGATTCTTCTCAGGGAATCAAGTGAAGTGAAAACTGTTCCCTACTTTTTTTTAAGCGACCTTAAGTTTCCAATTCCCGAACCGAGCAAAACGGCTCAGACCTATATAGTTGAGACAGCACCAGCTTCACAATAAATAATGTAATGGACATTGTAAGTCAGTTTATTACAAGTAGATGTTAAAAAGATAAGTTTTGGCACCTGCACAAACTCTCAAGGTAAGTCCTACTACCTGAGTCAATACTCAGCAGGCACCTCAACAGGACAACACAACCAAGGCTCAGTGCAGCTCAGTGACAAGCAGATGAAACTTCTCTCTTTGATTCTCACTAATGCTCAAAGTTCCAATGAATGACGGCCACACATCAAGGTCTTGGTGGTGCTGGGAGCAAAGCCCAGCTGAAAGGCTCTGGCTTTGTAATTCCCACAGGACCTGCTGATTTCTGCCCCACCGTGTGCCCCGGGGACTATCGATACCGTGGATTTACAAAGCCTTGCAAATCGAGGACCCCGATTAATGTCGTGGCATTTAGTTCATCCAACACTGCTTTAAAAACACATTTTAGGAGCCTCTGTCTTGAACATATTTCAATGCTGAATTAGTGAGAATGATTTGAAACAGTTGTCTATAAAGCAGTACAGGTATTCTCCCAGAACGATCAGCGAAACATTTAATCTGACTACAACAAAACTCACAGAAACTGAAGCCAGTGAAGCTGTCAAATGTAGAAGGAAAACAAGAGTTGCATGGCATACGAAGCAAAGTAGCTTTACAAATGTCATCTCCTTTTAAAAACAAGCAAATTGGGACCATCCTATTTGAACATGTATTTAAAAATACATCTTTTAACATCACACAATTTTCATTTCCGTCACACAGGAATCTTTTTTTCCAAGAGGGAAATAAATAGCACACAATACTTCAAAATAAAAATTGCTGCCTTGCCCCTGAGGTGCTAATGTTTTTAGCATTTAAAAAAAAGTTTCTGGTGCAAGAAGGAGATGCACAAAGGTGCAAAAGTGCCTTTTTTTTTAATATATATTCTTTTCAGAGCAGTGAAAAGCACGGCTTGCCTCTTCTCTAGGATGCTTTAAATGCTTAACTCGTATATTCTGTAATCAAAACCTGTATCTAAAATGGCAGTGTTTATGCATACATCGTAATTCAGTGCTCTGACCTCACCAAAACGCTGTGTAGGTGGGAGAGAGAAAGGCCTGAAACGGGCTTTCATCCACTACCCTCAAACCTACTTACATTGCCTGTAGCAACAGCAGAATTATTTCCTTTCTAACCTTCAGGAGGCCTCAAATACCTCCTTTTGTCACTGAGACAGTTTAAGTGATTATGGTTTGAAGTATGGCTTTTCACACCACAGTTTTGCTTCCGACTCGTCTTAAAAGTTTAAAACTCAAAGGTTCCACAGTCCAGTTCAAGGTTTTGCAGTTTCCAAAACTAAACTTTAGTCTCTATGAAAAAGGACAGAACTTGATCTGCCTAGTCCTAAATTAAGTTTAGCTTTTTGCACTAATACACCATGGATTATTATATAGGCTCGTTAATTAGGTGCCTGTGAAGCTACAACTTAACATTATCATAGTTGTGCACTCTACAACAAAATTAGACATTTTAAGCATTTATTCATAGGTAGGTAAGGAACTGGTTCTTGAAGCAAAAATTGCTATAAATTTATAAATACAAATAGTGCTTATGTTTTCTTCATCCATGCTTGAACAGATTACAAACTGAATACAATGAAGTTACGTTTAAGCACCCCACATAGACAAGAGGGATAAAAGAAAAGTTTGCTGGTATATACTATACTTAGTTCCAAGACACTATAAGTTACTTTTTCACTGTTCAGTGTTCCCTAACTCTGCATTAGTTTTAAGGCTATATATACAAATATGTATATGTCAAAGTTAGGGAAAGACAAATATAGCAAAATGCATTGTACTACATTTTCCTATCAAAAAAGTAATTATACACCAAGTTTTGATTCCGTTTAACTGCAGTAAATGTTACAATCTACTTGTTTTACTGATTTTCCTTTTGGGGAATCTGCCTACTAAATGAGTAAACTACATATTAAATACAACAGTCTCAACCAAAAAGACAATACAAGGTGCACAAAACACCAGTTTTGCAAACACGACTGACTTGAAAACTTAATTTTCATATGCTCAATGGGAGAAAGCTAAGCTTAAATCAAATTAGTTTATTACCTTATAAAATTTTTAAATGAGAATTTCAAACAACGAACAGTTAAATATTGTCAACATGCTATACCTCAAATCACAAGTACTGTTTAACCACTAGTCTCTCATTCTAAGTAAGTGGGTCAATTAAAAACACACACCATAAAATGTTAAAGATTGTCAGGCTTTGACAAATGTATTTTTATCAAACAGTAGGCAAATTCAAACCAATGCACATCTTCAGTAGGGAGGGAGGGG
>WEKX01015101.1:392800-471143 GCA_013390025.1 Pitta sordida
CCTCCCTCCGCCCCACCCCCCCCTCACTTTTAAGAGTGGCCTTACAGTTAAACTGGGATTTAAATCAAAAAACCACATGTACACTGATGTGAACTCACTTGCTTGCCAACTCCCCCCCGGGCGGGAGGTTTGGGATGCTCTCAGTTGCTAACGTACGCATCACGTGGACTAAGTCTGGCACTCCTTCACCCTGCTTCTTTATGATCTCTGGGAATCAGAAGTACTTTTTTTGTAAGTGCAGTCCAAATTTTAACTTCAAAAAGATTGAAACACTCAGTTTTATAAAAAGGCAGCTTAACATTAGGAAGGAAAAAAAAAACAACAACCAACCCAAAACCAAACACAAAGACGACAGATCGTACTCAACACAGTAATTGGTAACTCTGGTTCCGTAAGAAAAAGAACCTGTAATAGATGTGACAATCATACACTGCTGTTAAACATGCACAGTGGGTTTGGAAATACACAGCAGGAAAAGAACTCTTTAAAGGCTGTCCTGCTATACATTAGATAGAAGATGTAATATCTTCCCAGGGCATGAGGCAGATACTAACATCAGCTTTATGGCTGCAACACAAGATCAAATATTATTGCCATCACAGAAAGCAGAGTATTTTCAAGAAACAAAAGTTTAGGCATATTAAAAATAACTCCCGTGGCTGTATGTGCATTAACCAATACTTGTACCTGCATTACAGCAACGTGCAAATGTTAAGAATCATTACATACAAATTCACAGCCAGGGACACCACATTGAATTGACAGTTTCATCCTCAGCTCAGGGGATATTTATATATTGGGCAGATACTTAAAGCTGATCCATTCCAGTTTCCTGGTGAAGAGAATCAGCACTGTAGCCACAGTCACATTTGCCAAGAAATTAATTCTTTAACTTTATTCTTAGGCCTGGTTGTTTTGGTGGGGTTTTTTCACGTTTGCTTTATTTCTTCCCCCCTTAAGACATAAATACACAATTTCATTTGAGAATTCAAGAGATTCAGACCGTACCACCCCTGAAATGCCACTCTTTAAACAGGGATTTTATGAAACTTAAAGAAAAAGCACGCTTTAAAAAATTCATCCCATTGGTTTCTCTGTAAACTTGACCTCTCAGAAACTGCGGAGCACACGAATTACACAGACATGGTGCTGTGGATCTTCAAGGGAACACTGCAACCCCTACACGACAACGTGTACATATGTGCACATCTGTACATGCACATATGTGGGGGCACACTACCCTTCACATCATAAAACATTTACACAGTTTGAAAGTAGCTGAAATTCATTAGTACCGCTTTGGAAAAGTACTCTTAGCATTCAGTCGTTGCCTGAAATAATTCCAGAGGAACATGCCAGGTTTCTGTTTTGTAATTGGCAAGATAAGGCACACTGCAAGCTTTTAGAACCAACACGTAACCACTCTCTTTTAGTTAAAATGCAAAAAAATAAATTAAAACCAACAATTGTGAATTATTTTTTGTGCATTGAATAGTTTTTCAGGACTGTATGTGTTTACAAAAAGCATCGGCTCTATAGTGCAGTCAGGCTGTGTAAATTATTTGCAAGGTAGAGTGGAAACACTGTCTAGTCCTCAACCAGCATCAAACTCTGCAGCACAAAGCTTTAAGCTGTTTACTCCAAACCCTACAGTTTAAACACATGACACAGCACACCAGGGACCCCTCAAAAAATTGCCATTTCCTCAAAATCTACAGCCAAAATCCATTTTACCACCTACTGGTTCGTAAATAAATCATCTAAGACTCTTAAATCTGAATAAGAAGCCAAGATCTCAGATTTGGTTTGCCAAGTTCCTTTATTGTGCAATTTTGAACATCTAGTAGATGCTACATTGTGCTAGTGCTAAAGTTCTGCTGTACAAAAATAAGGAATTTATGGTTGACCTATTCTACACACAGTTTCACAACCTGTAACTGCAGTACATTTAACATACAGTCTCCACTAAATGAATACATTTATATTTTGATAAAACTATAGGTACAGACTGAATGAACACTGAAGACACAACAAATGGAGTCGGTCTGCTAGCTGTGTTGAATTTATTGGAATTACCTTGTTTCGATACACCTTCAACCCTCCCCCCAAGTCTTTAATTTACTTTTAAACCTTCTACACATTTTCATGGCATCAAGTACTGGAAAAACGTACTTAAAATCCTAAAATAAAGGACTCAAAAATGGGAATTCCACACGAAGTTTAAGAAAAAGCCAGAGCTTTGTTTTTGTGAAAATAAGGGAAGGAACATAAAAAAGCTAACTTAAAATTACTTATCTCTATATAAGTATAAATATTGAATATGAATCTATTACGAAATGGTTTTATGTTAAAAAAAAAAAAATAGAACAGAAAAAAGCTCAGACAAGTTTCTTTTTCGAGTCAACACATCAATAACACATATTAGTGCAAATAATAGCAACACATTTTGGAATGACTGATTACTTCTACCATGAAGTTCACAAGGTATCTTAGGGATAACATTGATTTATTGCAAGTAATGGCACAGGGATGTTTCTCCACACTTGCTGCTTCTTCCATTATTTGTTGCAGCCACAAACACATCAGGAGCAGTAAAAGGAGAGTCCCAAGGGACGTGGTAAGTCTAAAACTTCCTACGGTTTCTAAAATCTAAAATGTCTCTCCTGATTCAAGATGACCATTTAAGCCTCATTCAGTCTTAGAATCTGCACTACTTTTTAACAGTACAAAGATATATTCTGGGCTGAAATGCACATTAGTAAGCATCAACTCTACTTGCTGGACTACACTAAGTAGTGAAGTGCATAAAAATATATAATATGCATTTTGACCGAGTTTCCATTTTAATGAACTTTAACTTTAAATTGATATTACAGATTAGTAAAATGATTCTAAAAGTACTCCTTTTTATTTTCCAGTTACTTCAGCCAAAAACTAGGATCTTAAAGTTAAGCACTGCAACTTCTATAGTACCTTAAGAGCAAGATTATTCACTGTAGTGTATAAAGTCTCAGGTGCTGCAGAATTCCTACCTTACTAGTCAATAAGGCATTATCCATTGACTTCAGAAACAATTCAGCTGCACAGGAATTAAGGTAAACATAACAAAGTTAATCAACTCCTGTTCTTGGAAGTTCTGCTTTAGTTCAGCCTTTCAACTTCCCTCATGAATTACATCGTCCTAAAAGGCAAAATTCTGCACGCAGCTGATACAAATCGCTGCTGGGTTGAGTAGTGTTTACTACATATTCATCGATTTAAATAATATATTTGTGCAACAATAGACAGAAGATTGAGGATAGGCTCTAAAAAACAAGCAAAGACACTTCAGGGGAAATACATTTCCTCAAGTTCTTCACACATCGTCCCATTCAATTGGTATAAAGTGCTTTATAACTACATACAGAATCCTTCTGCCTCTATGCAATTATCACACTTTGCTCATTCCTGAAATTTCCTATTTGTATAAATGCAAAGTACCAGCACCCAAACTCCTTGTATGTACCATAATCACATGCAGGTCCAGTGTTCAGGCCCTCACTTTATAAAGTGAAGCAGCTGTACCAAAATGCCAGCTTTCCTCATGGTAATATTCCTGGGGTACAACGAGGCCAGCTGAAGATGCAGCCTTGACTTGAACCTATTTCCATATTCTAGTCCACGGGCTTGGCTGAACTCAGACAAAATATCTGAGACAAGAAGGCAACACTTGCCCAAATTAGGAGCGTTACCATGCTGTCATTGATGTGTGAATGTACAGCACACTTGTTCTTCACCAAATCTGTGGGTGGGCACACACAGCAAGCTCTTCAAATGCCTGGTACAAACCTTCTCCCTGCTCTGCAAGGGAGAAAAGGCAGCTGACACTTCCCTCACGCAGTGTGACCGGCCACTCATTGTCACAAAGATTCCCACCAACTTCTCCTCTTAGAACAGTGTTAAGTTTAAAGCACAGAAATGTCTGCCTGGACCTTTGGTCAGGGGCAGAAGAGATGCAGTTTGCCAAGACCTCGTGAATGAGGCCCTTGGAAAACGTGGTACTTTCTGAAGCAGCACCTACACGGGTTGTAAGTGCTTTAAAATCACACATTAATTTGTCTGAACCCACATTTCCCATGTAGACAAGATCCCTGTGAGATTTCTAAAGCTGCACTGTGTTATCTCCATGCAAGTTAAGGAGGGAGAAAAGTGCATAATAGACTCCTCTAACTTACTAATGTTTGCTACCACAGTTGTGAAGGACTCAGCCTATCATGGCCTGTGTGCTATTAAGGATTCTTGGGAGTATACACTCATAACTAGGCTTGTAACATATAGGTCTAGAGGAGCCCACTTCAAAAATAGACTTAACCTATGCAAATAATGCATACAGTGAGTCTTATGTTTCAGAAACAAACTCCAAGCTTTGGCTGGTGTTAAATACCAAAAGGCACTATAAATGCAGTTTGAAACAGAAATTCTTTAAATCAAATTGATTTCAAATATCATTTCTGTGTGAACCAGAAAGCCCAAGACTTGGATGATTCAATTAAAAAACCTCCAGAAATACAGATTTAAAGAAAAATTCTGAAGTTTCTATCAGAGTAAAGTAAGTTCCCAGCTTTTGTTATTCATGAATGCTTAAAGATCAGCTTTGACAAATTTCTGAAGTACTTTCAAATAAGTAAATACGTTAGCAGGTGCTTAAAGTTTACAGTAATCAAGTTGTAACCCTACAATAGCTGATAATAAAATCTTACAGCTAACTGGTTTGTACTTAACCCTATGGAAAAACGGCACTCGAATTACCATCTTCAAAGACACTTTGCAAGATACTCTGATTATTTCATTTAACTCCGTGTAACATGACCCAGGATTCACTGGTCTGAAGTTAGTGCTGTCAACAGCCTGAGGAAGAACACTGGGCACAAATGAATTCTCTGCCATCCTGAGCAATTTCCAGAGCTCTAGGCTGCTGCACTTTCATAGCAGAGCTTTTTTCAGGACATGTATGAGTGCCTTTTTCAGAGGTACACAAGATGGCCAACGGCACTTGAAGGTTTATTAAAAAGCCTGTATGTGTTAAGGGTTTAGTTGTTGGAAGGGGAAGGGGGCCAGGGGTCTGTTTAGAAACAAAGTTACTTATTTTTTTTTAAATGATCCACCTTCTACTCTGCTTTCCAGGTACTTGTCCAACTCTGCCTCTCTTTTCACCGCGTCTGGTGATACCTTTGGTGCATTCGGAAAACAGATCAATATCACACTCATGTTGTCTCGACTTCCCTGGTGGAAAAGAAAAAATTATTTGAGAAATGTAGACACACCAGGCCAAAAACACATCAAAGCATTTCACACACAAGAATTCCCAAGTCATACGGTCTGAGAATCCAACTTTTACATTAATTTCCCCTTACAGAATTCCATGCCCATTCATTCGGCACAACTAAGTCACTTTGTTCTTTCCTTTTTTATGGTCTGAAGATTACACTGAGCCAATCACACACAGCCCATTGTCTTCTAAAGACTGACATTAGTAATGAGTGATGTGCCCTTACAAAGTTGTGTTCCCTCTTAAGTACCGTCCAATGGCTTTGGGAAAACAGCCGAATATCAGCTGGGTGAACAGAACCATTACTGCTTAAAAGCACCAGGAAAGTGCAGAATTCAAGCGGTGCTTCCAGCTAAAATCACAGCTATTATGGATGTTTTCCCCCTTTTCTTTTAAAACAAGGAAAGTTAGGAGTGAGAGAATTTGTCGGAAGGCCAGCTGGAAGGGGCCCAGGCCTTTACAAAAACCTTTGAAATGGAAACACATAAAACCCAACTAAACAGAACGCAAATACTTGAATATGTTAAAATACAAAAAACATTCTGCTTATGCAAAGTAACTGTTTAGTTTACTTTCAATACCCCTGTGCTCTGGTCTACAAACATGCGCCCAGATGTTTAACTTTTAATGGTAACTAAATCCACTGATGTCAGCAAGACCAAGAACAAGCCAGAGATCAGAACAAGAGTATCTGGGTGTATGGCAGGTGCTGTCAGTTGGCTCCTGCAAAGCTTACAGAATCCACAAGCCACTGCTCCTTTCCTGGTATTTGTTTTCAGGATTATCAGATAAAAAAATTGTAAACAAAAATATAAACATTATCGCTCTGCCCAGAAGTTGGAAAGCAGTTCCATTTCTCTGAACAGGAAACAATGAACCTGTTAGTCATGAGGCAAGAGCAGAGACGCTGTCTTATCTCTTTAGAATGAAAATTGTTAAGTTTTTTAACATTATGACTTCTAGCTTGCCTTTGGAAAATTAAGTATCAAGCTATGAAACTCAATACTTCAAATCTCTTCTGCAACTGCAACACTCTGCAACTTTTATACCAAGGAGAAGGTTACTGGAGACGAAACTACGCAGATTTTAATCAAAAGGTCCCATCTTCTACTTGTCAGAGCTGTATTACACAACACTGAGTAAGAAATACAGCAATTAAACCAAAATAAACACTAACACAGGAAGTCAGGTCTTCATATAGCCCAGAAGGAATTTTAAACTGCAAAATAGGAAGTCAAGACTCATTTACTCTGCAATTCTCTCGGTGTAATTGTGACAGCCATGTTACTATTGTATGTCCAAGAAAGGAGGGGAAGATTAGGAATGGAAAAAATGATCTTTAGCCTGATTAAGTCCTAAGAGCTGAGGTTTTGTAAAGTATGTTATGAAACAGAAAAGGGCAGTTATTGGCTTGCTCATAAATTCCCATCAGCTTCTAGTTTTCCATTAATCACACTGTATCTATACATGATCATAGACTCTTAATTAAATCAAATCCACCCAGAAAGACACATTGTTTTTGTTGTGTGTTCATTGCCCCTCTATCACCATTTTTGTGGGAAACGTGCTCATTACTGTCAAAGTCACCACTGGATACGTATGGACTGGAATCAAAACTTATTTGTGACTTGTTCATAAACCTTTAGCAGTGCAAACACAGTAAACTCCTTCTCTCAAGTCTGGCTACCTTGTACAAGCAGGTGTCAACTATCTCATTGCAAACTTTCTCAAGGTCATCAGTGACTTCAAGTCTGGATCTTACAAAGTCACACAGCTCTTCATTTCCCATAACATCCCAGATACCGTCGCAAGCCAGGATGATGAACTGATCATCTTCTTCTGATCTCTCAATTTCATAAACTTCAGGCTCTGGCGAGACCAGCTGTTCTGTAGGACCTTTCCCATGGACACATTTGTAATCAAAGTCCCCAAGTGCCCTCGAAACAGCAAGGGAGCCGTTCACACGCTGAATCATTACGGAGCCACCTGCATTCTGGATACGCTCCTTCTCCAGCGGGTTACTGGGTTTGTGATCCTGTGTGAAGAAGTGAACCTTCCTGTTTCGACAAAGCAAACCTCTCGAGTCTCCACAGTTGATGAAGTACGTGTGCTGGGGAGAAATCATGACACCCACAGCTGTTGACCCACTTCTGTCTGCGCCATGTTTCTTCTCCGAGATGACTCTCATGTGTTCATCAATCTGCAGAAAACCTGTTCTGATGCCGCTCTTTACACTTTCCACAGATGGTGGCCCATCTGGCCCTTTAAAATCCTGGTTGCTCGTGATGTGATCTAATAAATGCTCACAGCAGTACTTGGCAACCTGGGATCCAGCGTGCCCATCATACACAGCGAAAAACGACCATCCATCAAGTCCGTTTGGCAAACCAATCACAGCCGTGTGTGCGTCCTCCATTTCGACGCGCCAGCCCTGCATGCTGCTCAGACCGTAACGGAGCCCGTTCCCTTGCCCCTGGGCATTATGCTTCTCCATCTTTGGCTTGTCTAAAAATGCTCCCATGATGACCTTCCTTTAGTTCTACAAGGGGAGGAAAAAAAATAAAAGGATTATTAAGAGATTGCTTTGTTTAAAAATCTTATTGGAAGCTGCTAATGGCACAAATAGCGTTAAGATGACAAAAATAGGGCTGTGAAGATTTTGCTGTGCTGAGGCAAATTTGCATTGCTTTCATCTCATTTAAACAAGGGCACTACTACTCGCTGAAATGCACTTTTCATATTTTTGTATTTTCAGCTGCGTTACTTGAAAAATTTATATTCCACTATCATTCATGGTTCTGACAAAAGCCTCTGATACAAGTACGTATGAAATCAGTTTTCAAAGAGGACTTGTTCACTGGCACACATCTGAATAGCTGTTCCCTGTGATTACTGAGCCATGAAAGAGTTCAATGTTTCCAGGACAGTGGCGTTCCCGAGATCCCTACCTGCTGGCCACAAATTCCTGCTCAAACTCTGCTTTTCTCATGGCGAAGGGGAAATGAAAGCAAACTGATTATGTTTTCTTTCAGGGAGGGGACGTTCATGACTTTTTGTTTTGGTTTGTTTGGGTTTTTTTTAAAAACAGATAAATGATCTGAATGACCAGAATCTGCATAAAGGAAAAAGAAACGCTGGATAATCTCGGAGCAGGGCTGGGAAGGAAGAGAGCAGCTGTCCCTTTAGGCAGCAGCAAGGCATTAGTTTGGCTCAGCCATCTTGTGAAAGCTCATCCTTAGATTTTCGGTTAAATTACGCAGCAAGCTTCTCAGATGTCTGTGCTGCAGATTTGCTTAAAACCTTAATGTATTCATGCCTCACCGAAAGACAACTGCCCCTGACAAGTCTGAGGGAATCTGTTTGGAAATAAAATCACACGTACTGTAAATTCATGTGTGAATCAAGATCCAAACCAGACCAATATAGAGCACACCCTCTCCTCCTCCACCTCCTCACTGGGCTGTGATGCAGCAAATATTTGTGCTTAAGAGAGTAAGAATTCTATTTGCAGGCAGCGTAAACTGACTGGTTTATCTTCATGGCTTTCACACCCTAACCATCCAACCCACCCTTCTAATCCACATGGGTTTGTTTGTGCATTCATTAGTAAAAAACCATACAAAATAGGTCACACATTTTACATACTTGCAAATTATGCCTTGGGAAGCATCAAAGAGTCTGTAAATTGCTGTTATACAATGCAAGGTAATGGAACAAGAATGAGCTTTTCTATTTGAAGACAGTGGACAAAAATTAACTGTGAGAAGAGTCTCTGAAACAGATTTTACCTGAGGCCTCAAATAAGCAGCTGCACTAGCAGAAAAATCAGAACACCAGGGGTTTTAGAAATGTTTAACTTGTATGTGGAATATATTTGACCCATTTTCCAAGTGACAACATCACATTTTGATAACATCACTTCTCAATGCAATACAGCACCAGCCGTAAGTGACACTGTAGAGGCAACAAATCTTTTCACAGCCCCTTCCAGCCACTGTCAACCTTTCTAAAACATCTGTGTTAGAATAAACAGTCAAGAAATGTTTATATTTGATCTCACCACAACAGCGATTCGGGGACTGGTTATACACTCTCTGGCTCACATGCTTGCTTAACAAAAACAAAGCACATACTTCAGCCGTGTGGAGATGGCAGCAGCAGCAACACACCTCTGCTTCCTCTCACCACCAACCCTGCTCTCAAGTTCTGTCTCTTCTCAAGCAAACACAAAATATTGATGCCCAAGCAAACTGTAGCTACCCAACAAAACAGAGTGTGCGTTCTGTGTCTTGTGTCCCAAGCACATGCAGGAGGTTCACGTTACTGCAGTTGGTAGGAAAAAAAATACGACTTACTTTTTTATCTTCACATGCAACTCTGGTGAAGTCAGAGTGATCAAAATAATTACAGAATGCTGCCGTAAATCACACAGGGAATTATTTTGCAGAATAAGACTTTTTATTCATTCCATTATAGCAGCAGAGTTTAATAACTAACAAACGTTTTCTTTTAGTTGAAGAGATCCTAAAACATAAAGCAGATACTCACATTGTTTCACCTTAATTTAGAGCTCAAAAAGGAGAAACTGCCCTGGCAAATACATTTTTGTGAAGTATTTGACATTATTCCTGCATTTAAAAGAAAACAGAAAATATTAAGAACAGGGTACAGATAAACTGACCACGAGCACTGTCAAAATCTGGAAATGTCAAAAAAGGCAGCATTCCTTCTAATCTCTCAGCTCACTATGTACACAACATTCAGAGCAGTAATTTGTAAGCCATTTGTTCTGCTCAGTAGTTCATCATGTAAACTCCAACTAAAAATACAGACAGGCCATGTGAGTCCTAACAACACCTACACAACCATGAGCCCACTTCCAAAGTTAACAAATCCACTCTCCATTACAAAATGACGTTGCCTTATCCCTCCCCCAAAAGTTCCGTAGGTGAGGTGCTGACCCAGGACTCTCTGCGGGTGTGAGTTCCCACCATGGATGTGACTACATCCAGAGACAAGGAAAACCACAATGTGGTCACCTAACAACCCCTTTGAAAAATGACCCACAGCATGAAGGGATCACCTTCTCAAACTGCAATAACAGTGCACATGTCGTCCCTGCACCGCTCTGAGCTGATCATGCTTCCACCACAACTTCAGTCTAAACCTGCAGGAGAGCAGGCCAGGTTTTCAAAATCCTCACTGTATCCAAAGAGAAAGCATCATCTACTTGTGGATAGAATGGACATGCCAGGCTTTTAAAGTTTTCTCCAGAATTTCAACTCTCATTCAGAAAACTCTGAATCAAAGATGACCAATCTGTGAATTCTGAGGAGTTGGAGGCTACCTGCCCCTTCTCCCTGTCCCAACCTTTATGTGTGGTTGGAACATGTACAACTTAAAGAGTCTTACTTATGAAATAAATAACCTTAGTATTAAAGGAAGGGACAGACACACACACAAAGGCTGATGTAAGAAAGCTGTGCCTCCTTCCTACTAAAAATACCTCTTAGACCTGTTTTCGAGTCCTTATCTATGGAAACATCTTTCACACACCGGTGTCTACCCAAACTACCAGTATGCTTGTCACTCTTTGAGTTGCTTTGTGGAGCGATTACGATGGAATGACACCTTTGGTTAAGCATATAAACCTGTATGCAGATCTGATCAACCTACAGCAGTGCAAGCGCCCAAGTTACAGCACGACTTTGTTATGTAAAAACACTACAGAGAGGCCTCCGACCCAGAGCACACTGCATGCACCATGTGCAGTAAAGCAACAGATCCCGAACATGGCCTGACTTAGCTTCTCTTTGTATTTCTTCAGTCATCTTTCTGAAAAAGAGTCCTTATTTTATGACCTTTATTCTCCAAATAGTTTTGCTACTCTTCTGGTTTTTAACTCAGCCACACATTTATACAGTCACTTTAGAAAACTGGTCTGGTGGCAGCAGACAGAACCTGTCCTCTACTCTGGAAGCCTCAACTTTTGGGATGTTTGAACGATGAAATATGTACTAGAGGAGATAGCCATCCTTCCTATTAAACACAGAATATTCTGAGTTGGACCCACAAGGATCACCGAGTCCAGCTCTTCAACGGCACCACTGCCTCCCCAGTGGGGAATCAAACCCCAAAGCCATGATTAAAGTGCATTTTCTCTGAAGTTTAGTGGCAAACACACACCACTTTTTTTCTTTTTTCTTAGGGAAGGACCATTCTGAAAAGTACTCTAATGGTGGTGTCTTGTAAAAAGTTAAGGGTTGCAACATTTTCTTCACAAACGGTGACTTTAACACCATCACCTGGTGCTGCAATTGCACAACAAATCAGCTGAGCAAACTTCAATTTTTATCTAAGGTGACTCCTGGTTCACCACCTCTGTATAAGTGACTTCCACTGGTACTGGGCCCTAAAAGAGACGAGCTTTCTGCGCTCAAATTTCTGGATTTGGGCTCTGAAGAACAGCACAAAACTAAGAGTGAAAATGGACCCCTGTGAACAGAGATGAGTATCTGTGAGTGCATCTGAACCCTGATTTCTGAAACGCTGATTTCGTGGAGGTCAAACTGAAGGACATCTACATCTACAGTGATGGAAAACTCAAACTGAAGCTTGTAAGAATATTGTACAGGGCCTAGGAAATCCAACACAAGTAACAAGATCCCGGATAAAACACAGAGAGTGCCAAAATCCAAAAGACTGCAGCATTAGAAACAGAACTGAAATAATGAATGGAGCATGCCAAAGAGTCAGCAGCTAAACTCCCTGAAAATAAACGCAACTGGAGAACAGAGTGGCAAAGAAAAGGAGGGTAATTAGTAAACCAGACCACGGACAACCACGGACAACCAGAGATACACTGCTGGAATGCATGAAATCTCTTTGCCCCTTCATTTGTTCCTCAAATTGTGCTATCCAGGCAGCACAACTGCAATGCCTTCTGATACACAGGAAAATAAATTCTCCTAGTTTGCTATTTGCTTATTCACTTGTTGGGACGGTTCAAGTGAAGGTAAATCCTACATTGTTCACAAAGGACAGTTAATGTAACTCCACATACCTCAATAAAAATACATTTCCCAAGGAATTTGGACAAAAATTTGAGCGCTTTGTCCAAGAAAACTAACCATCCCATCTGAAGCTTGCGCTCCAACAATATGTAAACTAATAATCCTTTTTAAACAATGTTCAATTTGTGTTCCTTCCACCAGGATAAGCTGCTTACATGAACCACACTGAAGTCACAGGCACTTGCTCTAACTAAGCTGAGAAATAACCCCCCCCTCCAGTTTCCTGGGAACAATTCTCCCAGTGACATTACAACCCGTGTGTTGTAATGAGCACCATAAAGAAAGATTACAACCTTTACTTGAACTACAGGACACAGAGCAAGTCACCAAATTATACAGAGGGCTACTGAATAGAAAAAGGGCATTTGTTCACTTCAGCTCCAGCCTGATCCACGGTACTTTTCCCTCTGCCTTAGGCAGGCTGGATGCAGAAGCCAGACATCATGTAATTGTGCAAACGTGGAAACATTTTCAGAAGTTAAAGGCTGCTGAATGAAAAACTGACAGTATGTACTGGATGCCCCAAATCAATTACTTTTAACAAACAACGTGTCAGAGATCAGCCCAGGGATCGGAAGAATGACTAAAATAAAACAGAACACGCAGATGAGGAGACATAATTACACCACAGTCATGGGCTGAATGAAGTCATGAAAAAGCTTCTTGCCAATGAAACTGTTTAAAAACTATTGGAGGCTATATGACCGAGTTCTGGCACTCACGGCTCAGAACATCAGTAAAATATTCAAAAATTACAGTTGCTGTTTGTGAATGTGTACTTCCAGACACAGGAATACGTGGCCAACTAGGAGCTGTGAATTGTCTGCGAGAAAGAAGTAAAAAAAAAATAAAATAAAATACAGAAGCAGGGTTCTTTGAATAAACACAGATTAACAGTCTCCCCACCAGAGCTCTTGCTTCTTAGGGATGCAAGAGCTGTGACTTGCAGCTCTGTAACAGTCTCTGTTCCACTTCAGTAACAACTGCAAAAGGAAGAACATAAGGAAAAACTACCCATATGGGTAAGAAAATTTCTAGTAACACGAACGATTTTTGGTTCAGGACAGATGTGGGAGCTGTGGCTTGTGGCAGACAAAGGGAACAGCAGACAGCTGGGAAAATAAAGAAACACCAAAGCTCTCAGAAGCCTCTGCACATGGAGGCAGGTGAGAGGCAGGGCAAAACCCCCCAAAGAGTTAATGACTCTGTGTATGAGGGAAAGCATAAACTGCTCCAGACTTTCTCAGCTTCCCCTCCCTCTCTCCCAGTAATTAACATGCAACAGTGATCCTAACTTCACAGCAGAGCAGAAAACACTAAATCGCTGCACCTCTGCTGCAAACACCTACGAGCTCTGACCTCCCACCAGCTGGTGCACAGGCACTGCCATTTCACTGAGCTCAAATGCTCTGAGAGTTATTTTGATTTTTAAACTTAACTTCTCTTCTGCCTGAAATCCCCTCTCTTTGCTAGGAGCTCACAACAGCCTGTCCAAATGCCTCCCTCTACTAAGCAGCAAAATATTTTATCCCACGTGGTGCCTGTGGCAGGGCAGGTAGGATTTAGGAGAGGATTATTAAAGCCTTCTGGAACACAGAAGGGAACCATTCCTGAGTTAACACCCTCCCTCCAACAACATGTTTCAGCTGCTTCTTAAAACATCATTTTCTGCTCCCACCTACCTTTCCTGCAGACAATTAAATCTGTTCCAAGGTGAAACTAGAAGCTTCCCAATACAAATGCACTTTGGTTGAGGTCCAAACTCTCTCCAGCAGAGACATGCATGATCTGATTTTTGAAAAAGGAAGCCCTGGACGTTGAAAAAGGTAATTCACCTCTAACAAGTTGTTCCTGCATAAATCTTAAAGACAGTGATGCAGTTTCAAGAATTCCTTGCAGAGTTAATTTTGCAAGTCAGCCACTGGAGAAAATAACTTCCTTCCAGAATCACTGTGACCACTGCTGGGAATGACAACTATCACCATATTGGTTCTGAGAGGAGACACAACTGGCATCCACAAGTGTCAGTCACTCATCAGGACCCTAACACAACTGGCACCCTCAGAACACAACTAAGGGAGTATTTCTTGGCCCAGACAGAATTCTTACTTCTGTCTAAATATTCAAACCATAAATTACAGGTGGCAAAGCATAAGGAAGAACCACACTATGCAGCAGGATCGAAGTATGAGCAGCCCAATAACTAGGAAGAATTATGGCACTAACAAGTGCTATGAAAATCCATGAGGTAGCTCTGCATAAATTCATATGCTGCTGTCTGAACAGTAAGAGAATGGAAACACCAAGGTCCTAGCTTGAAAGCATTAATAAGCAGAAAACATGCCCATGCTGGTGCTTAGTTCAGCATCTTTCTGGTTGTACTTCATTTCCCAAAGATTTCTTACTCAAAAGTGTTGGAAGATAAACAAAAGAGACTCGTTTTAGACACAAAGCTTAGACAACCCCTTTGTTAATGGCACAGAAACTCCTGCAGCCTCCAGCCAAAATTCAAAGCCCCATTGAAGCAACTGCAAAAAAGAACTGGAAGATCCAAAGGAGCTGCAGTCCGTGTGGACAGAAATCAGGGGAAAGAAAGGCTTTCCTTCATTTTATGTATCAATGAGACGCAGCAAGACTCAAATTTTTTGAAAGAGCAAGGCAAGCAAGGGAATTAAGGATTTCAACCAAACTACTCGTGTCAGTGCTGCACAGCCACTCCAACAGAACCAGCACAGCAGTAATTCCACAAGGAAAATACGGGTGAAAAGGAAACAGAGAGAGACAATCTAGAAGAATGGAGCCAGAGTAACTCATAAAAGTTGAATCACAGTTTTTTCCAACATTTGTAATACTGAGTACCCTGCCACTGTCATCTGTCATCATAACAGATCATTACCCCACTACATTGTGGGCCTAATTGGAAAGTCTTACTTGAGTACAACCCACCTAAAGTCCAATAATTTAACAGATCTGAACATACCAAAAGCTCCAAGTAACAGTGAAACCCTCCCTGTTCTTTACATTTAATTTTTTGATCTCTCATTTACAGCTTGAAGTCTCAGCATCTTTGTTCACTGTATAACCAATCAAACAATATCTGCCATAAAAAAGAATTCATATCCATAGAGGAATGTTTTATTTAGTGGAAGAACCACGTCACTCCACTGCTACTCTATATCAGAGAGAAAAAAAACCCACCAAAAGTACAAGCCCAAACAAACAAAAATCATTTGCTTTTTTAACCAAGTTCAGCAAAACCTAATCAGAAAAATATGAAGAGATAATTGGACTCACGGCCCGTTCTGCAACTACTCAAGAGGAAAGTGAAGACACCAGGTAAAAAGCCTCATGTCCAGGATGCCTTTGGAATAGCCAGGACTGTCCAGGATGTTCAAATATCACTGAACTCAAGCTACTGCCAATTTGTCTTTGTGTTTCAGCTGAAGTGTTAAAATATACCAGGAAAGAGATGCTCCATGGAAAAAGATCCCAATGGGATTAATCACAGACTCCAAAAACAAAGGGAGGCTTGAATAATTATAATTTAAAAAACAACAACTCAGCAACAGCATTAACTGAACTATTCCTGGTTTATGGAGAAAAAAATTTACTCACACAGTTGCTCTCAGCTCAGGAAACTGCCACTTTTTTTACATTGGTCTTGTTGCCTGTGGCAATGCACAAATTCTTGTAGAACCCCACCTGTCATCCTGTCTCACTGGTAATCTCCCCACAAGCATCTTCAAGTTTTACAGTTCTATACACTTCAATAAAACTGAATATATGGAATCATCCCCCTATCTGCTCTCTAATATTTCCACTTCGTGTCTCCAGGTTCTGACCAAGGTCACTTCTTGTAAAAAACAATTATTTTAACGCCTGCAAACTTCAGAGCTTCCTAATTTCAACAAGAAACATCAACCACCTGCTTGTGATTTGCCTTATGAGCAATTTATTTATCAATATGGAAGAAAGAAACACAAGTAAAAATTAAATTTACACAGCTAGTGCTCAGGAGTAAAATCAAAATAAACTATTTAGAAAGAACATCACCAGTATGTGCATGCCTAAGGATTAGAAGATGTCTGCATGAAAGCCCCAAAATTTCCAGTTTAGTCAAGTACTCAATACTTTGAAATACGTAATACACAAGCAATTTCACAGACCCTTCGGTTTAAATGAAAATATTTTGGGGGTTCTGATCTCAGCCACATTAACACTATTCTGGTGAGGATATATGAAAATCGGCACACAGGAGAGATTTAAAACCTGATGA
This sequence comes from Pitta sordida, assembly GCA_013390025.1. NCBI lineage: Eukaryota > Metazoa > Chordata > Aves > Passeriformes > Pittidae > Pitta > Pitta sordida. The sequence goes on from WEKX01015101.1 coordinate 409,458, forward strand.
CTACACATGGGAATAAAATGGCAATAAAATAGGAAATGTTCCAAAGTGTACAGCTGTAACCTGGCTCTGCCTGCAAGGAAATGACATCAAAACTATGCCAGGAGCACATTAAGACCTGGAAGTCAAATCCTCAAAGCTTAGGAAAAGCTGGAGTTTGTTCACTCGTACACACACAGAGCTTTTATTTACAAAGCCACTTTGCCCTCATGTCCCCACCATTTGTATCTCATTAAAAGAACAAGGAAAAAGGACAACTGCTGCAATAAAGTAGATTTTCCCCTCCAAGACTGCGTAAAAACTATAAAAACAAGAAACCAAGATAAAAGCCCCTATTGTTTTAGCCTTTTATGCAGACAGAAGCTTTCAGGACAGAAGGCTTTCCTCAGAGGGGGACCCTGGCTACCATATTCCCTTCCTTCAGTGCAGGGACGACGTGCCCAGGATGAACAGGGCAGGGAAGGTGCTCTCCCCACTCCATCACAGCTCTGAACACTCTGGTCACTCAACGAGGACACGGCCAAATTCCCTTGTTCTTCAAAAATATAAGCAGTGCTGATGTCAGCATCTCCTAAGCTTAGAGGGCCTCACTGCAGCCTCAGGATAGTTCTCCACAGATTCCGGCAGCACTGGATCTTTAACAAGGGCTGCCCAAATGATTCCTTTAATTGACTGAGGGAACCAGAAAATTATGCACTGATAGAAACCGATTCCTTCTTCATAAAATCTCCCCTACAATTTAACACAGGGAATTGCAATGCTTACCTGCCTGCCCACATTTTTCCACATCCTGCACCCCTTTCCAAAGCTGGGGTTTTACTCAGCAGCTGGAGAATTCCTTAAGCCCATCTCCAAACACCAAGAGCACAGGCACAGTTTACACAGCTACTGCAATTTAGGGTATTTCTAATCAAGAAATACCACAGAACATCATGGACAATAGCTATGATACCTGATTGAGAACACAGGGTACCATTTGAATTCCAGATCACAAGCACAGCTGGCAGTTAAAGTGAATTGCACACACAGAGACAGAAAATCCTCCAAGTTACAGCTGAGACCCAAACATGAGAACACATTTCATCCCCTAGGTCACAGTCCAGGAAGGCATTTCAGCATGAGAGCAGCATCACACACCTGAGCAGTCCCACAGAATTCAGCTGCACGTGGAGGATCAGAATAAGCACATTGAAGCGCTTTATTTAAACTGCAGCTACCAAAACACAAGTTAGGTTACACTAGAGTTTGTTGGGTTTGTAAATGACTGCCTTTGAAGACTTTAGAGACCTTTTGATCTATTAGAATACTCTTATGTGAACTGAGAACCAACCTGTCAGCAGTAAAGAAGAAATCGTACTTTTTCCTCTGTGTATAAACTGCATTTCACTACATTTCAATACTGAAACACGTTTAGCCAGTTTTGGTTTTTTCCTTTGTATCACTTTCAGATGCTCCTTTTGATATATATACATATCTACTGACATAAAGCTTACACTCCAAACACTGCAAGCTTACTTCACTGGAACTGTCTGTCGATGAAGGAAGTTTCTACTCTGCTGTTTCAGTCACATGTAAACATTTTTGGAGAAGAGATGTTAAAAAAATGTGAGCAACTGTTTCACATATTTATAAACACACTCTGTTCCGCAGACTCCAGTACCAAGCTGAACTATCCATCAGTGAATTTTACCAGCATAGATGTCTAAACACAAACTGAAATACATAAATTGAAGAGGCAGAGACTTGACAGAAATCTGTAACTCATTCTGTGGTTTAACACGTAGCAGAGCTTAGACAAAAACACAGAAAAGCTGACCTACCACCAGTGGTTTCACACCAGTAACACTCAGTGGTTGTTACCTCAAAAATGAGCCCACTCACTCCCGTGGTACCACACTTGCTTTTTCCTCCTGCCCTGATTACAATTTCCTTGGTCTAAACATTCTTCCGAGTCTTAAGAGTCAAATGATTTACTCCACCAATATTACACCTTAATAAATCCCAAACTGTTCCTTCACAGACATCAAGATAAATAAGCTACGAGTAGATAATGTTTTACCTTCACTGGGATCCCCCCCACCCTGCTCCATGGCTCAAGCAGAGGAATCCTCCTTGAACAAGGGAATGTACATAAAATGCCATAAAATGTACATTCCTGTACATTTCCCGGATCTTCAAAATATCCTAAGAACACCAGCGTTTTTTCAGGGATTATGGATTGTAAACACTTTGCCATTTGCCATTCATTCAGTGAAAAGCACGTGAACATTTCACAGTTGCTTATTTCTTATATTTATTTTAAACCGAAATTTGCATCATGTGACTAAACCCAGCAAAGCACTACCCAAAAAAAGAGCTTAATTGTCAAATTAAGCTACAAACGAGACCACAAGCTGCATCATTTAGAAAGGAACAGATGATAAATCTCTGAAGAAAAAAAGCAAAAAGTAAGATTTAGGAGAAGAGAGGAGTAAAACTGCATAGGGACACACGTAATAGTAAGAATAAATGCTGTTTTGCTCAGGTTTACTTATGAGAAGCCACTATAATCTTGACTTCAAACTTTGCTAATTCGGGTCATTAAAATGTCTCTGGTTCACAGAGACAAAATGAATACACTTACTTTAGAGTGCTTTCTTTCCAAAACTTATTTAATAGCACAACCTGCATTGTTCCATCACTGAATTGCAATGCATTCTGCTTAGCCAATTACGTATTTTTTTACCTCAGAACAGACCTGAACATGTAAAAAAAAACCGAACATGTAAAAAAGTCAATAGCAATGTCAATATTTTAGTAAGAAATACACTATTCTTAAACGACTTATATTTAGGCCATCATGTGAAAGCAGCTGCTTTATATTCCCCGGTTTTATCAAGAAGGAAAAGTGCACTGAGATCACTTATTGACAGCTGCCTTCAAAAACACACCAGTTACATAAGTTTGCAAATTACACTGTGACAGAGTTAAATATCTAAGCATTTTAACGACAGTTCTCAAAATGCTTTCTCAGCAAGAATGACTCAACTCCACCGCATAAGCTGCACTCCAGATAAGCAGCAACCAGGCTCGATCTTTTAAAGAAAAAAAAACCCCAACAACATCCAAACCAACTTTTTGGTATTCTGCTTTAATTCAAATTGCTTTGAGCGAGCTCTGCGTGTTCAGACCCGCAGGCTTCGCCAGTCATTTGGCATTTCCATCTCTCCTCCTCTCTTTCAACAAAAGTAACTCAAACTCACCTATAGCCACGTAAGGAATTACCTGGAACACAGGTACAGTTTTCTACTGCACCTCAAGGGGAGAGATTTACCAGACAAACACCAAGCAGAGGACTAGAGCTGTAAACCAGAGCTGTGAACCAGAGCTAGGCCTTGACTCTGCTTGAGAGAAACATGGCTTTGCCAGAAGAGTGTGAGAGGACAGGCCAGCCCCTCCCCAGCACAACCTACATTTATTAGAGGGTTTTATCAAAGATCTCTCGGAAGAGAACATCAATAACTGATGCATCAGCAAGTTTTTCTTACTCTTTGCCCAGTCTCATATAAAAAGACAGACCCAGGAAAGTCAGGAAGAGAAAACTTCAGGAGCAGCTGTCCCTAACCCAGGGAAAAGTGCTGGTAACACCTTCCAAAACTGCTGTCCCTCAACACCTTCCCTCTGACTGACACCGTGACTGGACAGGTAAAGGGGTTAAACTTCCCCGACTCGTGTTTTTTCCCCCCTCCATCCTGTGTCCCTGATGTTATTCATAGAAAATACTATGAATAGTAACAGGAGGAAAGCTAGCACAGAAAAAATGTGGGTAGAAATTGCACAATTCATGGTCATTTGGCAACTCACACGCAGCCCTGAGTAAGAGCAGCCATCCAGCCTTAATTTCACTCGTACTTCACAAGCTTCACCCACCTGACCACTGGAACAGCTCAGGAAAGTGCTACACAGGCTCATATTTGGAAACTCATTTCCTAGAACCACAAGGGTTAGAACCTGTACTTTATAAATTGATTCTGCTCACTCTGGCGCTAAATATCACAATCTAAGGAAAATATACCACCCACCCTCTTTCTAGCACTGCTCTCAGGACCTAAACCAGCCTTCTGCTTTTAAAAAAAAACCCCAAAAGACAACAGAATTCCTTTGGATGACATACAGAACTTTAAATCTTAAAAGTCACCACGCAGGCCACTCAGTGAGCAGCACCTTCTCATTTCACAGAAGGTACAGCTCAAAAAAAAAACAAAACCCCAACCCCTAGTCCTTCCCAAGTATTCCTGTAAACTTAAACATTAGTTTCGCAACAACAAAAATTTTGCCATCCACATGGCAACGCCGACATATTTTAACCGCACCGAACAAAAACAAAAAAAATCCATTCTTCCCGAAACTACTAACCTCCAGCCAGCCTCAAAGGCTTGTTATCGCGGCCACCAGAACACAACCTAAAGCAACAAAATGGTCAAGGCGTGCGCTCGGAACCTCTGGCATTCCACACGCCGAGCCCAACTTCCCCGAGCGTTAACTTTCTGATGGAGGAGAGGGTTTTTCTTCCGCGGGCCGCGACAGATCGCAGCCCCGCCAGCAAAACAACCTTTGCTCACGACATTTGTTTTCAAAGGCGCCGAAATCTCGCCCGAACTTTAAACGCCCCGAAAGGCGTGGGCGAGGGAAAGCCGCATCAGTGTCACTATCCGGGGAGCGCCTGATGCCCCGACCCCTCGCCAGGGGTGGGGTGCTTTATAAATAGACGCGTTTTTATTTTCTTTTTCCCTTCCCCAGCCGGTGCCGTGCCCCGAGCGTCTGGGCGGCGATGGGAGGGAGGGAGAGGAGGCTGTTTATAGCCTTGATTAAATGAACTCCGGGCGAGGGAAGGAGGGAGGGAAGGGAGGGGGGGGGAGCTGGGAGAAAGGGAAATCTGCTGCTGGTACCTGAGCCGGAGGGAGGGGAGGGGAGGGGGAGCTGGGAGAAAGGGAAAGCTGCCGCTGGTACCTGAGCCGGGCCCAGAGCCCGCCGTGCCCGGGGGGGCTGCGGGGACACCCCCGCCCTCAGCAGCGCCTGCAATGCAGAGGTTGCGCAGGGGGGGCTCCGGGCACCACCACCACCACCATCATCATCATCATCATCATCCCAGCGGGATCGCACCCCCTGCCCCATCCCCCTGNGACAAACAAACACCCAAATTAAATACAACGCCTCACCCCCCGCTCCCCCAAGAAAACAAAAATAAAAGCGACAAACGGAGGTTTTCTGGTGGGGCGGAAACAACAACAACAACAACAAAAAAGGGGTTTAAAAAAAAAAAAAAGGCCCCCGGCGGGTACCCGGATGTGGGAGCGGGGCCGTTACGGGTGTTACATCACCCCCGCCCCGGGCACCGCGCCTGCGCGCCACCGGCGCGAGCGGCGGTGACGTCATCGGCCCCACCCCTTTCCCTGAGGGATGAGGCGGGCGGGAGGCGGCGGTACCCGCGTGGTGGCTGCGATCCCGATCCCGATCCCGATCCCGGTCCCGGTCCCGGTCCCGGTCCCGATCCCGATCCCGGTCCCGGTCCCGGTCTCGGTCCCGATCCCGATCCCGGGCTTTGCCCACCTGAGGGTGATGAAGCAGGCAGTGCGTGCCGAGGCGCTGGCGGGACCAGCCTCGCCGGGTCACAGAATCATGGAGGTTGGAAAAGACCTCTGGGATCACAGAGTCCAACCTGTGACCCAACACCACCGTGTCACCCGCTGCCACATCCAGTCTTTCTTTGGAAACACCTCCAGGGACGGTGACTCCGCCGCCTCCCTGGGCAGCCCGTTCCCGTGTCTAATCACCCTTTCCATGGAGACATTCCTCCTCGTGCCCAACCTAAACCTCCCTTGGTGCAGTTTAAAACTCTGTCCTCTAGTCATGAGGAGGAGTATTCAGGGGAGGTTTAAACTTAACGTTAGGAAGCGGTTTTTCACAGAGAGAGTGATTGCACATTGGAATGGGCTGCCCAGGGAGGTGGTGGAGTCGCCATCCCTGGAGGTGTTTAAGAGAAGACTGGACGAGGAGCTCAGTGACATGGTCTAGCTGGGGGGTGTAGGGCTGGATGATCCTGGGTCCCTTCCAGCTCAGAGTGGCCTGCTAGACTGTGAGGGAACTAGGTTTGTGTTACCGCTCTGGGATGGGCTTTTGGTCTCTGTACAGGTGTTAGATGGTGAGTTGGACTAGATGATCCTTGTGGGTCCCTTCCAACTCATAATAATATTCTGTGAATCTGTATCTTCTTACCCACTCAAACCAGGGTCCTGAAGGTTTTCCCACTGGAAGCACAACTGCTGGCAAAATCAGCAGTGGATTATCAGTAATGAACGCACAATAGGTTTAATAATCCCAGTTTTCAGCCTCCCTTTGATCAAGGCTGGCCTGTGGACAAAAGGGGTGGGAGTGTGTTCAGTCCCAACAGTCTGCAGGGAACAAATTGAGGGGAAAAGCTTTTAGACCAACCATTGTTTTGTCCCAGGGAGAAGGGGGATGGCTGGGGGAGGCTGCGATGGGACGGGGGCGATTTTGGGAGGAACGCCTAATTCCAGCAAACCAGGGTTAAACCTCGCGGCTGGGGATTTCCAAGCTGGAGTGGGTGGCAGGAGTGCTTCAAGGGGAGGATTAGGAACACACAGTAGTTCTGAGGCTGTGAAGAAGGAATTGAATACAGAGAGATGCTGAGGAGGACTGGGAAAGGTGAAGTGGGTGCTCTGAGAGGCTGTGTACTCTAGGTAGTTTCCATCTCAAACAGCAATCACAGCAAACAGGCGTACTTTTAATGGCTTTAAACGGAGAAAGAGTAGGTTTAGACTTGAAAGTAGGAAGAAATTCTTGCCTATGAGGGTGATGAAGCACTGGCACAGGTTGCCCAGAGAAGTTGTGGATACCTCATCCCTAGAAGTGTTCAAGGCCAGGTTTTTGGGTGGTCCAGTGGAAGGTGTATCCCTGCTTGGGTTGGAACGAGATGGTCTTTTAAAGTGTCTTCCAACCCAAACCATTCCAAGATTCCCCAAACTAAATATTCGGAACGTTCTCCAATTGCTGGTTGTGTTCGCATTGTAGATGTCCATCAGGGCAACTTCATCAAGGCAATTTCTCGATGGATTTTGTGCAGATCAGACCAACAACAGCAAAGCCCTACCCAGAGACAGCTTAAAGGGCTGTGAAAAAAATCCAACAAAACCTCACAGTTTTGGGGTTTTCTTGTGATAGATAAACTGACTGTGGTTCGGTGGGATTACAGAACTTCCAGTTCCCGTTGCTCCCTGTGCCAGGATGGAATGTTTGGACCCGATCCCTCTGTAGTCACCCTAGACGGGATACGATACCGGGCACTGCTCAGCAGGGGTAAATGTTCTGTCAACTCTTCCTAGCCTTTGAATCAGAAATTTGGGGCATTTTTAGTTAAATGCAGTAAAATTTGTTAGTGGAAGCAAACCTTTAGAGAGACTTAAATGCAAAATATACTGAAAATATGCCATCTCCCAATGAAAGGGAGATTTTGGAAGTTAGTGGAGTAATTCCCATGATCTTCACCAATGCAATTTTTAATTTCTTTTTGGTATCCAAAGATAATTGATGACAATTTTATTGCAGTTCATATTTTTAAAGCTGTATCTCCCTTTTCCCTTGCCTTCCTTTGCTTTGCCTCACCTTCCCTTCCCTTTTTTCCCCCCAAATCTATAATGTACAGACAAGGTAGAGGTTACACAGAATTGTTCCTGCAGGCATGTGCCATGTTTCTTTAACCTCTAAACTTAAACATGAATTTAATTTTTCATCCTTCTTTCCCACTTTAATAAATCTCTCCTAACACTTTGAATTATATACAATCATGGATTTCATTTAGATTCCGTGTTACCCACAGCTGTGTTTTGAGTGGTTTTTATTTTAAATAAAAGTGATTGAAAACATGGCCCCGCATATTGTTTTGTGATGTCCCAGTTTTAAGCTGCAGGAATGTAATGACAGCAGAGAGTTTGCTGCTGTCATTTTCTATTTATATATATTTTCTTTTTTTTCTGGGGAAATTGGATGAAGTCAAATTACCACAATATTTTCTTAAAGCGTAACTTTTATTTGGTTTCCTAGTTTTCCTTGGGCCGTTGTACTGACAATGGTAATAAATATTTACAAGAAATTCAAACATCAGTTTTAATTAGGATAAAACAACTGTGTGTAACATATCCCTCTACTGAACATATCTGTCGCTGTTGATCTCCCAGCACACAACTCTTTATTTTCTCTTTAGCTGTACTTCAAGTTGTGATATAGATGACTGGGACCTGTAGTCACTACAGTCACGAGCACCACGGTAGCAAGAACCATCGTGAAACTCAACACTGTATCATAAATCATTAATGAGTTAATGAGAAGAGTCAAATTTCACTGTTTGGAACAAGAAAATTCTTGTAGCATTATAAGGCATATTTAAAATGATGTGCTTCTCCACAATCTATTTTTAGAGAATGTTATTTTTGAGCAATTTAAATTCCGTTTCCTGTTACAGCTTTAAAAAAAAATCTTTAGATGGATGGTATTTGCCAAGAGTATTTCTAAAAAAAAATAAAAAATTCTAAGTATCTAAATAAACAGATATTTGCTACCTATGCACATTTGGTTATTGCAGGCAGGAGGATGACTTTGTCCAATCTATTCATTAAAACTCAGTTTAGAAAATTCCACACTTAGCCCGATGAAGCTGTTCCCAATGACATCATTTCCCATAAAAAGAGAAAATGGGACCGCAGTTGGTGCTGGGATCACATGGCAATTTAACTGCACTTTGGAATCGGTTTCCATTGTAATGGCCGTACTCTGTACCAGCCTGCTGTAATCTCTGTGTTCTATTGCTCAACACTCCTTTTAACCCTTTCTGTTTTAATACCAGCAGGTTAAACTTCTTTTATTATTCCATGAAGGATTGGAATTTTGTCTGTGTGTTCCTCAAACATGGGACATCCAGTACCAATGGCCCAGAGTCAGAGTACTTCATGTTGGAAGGGACCTCTGGAGACCACCCAGTCCAAACCCTCCACTTCCAAGGCAAGGTCACCTGGAGCTGGTGACACAGGAACACATTTAGGTGGGGTGTGAATGTCTCCAGAGAGGGAGACTCCATGCCCTCCCTGAGCAGCCTGTTCCAGTTCTCTGGAACACCCTCAACGTAAAGAAGTTCCTCCTTGTGTGGAAGTGCAACTCCTTGAGTCTTTGGTTCATGGCCATTGCGCCTTGTCCTGTCACTGGGCACCACCAGAAAGAGTCTGGCACCATCCTCCTGGCACCCACCTTGGAGATATTTATATGCATTAATGAGATCCTCTCTCAATCTTCTTCAGACTAAACAGGCTCAGTTCCCACAGTCTCTCCTCATAAGAGATGCTCCAGACCCCTCATCTTTGTGGACTCCGCTGGATTTCTCCAGTAGTTTCTTGCCTTTCTTGAACTGTGCAGACCAGAGCTGATCACAATTCTCCCGATGTGGCCTCACTACGACAGAGTAGGAGGGAAAGGATCACTGTTGTGTTGTACCCTGTAGATTTCTTGACTCCTAAATGAAAAAACCCACTCTCATCTGAAACCTTCTTTTCAGCTTCCCTTACTCGCTGACCCTGTTTCTCCCCTCTTGCATGTTCTGCCATGAGTATGTGATGCAATTGGGAAATAATACATTTGAAGTTACTCTGCAGCCTAAAAAGCTGCTGGACTGTGAGGTTTTGTTTCGTCTGGTACACAATTTGTATCACCTAATAATTCTCATCCAAATATTAGACATATAATCAAGCTGTTGTCCTGGTTTGGTGGAAGGAGACGGGCACCTACATGTGATCATTACTCCCATGTTTTCCCTGGTGTCTGGAGCAGGTTGGGCGAGTTCCTTGAAGGTGACTTTTTTTTCTCTTCCGTAGTTTCTGTGAATACTGAAGAAGCTGAAGTGACTGCCTGGACTGGACCCTTAATTTTCAGATGGCTAAAATGAACTGGCCTGTGGTGCTTAGAGGCTCTCCAATAGAAATCTTCATATTAATGATAAGTGTGACCTGTAAGAGTGTGATCTTGCCAAAACTTTATATATGGCTTGGGAAACTGACGCCCAGCCCCATCCCCTCTTCAGGGGGCTGCACATATTTTTGGAATGTAAAAGGCAGCTGGATGACTATGCTGAGGGCTTTGAGTCTCCCCAGTGCTACTCCTGCAACACCCCGGTGTGATGACATCTGGAGGGATCTGCTCAGGCAGCTGTGCCATTGGGAACGCCATTAAATGCCAGTAACTGTAGCGATGATTAATAATCACATGATGTTTAAATCATCAAAAGCACACACCTAGGGTGTATCCTGTATCCACACTGAGGGGTGTCACAAAGACTTTGTTCTTTTGAAGAACGACACATGCAAACATCCCACATTCTTGAAATGCAGCAGTTTTGATATACATTTCACATTCTGCCGGAGTCTTGAAAAGTGCTTTCCGTACTGCAACACTTTGTTCCCTCTGGTCGCTTTTAAAAACAACATTCAGAGTTATGACATCAGTTAAAAACCAAATGCTGGTAATTTTCAGTCTACAAAATTAGGTACAAAGTCATTAGGGCGTCACAATGTGGTTTTTCTTATTTTAGCTGTAAAAGACAGCAAGCAATGCTCAGTCATGAGTTTTATTTTTCCAGGGAGAATTTGCTGATGGAAGTAACCTGCAATTCAGGAAAATCAGCAAAAGCAAAGTACAGTAAAGACCAAAATATCAACAGAGGTAAAATCCTTTTATGCTGAAAATTAATCTAAGCATATTAAAAATAAAAGCATTATAAAAATACAATGCATGTAAAAGTAAGCATAATAAATCATAAATCATATAAAATATACTCCAGAGAATGGATATGAGATAAAAGAATTGTTTAAACTAATTATCATTAATACAAATTATTATAGTATAATACATATTTCAAATATCGTAGAATATTGAGGGAGTTTTATCCCTCCATTATTTCCTACTCTTTTGTATGTGAAATGTGGGATAAATATAGCATCTGCCAATTTCTTCAAAAGCCCAAAGTTAGATGACAAAAATCCAGGCGACTGAGGAAGATAAATATAGTTTGTCAAGTTTTTCAGAGCTCATCTGTGAATCACCTGCATTTCACGTGGCTCCTTCTATTTGTAGCAAAGTGTCACTGAAGGTCTGGTGGCCAGGAAAATTTGCTTTTCATGTGAAATGGGGAAAGTAAAAAAGAGCACAGTTTGATTGGTCAGAGTCGTATTTCAGGAGGCAGAGTTGATCTTTCACAACTCCTGATTGGTTATGTCTGCACATGCACACTTCATTTCACAGAAAGTCTTTGAACAGGTAAGTTCTCCCTTAACACAGGAGCAGGTATTACATATATAAAAGATGCATAAAAATACCACACAAAGCTGGAGAAAAATACAAAATACACCTTATACAGAGAAATACAGAAAGTTACAATTTATGCAAAATACAACTTTTAAAGAGACACTTTATAAAGAGAAATAAAAAGGCCACAACTTATACAAATGCAACTTTTAAAGAGACATCAAATGCAACTTTTGTAATACATACTAAACTTTTCCTTACTATCCCAAGTCACCCCAGTCTATTTCAGTAAATATACTTTGTACAATACTGGGGTGTTTTGGTCTAAACAAAAATGTATCAGAAGAACCAATAAAATTACTTTAAGAATTCCCAATATTATTAAAGATTTTCTAAATGGATTTAAGCAACAATAATGGGATTCGCATAAAATCTGAGACAATACTGCACAAAAAATGTCGTAAACCACAAAATTAAAATTTCCATTTCACAGGTTTGTTATGCCCAAAAAGAACAAAGAGAAACAAATTGTATTTACATGTTTCATAATAAAATAACAAGGCAAGACAAGTGAAAAAGGGCTGCAAGAATGAAAATATAGAAATAGCACATCCAATTTAAGACTTACAAGAAAACAAAATACAGAAGCTTAACACTTTAAAACATACTTTAAAAATAATCTAGTTTCTTTTTCTCTTCAGAAATTTGGTAGTTGGAAAGCTTGTATGGGGCATTATACTGGCAATGACGACCCTGAAGATACAATCAAAACCCTCCCCAAAAGACAAAAGCAAGGCCAGCAAGGCCTAATCGCTCCCAGGTGTATAGATCTGTGAACACAATAGCTGTGTTATTTATAATCTCCATTCCCATTCCAGCAACTCCGAAGAGAGAAACAAGCTTCCATCCTCCCACCTCCAAGAGAAGCCATGCTTCACCTTTATTTAAAACAATTCCTTTCAAACAAGGCTACATAGTTATAATTTTATTAGCAATAATTCTGCTTTTAGTTGTAAATTCACAATTCTCAATACAGTCAGCCCTCTTCCACTTCACGCCCCCCAGATAGTGGCTTCACATCTTCGCGGCGTGATTTTTCAGCCATTAAGGAGGCTTCTTTCACAACTGCGCCTGCGCGACCTGACATGCATGAATATTCAAATTAGGCAGTCATGAATATTCAAATCACCCCCCACACTGTGCAACACAGACCATGGGGACACTGCTCTGCCCCAAGGCAGCTGCGATGGTTCAGCTCCAGCAGAGCCAAGCTGGGCACCCATTGCTCCCGTCGTGGCATGGCTGCGCTCAAGTGCAAGCCGGCTCCCTGCTCTGAGCGAGGAGGCTGCGTGCAATTATGAAAGATTTACACACTCTAAGGTTAGATGCGGTGTCCAAGACTTTCTCGGGGTAGATGTGTACCCCGAGTATGGAGAGACCAGGTCTACCCACCTGGAGAAATATCGGAACAGCGGCACATGCAGCTCCCCATGTCAGTGTTCCCAGCTGAGCAGAAAAGGGGTTTTTCCTGGTGTGCAGTGGCCGCAGGCGCCAGGAAGCACCGACACAAACACCGACACACAGCAGGGCAGTGCCAAAACAGCACCGGAGCACTGGGGGGCAGTGTGAGGGTGTGGGGCAAATTTGCATATTAATGAGCTGCTGTTCTATGCGGATGGAGGGTTTCGCGGGAGATGAACAAGACCCACGGTACTGTGGTATAGGAGACCCAACTGTATATCACTTTTCGCATGCTGGCACAGCTTGCTGGGCTGTGCCAATTAATTTTGGCCCCTGTCCCTATGCTGTCCACCAGGTTCATGGTGCTATGATGCATATGCTCTCTTTGGGACCATCCGTGCTTCTCTTCAACACAGAAACCATCAATCAGCTTAAAGCCGCATTCGGAGAAAACATAAGTTGATTTGAAGTATTCTAAATGCTGAGTCAGATTCTCACACAACAGGATTCCAGGACAGATACCTTCCATAGTTCTTTCCAACCTGAAGAGGATACAGTTGATTTGATCTTCACCACTGAACACCATGTCTTGGTGTTCAATTTATCGCAGCTTATTCTTCTTGATAAGACCTTTTTGTGCTGTAACAAGCTGTCAAGTAGAGAACACCCAGAATATTTTATCAGCCAGGCTTTCGCCTATTCCATTCAATAGATGTTCTCTTTTAAAAATGTGAGGATATACGTGAGTTGCTGTTTTCATTTGCTATTAGTAGTCCGTGCAGGAAGGCCTGAGTCCTCACTGAAGCCGGTGACAAAGCTCCCACTGACCTCAGCTTTGCAGGATCAATCCCTCAGTCATTAACACGTTGTAAAAACCGCTGTTACCCAGCCAATTTTAATGGGCCTGCCCACAATTGTCGGTTGTTTAACCTAAAAATTAGCTTGGCAATCACAGCTGAAATTACATGTCAGACTGTTGATGCATAACAATACTTCATCCTGAGTCATCAAGAGTCTTATGATGCTCTTAAGACTTTTATAATTATTAACATCCATGCAAGAGATTCAGAAATTCGATAAAGACTGGAACTTCCAGATGTGAAGGAGATTAGTTCTGATGGAATGATAAGATTTAGATTCTGCAGACTCCCATTTTTTTTAATCTTACTTATTTTTCTTCTTTACTCACTTACTTATTTTTCTTCTTTAAATAGCTGGATCTAGTCACCTTCTTTGTACAACCAAACACAACTTATGTTTTGCTACATTCCTTCATTTTTATTGAATTTTTTTATTTTATATTTTTTTATATTTATATATATTTATATTGAATCAGTTATGTCTTTTAACAAACTTGTTAGCTGGGATGTAGTTGAGGAGATTAATTTTTTGTGTCAATTAAACTGTTCAATTAACCTAAAAGCAACATGTCAATCAAATAGCCAAGGGGTGGAGATATTTGAAATGTAAACATTACTGAGCATTTTGCAAAAGAGGTTTTCCACAGTACCAAGGCTTTAAAGGATAATCCTGTTCTGAAGCTGGATTTTGCCTTTTTTAGTCGACGATACAACCAAAGTTTAAACTTAGTTTCATTAGATGTGTGCCAATGTGGTATGACCAAAAAGTAAAGACATTGTTTGATGTTTGATTGCGTAAGTGACATGGTAAAAATGGATATGAGATCACAAGCTGCATGTGATGGTTTTCCTAGGAAAGCAAAACAATTTGTAATCTGTATTTTTAGCATTTTTATGACAACCCTCACCCCGCTATGACGGTGTTGTGTTTCTGTGGTGATGGTACACAACAAAATACGTATTAGCAAAGCAACAGGGGCCACTCTGAAAAGAAACTGCTTGTTGTGCAGTTCAAGCTCAGAGTTTCAGGAGGAGGAACCTACCAGGAAAGGAAAAGCTCGTATTGCAGGTCACATTAGCATATGTTCTTTTGTAGAGCATTTAAGTGCAAGTGAAGTGGCATGGCTTCATATCAAAGTATTACACAAAACATGGAGCCTACTTGGAGACAATGCGAGTCTCCACCCTTCTCAGGAAATTTCAGTTAATCCAATGGATTAGGAGGCCAACCACTTCTTGAGGGAGTTGGAAATGTGATTTTTTTAAGGATTTGAAGTATGCTTGTTTCCTTGCTTTTTTTCTTTCTTTGTAGTATGTACATCACTCATGTATTTATTAAAATAAATCCATGTTTCCATTATATTTGTGCGTATTTGTGCACTATATTTTTATAAACTCGGGTGTTTTTTTTGCATTTTTTAACTGTTATAGGGGTAATGAAAATAATTGGCTAGTACTTGACATTTATTGTGTCATATTTACTCCCTAGTGTTGTTTTACTCTGGTTTGTGTTCAAGATAAATAATATGATCCCTTGTAAAAGGCAAAATAAGGAAGAGGGAGAAAGTTTGTCTTACAAAGATGAGAAAAACAATGAGGTGAAAAAGAACTGATCACATTAATTCACAGCAGCCTGCTGAAAACGATTGGAACCATTAACTCACTCTACAGAGATCACAAGATTGCCTTTCTGGGACATAAATTTCAATTATGATAGACAGTGTCTCAACATGAATGCAGCAGCTGACCTGAGCTGAACCCATGTTAGACCAGAGGCTCATTACCAATAACACTTGGCAAACAGGAATCTCCTTCAAGTACAAATTGAAAAGTGAAGTTACACCCGCTCCGAGCACTGAGCAAACTCCTCATTCTGCTGGTAACTGTCTGGCTAGGATTTGTGAATACTCAAAACATAGCAGTTCTCATCGAGCTGTGAAAGCAACCTACTGAGAAACCCACAGGGGAAAAAATGCAATTTCTAGTGTTACCTACAGAAGTTTAGTATCTTTTCTGAACTCAAATCCTGAAAGCATTGAAGTTGATCCAGTGTCTTTCAAGTTAAACTCAAGATTTCCACTGACTTCAGCGGGTCTGGATTGGGTTTGAATTTCTTATTTGCTTAGGGAAGCATTAACACTGTCAAAGTAACTTTCATCAGTTTAAGCTGGATTAGTGATACAGTAGTCATTTATCATAACATCATGGAATAATTTTGCTTGGAAGGGATTGCTGGAGGTCATCTACTTCAACCCCTGTCTGAAAGCAGTCCAAGGAGGAGTTGTTAGGTCTGTGTCCAGCTGAGTCATAGAATCATGGAATATTCTGAGTTGGAATGGACCCACTGGAATCGTCGAGCCCAAATCCTGACCCTGTGTAGAACAACCTCAACAATCCCACAATGTGCCTGACAGCATTGCCCAAGTATTCCTTGAGTTCTGGTAGACTTGGTGGTGTGACCACTTCTCTGGGGAGCCTGTTCCAGCACCCAACCACCCTCTAGGGAAACAACCTTTTCCTAATATCCAACCTAAATATACTTGAGAATGGAAATTCCATCTGTCTGGGCACCTGTTTCTGTGTTTCCCATCAGAATTTCCTGTGTTGCAGTTTATGTTCGTTGTCTCTTATCACTCTGTAATGCTGAAAAGAGCCTGTGTTTGAAGGCAGCAATAAAATCTTCCCTTATCCTTCTCTTCTAACAGCTGAGCGAAGAGGGTTCTCCAAGTGTCTCTCCAATCTTGGTGGACATCCCACTGCATGTTCACCAGTGTGCTGAAGAATTTTCTTATCCGGGAAAGATAGCAGGAGGCTGCTTATAGAGCTTTGATTTCAGTACCTGTGGCCAGTACCTTGCCTGTTGCTGTGACAAAAAATGCTTTTTAACATCATTAAAAATCACAACTATGGAAAATAAACCTTTTGTGACTCTTCTGAACATGTCTGGGTTGACAACCATGCTACCATACTTTTCTGCTCGATCATGGGCAGTGTGGGAAACATTTTTAGGCGTTGGTATTAGTTAGGGCAGTCTTAGAGCTCCTTTTTCTTGGTTTTGGATACCAGAAAGGAACTTCTGGAGTACCAGGTGCACCAAACTCCCCCACTCCCAATGCCAGCATGTCCTGTCCTTCACCTGATTAAGAAAGCACTGTTCTCTGGCTCAGCCCAGGGTTTTCCCCAGAAGAACAATTAGATCATCTCTGTTTTGATATGTTGCAGGAATTAAAGCTAACATTTAGCCAAGGTACCTCCTTACCTCTTTATCTCCTTAAAATATGTTCCATCGGAGCAGGAATCCTCCCCATGGCTTTTGTTAGCTGAGATCCACAAAAATACCCAAACATCCCCAGTACCCTTCAGAGCTCCTTACATAATACATCCTCATTAAAATGTCAGTTACAGGCGCTCCTGAGACTCAGATCAAACTGGGATCAGCTTTCTGGGCCGTGTTCACTTTTGGACTTTTTGCCTGAGAAATACCACAGGTTCACATGCTTGATTATGCAATTATTTTCTTGAATTCGTTTAAAAAACTGCCCCCATCCTGAGTTCACAGCCCTTCCTTATGATTTATATTCTGTTAGTAAAAGGTTGAGAAACTAAAATCTGGATTTTCCTCTTAAAAATGTTGGTTGGTAATGAAAAATCTCCGGTATTTTGTGTTTTGCTTTGGGAAGACCAGCAGAGGGGGCCTGAGCCAGACAGCAAACCCCGTCCCACATTTGTACTGGATATGTGAACATCATCAGTTTAAAAAAACCCAAACAAAACCCACTTTAATTTAGTTTTCTTTTAAAACTGAAGAGGGATACATTGATGAAAATGAAGGGAAAGGAGCTGTCTTAGGAAAACTGCACTACTAAGAGGCTGTGCAAAAGGTAGTACTAATGATTAAAGGACAAAAATAATTTGGGGATTAGGAAAGGAATTTTAGTTATCTGATTCTGTCTCTGGATAACATTTTCTAAAAGACTGGTTCCCTGGAGTATCTTTTCATGGGTTTCAGGAGACATTCCCTCCATAAATTACTCCACAAGTTACCTCTGTGTAAAGAGATGAAGGAAGAGAAAATCTTTCAGTGCAGGATTCAGATGAGGCTCCTAATTTATGTTCCCTCTCCACCCTCACAGTGAGTTTCTTTCTGCTGGTTGTATCAGGTGCTCAGGGAGACAAAGCCCTGCAGCATCAGCCTCTTGGAAACCACCTTATTTTCCTCCTCCTGTCCCTCACAATATTCAGTGTGGTAAGAGGGAAAGTTTTCCCTCCTCCCTTCCAGTACTACTAGTGCATTGAGAGATGCCCACACAGAAAGAAACCTTTCTAGATTCATCACAACAGATTTAAGTGGAATAAATATTGTATATACATATATACAGAGTGAAAGAGAAAATTCCAGATGTAGAAAGGGGATGAAAATCTTTCCATTGAATTTGGTGACTTTGAAAACCACCCCAAGATGCAAGACACAAACCAGGGATTTAAGAATCAGAATGTAAATATCAGTGGTAATGTCTGCCTCTTCTTCACCATTGGAAGATGATTTGTTGTGCATGAAGAAAGCAAGAAAGCTGTATTTTAAAAGGAAAACATGGAATCATGGAATAGTTTGGGTTGGAAGGGACATTAAAGACCATCCAACCTGTCAGGGACCGGATGCAGGAGCAGGGACACCTTCCACTGGACCAGGCTGATCAATGCTCCCTCCAGCCTGGCCTGGAACACTTCAAGGGATGGGGCATCTACAGCTTCTCCATGAAACCTGTGCCAGGGCCTCACCACCCTCATAGGCAAGAAGTTTTTCCCAACATCTAATCTAACCCCGCCCTCTGTCAGTGTGAAGCCATTCTCTCTTGTCCTCTCACTCCAGGCCCTTGTCCAAAGTCCTTCTCCAGCTCTCTTGTACCCCTTTAGGCACTGGAAGAGGTTCTAATGTCTTCCCAGAGCCTTCTCCAGGCTGAACAGCCCCAGCTCTCCCAGCCTGTCTCCAAAACAGAGGTGCTTCAGGCCTCTGATGAAATACATACTTGCTTTCCCTCACTTCTCCAGATAGGATTTATTCATATGACACAGTACATTCAGACATGTTTTACCCTTACCTGTAGCTTTCCCTCTCAGGAAAAGTCCTTCATATATTTCTATCTTGACTTCAAATGTTTCATTCAAATAATCATGAGGAATTACGTAGAAGGAATGTCACACAAACAAAATGCCATTGTCCTCAAAAGGGGTTTTGTTCATGTTCTGCATTTCTGATATTTATATAAACACAGGTGATTTAGTCACACCTCTTAATGTAAACCAAGGAAAGTATGTTATGAAAAGGAGATGGATAATAAGACTCAAGGACTCTGGGTTCCATCACTCTCCCATCATAATAAACAAATCTTATCTTCATATAAAGAGAGGCCCATCTCCTGCAGAAAAAGTTGCGGTTTTTTCTGGATTTCTCTTTTCATTAGTTCTCTGAATAAAAATGCTTTTAATGTCAACAAACGGGAAAAGAAGTCAAACTAATGGGGTCTAGAGCTCAGGCAGAGCCTGAATAGAGTTCACTCTTATGTGAAGGACACATCTGGATAACCTGAGTCACATCTGAATACCCAGTTAGGCTGGGGAGGCAGACGATGTACAGGAGACTTTTGTCTGGGTGCAAATGTTGTCCTTTAAAAGTAATGTGTCCCTTTTTAAACAGACACAGTTAATGCAGGAGTCAGTGAATGCTCACAGAGCACTTTGCAAACAAAAAACAAAGCCAAGCAGTTTATAATCAAATTGAAGTCATGGATGTGAAATTGAGGAGGACGGGGCCAAGTGTAGCTGCAGGTGGCCGGGATCATAGCAGAGTTTTACAGCTCCAGACACAAGTATCACCCCAAGGACAAGGTGGAAAATGGCCCTTGCTTCTTATTTAAAGGGAATTCTGCCCAGGGGATGCTACACAAAGCCACCAACCAACAACCAGGAACCATCTATTTGTGTGTCTGAAGATGCTCCTATTTTGGTCCTGGCTGTCTGACTAAGTATTGCTTTGCCACTGTGTATGTTTGTATTACTACTTTATATTTTTCAAAGATGCTCTGTTGTTATCAGATGTTTTCCTATATATGTATATTTTTTTCCTGAAGGAGAAAAAAGTGAGATATAGGGAGGGGGTGAGGATGAAAGAATGATTTACTCACAGTTACAGCACTTCAACTTATGGTTTGCTTAACTAAATAGTTGCAAAGGCTTGTGTAATCCTCTTTGCTCTGTCTTTGCTAGTAAGTAAATCAAACTGTGGACTTTCTAGTCCTGAGACCAACTGGACTGACCCGGCTCGTGTGTGTAGCTGATGCCCCTCAGACATACCCCACATTCCTTGGGACAGTGTGTGCAAAGCCATACCATGAACCACAATAACAGATTGAAAGCATTGATGATCAGATGTCAGTGTAGGACTCCATGCCTTAGCATTGTTTGACTGACTGGTGGAGATGCAGCTTCCTCTGGCAAAACCAGTGCGATTTATCTGGTTTAGCTTCTGCTGCTTGGGAACAGGTTGAACTAAACTGCAAAGCAGTGGCCAGAAAGGCAGTGCTGAGAGTTTGATTTACTGCTGTAAAAGTGGAGAGGAGACAGAGGAGTTGGAGCACCTCCCAGTACATAAAGGGGAATTGGAAATAGATCATCCTTAAGGTCCCTTCCAACACAAACCATTCTATGATTAGAACTAGACTTCAAGTTTGAAATGGATGGGAGCTCACACTCAATAGTTTAACTGAGCAAACTGAAATTAAACGGATGCAAGTCATTACCAAAATTAAAGAATGACTTGAAGGAAAGAAAGATGGAAGTTATTTCCTTCAAGTCTCTAAATTGCCTGAGTAAGGCAGAAGGGGCTATGTGTGAAAAAAGATGAAATATCATGCTAAAACCCGAAATGAGAGGTAATTAGGGTCGTTAGAAATGCAGAGGCTTAAGTGCTGAAAAACTCAGAGACTTTAATTCGAGAGGGTAACTGATGAAGAAAGCAGCTTGTGCTGTTTTTAAGCAGCAGGAACAATTTCACTGACATAGTGTCAGCAGAATTGGACCTCAAATCATCAGATCACAATGATTGCCACATTTAAAAGGCTCAAATAGATGTCTCTTACCTAGGATACAGTTTTTGGTTTTCAGTAAATACTATTACAAAAGAGACAACACTTTTTTACATAGTAATTTGTGGTTAAATTGGGTATTAAAAAAAACTATAGAAAGAAGGTATATATCCACTGCCTGACCAGACAGATGGAGGTAAGAAGTGTTTTTGGCACTATGTTATATTTACATGGGACTGTCTTTGCCTGTTCATTTGTCTCCTTCACTAAACCATATGGCACATTCTGCAGCTGATAGCATGAACAGCCTTATTTTGCTTGTCATTCACTTTATGACAGATTTTCCCCAAAGTTTTATTTTCATAAACTAAGCAAAGAGCTTTTCTCCTCATAAGCTATTCTGTTTTGCTCACAGTGAAAGAGGGAATATGGGAACAGGGAACACAGTACTGCTCCACTTACTGCTACTCATTTTAGAGTTATTCTACCCTCATAAATAATTTAGTGAAGTAAGAGCATTTTTCAAATCTATGTTTTACCCAGACACTGAAATAATCTCAGATAATTGCACTGGAGCTTTATTTGCTCTAACATGGATCAAAGAAATTGCATCACAGTACTGTGGAAAATACACCCAATGCTCTCACAACATCATTAGCAGGGCTGCCAGCAAGAACACTCCAAGAGGAAGCACTTCACCCATAAATCTGTGGAAATTGACTCATTTTATAAAGACACTGAATGGTTTGGGTTGGAAGGGACCTTAAAGACCATTTAGTTCCAACCCCCATGCCATAGGCACAATCCCAGGTTGCTCCAAGCCCCATCCAGCCTGGCCTTGAACACTTCCAGGGATGGGGCAGCCACAGCTTCTCTGGGCAACCTGTGCCGGGGCCTCACCACCCTCACAGTCAATAATTTCTTCCAAATATTTAATCTAAACCTGCCTTCCGTCAGTTTAACGCTGTTGCCCCTTGTTCTGTCACTACATGCTTTGTAACATGTCAGAGGTTTTTATAAGCCTATTTATATATTAAAAAGCCACAAGAATGTTTCCCTGGACCCTTCTCTTCTCCAGGCTGAACTACCTCAACTTTCTCAGCTTTCTGCCATAGGAGAGGTGCTTCAGCCCTCTGTCCATTGTCATGGTCCTTCTCTGAACTGATCCAACAGGTGCCCATCTTTTTTTCCCCAGGAACTCTGTAGCTGGATGCATTACTTCAGGTGGGGTCTCACCAGTGCAGAGCAGAAAGGGAGAATATGGGCTGCAAGCTCACACTGCCAGCTCATGCCCCACTTTTCATCCATCCCAAGTCTTTCTCCACAGGACAGTTCTCAGTCTCAGTCTTTCTATTTCTCAGTTCCACTCCAGCACAAAGTCTTCTTAATAATGAATAGCTGGAAAAAAATATAAATACAAACCTAGAAAAAGAGCAATCCAATCAAACATTGATTTCTGCCACCTTACTTTAGAAACAGAAGGCAGCTTATCTCGCTTTTATTTACATTAAGTGTGTCAATATAATTTGTGACACTTTTGAGAATAAAGCACATTATCATATTATGCTGAGTTTAACTGATCCGGTAGCTGCTGCTGATCCTAGATTTTTCCTCATACTTTCTGGGATTTTAGTTTGGCTATATAGTTGCATTTAGAAGAGTTGTAATTAGGCTTTTCTCATGAATTTTGAAGGAAAGTTTACATTCCTTCTGAAGATAACAAGGGTAGCAAAACAAAATAGAAGGCCCAGTCCACCTGGAGAAGCCTGGGGGGAGCAGATCCAGGGCTGGTTTTATGGGTTAGGAGGAATCTGGTTGGATATTCGGGGTACAAAATTGTTGGAATAAACTCTGGTTGGATATTCTAAGGGACGTAGCGTTTCGAAGATTATAAATGTTAGCTGATAATTGTTTTTCTCTCTCTTTTGGACCTGGAAAACTCCCATTGAAGAACTTCCTTTACCCTTCATTTCTCTTAATTTTGTTTGGAATTTTTTCTTCTTTCCTTGACTTCAGGCATCACTGCCACTGAGACAACATGGGGACCTCAGCAAGGGCCATGGCCGGCTGTGGAGCAAGGCTGTGACCTCCCACATCAGCAACTTTTTGTGATTTTTTTTCAGAGCCTTGTACTTCAGCTTTGCATTGGCTCTTGCATTTCCATACTGCAGTTAAGTACTGAGTGCAGATAACGGGACGGGACATGTTTACTGAACTCCTAAGTGCTCACAGCATCAACCACAGGACAAAGTGCAACACAACTGCCACTCATTCTGCTGATATTCAGCTTGACTTTGGTTGAATTTTAAAAATTGTGAGCAGCAATGACCTCTTCAGAAAGTGAAAATTAGCTTTTCATGCGGAAAATAAGGTCAGGCATTAAAAGGAGAAATATTTTTGTTTTCCCTGGAAAGTCAGAGGCTCCTCAAATCCAAGAGCTTCATTTTGATATGATTCTTTAAGAGATCATGGAATCATTAAGATTGGAAAAGACGTCAAAGTTCATTGAGTCCAAACTTCGACCGAACCATGTCAACTAAATCACAGCACTGAGTGCCACATCCAGTTGTTTCTTGATCACTTTCAGGGATGGTGACTCCACCACTTCCCTTGGCAGTCTGTTCCAATGCTTAACCACACTTTCAGCGAAGAAATTCTGATGTGCAACCTGAACATCAGGTTGTCTCCCTTGGCACAACTTGAGGGCATTTCCTCTTGTCCTGTCACTGGTTTCCTAGAAGAAGATAGTGTCCCTCACCTGGCCACAATCTCCTTTCAGGGAGTTGTAGAGGGTGAGAAGGTTTAGAGATGGACCTTCACCAGTGCCCAGTACAGGGGACAATCACTGCCCTGGTCCTGCTGGCCACACTATTCCTGACACCAGCCAGGATGCCACTGGCCTTCTTGGCCAGATGTTTTGCTTCACTTTGGAATTTTATCAAACAACTCCTCTCTAAGTAGTTACTCCCTCTGAAGCAACAAAACGACCATGTGTTGCTGTCAGCTCTCCAAGTTGTACTTCCAGCGAGGAAGGTCGGAGCACTGCTGGCCACAAGGGTTAGACTGGAAGTGGCAACCCTGGACTTCCATCAATCTTTGGCCAATTGCTTTGGGGCTGAGAACAAATACCACAGTCTGGCACGATTCAGATGGTTTACAGCAGTCATGTGTAAAAGCTGTGGCCTGTGGTAACTTCACTCTTGGTGGGGATCTCAAAAGAAATCGGCAATAGATAATTCCTTAAGTATACTTATCTATCGTTACGTTAATTACAAGATGAGCATATGTACTTTTTCTAAGTTGGAAAACAGAAAGAATGGGCCTTACCTTGTAAAGAACCTTGTGACTTTCCCTTGTGCTCTCCTTTCCCAAGCTCAAGTGGACACGCACCAAGCAGGAACTTCATGCCTGTCTGGGGGATAGGTCAGTAAAATTTCCACTGATGGCAACTGTGCAGGTGTACAAATACACAAGAACTCCATAAATGAACCTTTTTTTTTTTTTTTTTTAACAGAGAAACCTGTTTTACTCAGTTCTTTTGTAAAAGTTTTGAAGCACTGGGTGAACCAGTTAAACTCTCACCACTCACCAATCACAGGATGCTGGAACCTGATGAGCTCCTTCTGTTCATCCTCTTCTATGCTCAGCCTGAGATGATGCATAACTGTGTCTTTGGGGATATCTGGCAAAACCCTCACTGGGAATACACTGTGCAGGTGCAGTGTGCATCCTTTTCCAACTTTATATCGCCTGTTTGGGTATGTTGTCACACAAAGCTCCATGATTGCATGTGCACCACTTGCAGTTAGCACACAGAAGAAATAAGCCTCAGAAAACACTTCAAATTATTTTCTATTTATTTATATTATTTATGTTTTGTATGACATTATGGTTCCATTATTCTGTGCATTGCACTAACACGAGTTCTCAACTCATAAAACAGGAGAAAACAGAGAAATATCAAGAATACCTGTAACTTACAGCTATATAACTATGGACAGTCATAGTTCCTGTGACTTCCTTCCTATTCCTCAAAGGCCTGTTTCTATTCCAAAACACCACAACCATTTACTATTTCACAATTATTTGTTTGGACAAGGTTGATGATTGGCACTATTCACAGAAACCAAGATTGTTGGTCGTGTATTTTTATTTTCCCTGTTGCATGGATTAGGTTTGGACTAATTTGCTGGCAGATCAACCAAAACTTAGAGGTTCAAAGGGAGACAATGGCTGTGTTTTGCCTCAAAAACGTGTAATGCAGATGTTGTGGTAATTGACAACATTTCTTTGGTCATCAGTGGAGCTGGAACAGACCTAACAGGTGCATGTGGTAAACACGGCCATCCTGTGCTAAGTCTTTTGACTGATCAGGGGCCTTGGCCTGTGAGATTTTGGGGTCCTGTCCTACATAAGCTCTGCATGCATTTGTATCACGCCGGGTGAGGAAGCAGGAATTATAATGGACTTTCCTTTTCATAGAATCATGTAACAGTTTGGCTTGGAAGGGACCTTAAAGAACATGTTGCTCCACCCTCTTACCATGGGCAGGGACACCTTCCACTAGACCAGGGTGATTCAAGATGCATCCAGCCTGACCTTGAGCACTTCCAGGGATGGGGCAGCCACAGCTTTCCTGGCCAACCCGATTTAGTGTCTCACCACCCTAACAGTCAAGGATTTCATCCTAATATGTAAAGTCCCTCTCCTTCAGTTTAAGGCCATTCCTCTTGTCCCTATCACTGCAACTCCTTGTAAAAAGGTCCTTCTCCAGCCTCCTTCCTACATCTGTACCTCCCGTTGTGAAAGACTTCGGTTTTGTGCAGGGATAAGAGTTAGACTCCACGATCCTTGTGGGCCCCTTCCAACCCAGCATAGCCTGTGATTCTGTGATCAAAGCAGTAAGAACAGAGTTTTTAACCCTCACCAAGAATGCTAGAAAATCTGTAGTGAAGAGATGTAGATGAGTGACGCAATAACTAGAAACGCTTCAGTCATTATGTTTCCAGCACTTGTGGGTATCCACCACCACGAATTTTCGATCCCAGGGTTTAAAGCCAAGGTGTGAAACGTTGGCCAGAGTGGGTGCATGTGAGAACTGGGTTTGCATTCACAGAGGGCGAAGTGGGAGGCAGGTCGAAGGGCAGCATTCTTGCAGGTCGGGCCAGGCTGTTGTCTGCGATACCGTCAGGGAGGGGCAGCTGGCCTGGAAACCCTCGGGGAGCTCCAGCGATCGCCGCTATCTCCAAACCACAGCCACGAGGCTCTTCAGGACAACGGGCGCTGGTTTTGCCCTCCGAACACCAGCGTTCCATCTCTCGACACCGATGCCCGGGACGTGCGGCGGGCAGCGCTGTTTGCAGCAGGGAAAGACCGGGCAGCCCCCGCTCCTCTGGGGGCACGGCGAGGATGGAAAACAAACCGCCCCGCTCCCAGAATCCGACCTTCACCCCCGGCTCACACGCACGGGCTCNGCGGGGGAGATGGGAGCGGGGCGGCGGTGACAGCGGTGGCACCGTGCGGGCAGCAGAGGGGTCCCCGGAGAGCCGCCGCAGTCTGGTGACACCAACCCTCGCTGGCTGTCCCGGGGGAGCTTATCCTTAAAAATACCCCCGAAGAGGCATTTCCTTGCCCTTTACGTGGATAAGGCTGCTCGTGCCCGCAGCGCAGTTCCCTGAAAGCCGCTCCCGCGCGTCTGACGGGGGCTGAGCTGGCTGGTTTGGCCAGAAAGGGTTTGTTTTGCACAGTTTCTGGGCAGATTCCCAGCCCTGGCACGGGCCCGTGGAGCAGCTGAGGCTGCGGCGAGCGCCTGGTGCAGGGATGGTGTGGAAGGAAAGGTCGGGAAGGGACGAGGGTACTTGGTGTGTGTGGGGTTCATAGGCTGTTCACCTTCTGCCTCGGCTTGTCCCGACATCTTCAAGCAGGTCCGGGTTTCACAGGGATGCTGAACGTGTTTATGATGATACAAGCACGAGTATTAATGCTCGGGTTTAATGGGTTTCCTCTTCCGAGAATTGTGCCCTGAGCGGTGCCAGGTCCAGCCCCAGGAGATGCTGTCAGGGTCTCGACACCGTGTTTCTGTAACGTGGTGCCTTTGTCACCTCTAGGTACAAAAGCTGAATGAAATGCTGCCAGACAGGGACTTCCAATTCTTGCTCGTGTTGATCTTTCTAATCCGTATGCAATTGTGCCCACTTCTGGACAAAGGTCTTTGGAAATCACAGGTTTTGCGTGCTTAATAGAGGCTTTCAGTCAGAAGAGCCACAAATTTCTCAATAATCCCTCCTCACTTTAGCCAGCAGTGGTGATTTGGGACTGCTGGGTGTGGGTGGTTGAGGTGGACGAGGGGAACGGGGGCAGGAGCTGATCCGAAAGAAGGTGGGATGAGGGACACTATAAAATGTCCCGTGTGGAAATTGAAACTGAATGTTGGGTTGAGATAGGGAGGTAGGACTGCATCCAATTGAGAGTGGATCAGGAAGGTTTGGGCTTGGGACCATGATTCAGTAGGGGATGGTGGTGCAGGTGAAGTTCAGCATTGAGAACAGCTCGAGAGAAGAGTTGGACAAACTTGTCGAGACATCCCTTTCTTTTGCTTTCAGTAGAAGCCTGCTCCAAATGTGCATGCTTTTCTGGTCTTTATATGGACTAGCAGAAATAATAAAGCTCTAAAATCCACTGAATTTAAATCAGTGTGAACAATGTTCTGTAACTCTTTGGATGTGCAGCCCAGAGTTTTATGCAAACTCCATCAGGTAGTTCCCTTGCTGTAAGAAAGCTGCAAAAAAATCTTCATGTGTGGACTTTGTAAAGCTCATGGGAAGACACAGGGCAGAAAAACAAGATAAGTCATGACCAGTATAAACAAAATTGAAGCTCTGTCCTTGGGGATCTATGTGCAGTGCACAAGATGTGGGAGCTCTGTGGTGGACACAGTGTTGTTTGATTGTAGCCTTCAGAATTACTGAAGCCTGGAAACCTTTCAACTAGTCTTTCTAAAAGTTCCCATATAAAGAACCACTGCCTCCAGCCTCAATGCTTGTAATTAAGTACAATGTATAGCTGAAATGGTACCATTAAGGAAATAATGTGGGAAAACAGAAGGGCGAAACCCTAGAAAAGATGTTTCTTTAAATAGGTTCCCCCTTTTCTCTTCTTCCTCCCCATATGTAATGTAGCATGCCTGGGTAAATAACATATGGATCCTATGGAAAACTCCCTGATTTTTAATTAAAGCTGATATTAGAGCTGTCATTGTATTGTGTTATCACTTCTACAACATTGTTAGATGTGGAAGTTTTTGGAGATGAAAATACTTGGCGGGAAGCAGACTGATCTCATATGCTTCTTGTGCTGCACACTGTATTTACAGAGAGAGGCCTTAATGTGGGTAAGACTGGTTCCATTTCAGTGATTTCATTCTATAGGGAAAAGTGAATTCTGGATTTTTTCATTGGCTGATGATTGCTTCCCATCTCCTGAATATTTGTGTGGTCGAGAGAGAAGGGTTTCTGGGTGCCTTTCCTTGTGTGTTGTGTTTCATTAACTGGACAAGAGTCACTCCAAATTCTGTGTTCTTCACAGGCAACCCAGTATTATCAGGCTGAGGGGGATCCTGTTATGTAGGAAAGCCTACTCTTAAATTTGGGAATACTGGTATGATTCTTTAGGGCTGGGGGGAGGATATTCTGCTTTAAACTTCTGCACTTCTAATATTTTTCCTGAATAAAATTACATGGCACCCTCATGCTATAAGAGCTATAAAATGTTGGGGAAAAACTCTAAATAGAGCTACAAATACATTTTTTGGATTAGTTGCAGTGCAGCTTTGTTTGACCTCTTCTCATTTGTTATGCCTTGTAACACAGGAGTTAATGGTTAGTAATACATATAATCTGCTCTTATTTTTTAATTTGGCACAGTTAATTTTTAAACTGACTTCCAGTAACAACAGGACATTTATTCTGATGGTTTGATACTTGTTTTACACCAGTATTTAAGGTTTTCCATTATGTTAACCCTCGATAGCTCAGGGCTTGGTAACTCCCAGCGCTGGGGAATCGGTGGAAAACATTCCTTATCTCAGTTAATTATTCTGTTCACAGAACAAGATCCTGAGTAACTGCTGTGAAGCTGCCCAAGACAGGTTGGGAACAGGGAGACTAAGTGGTAGGAGGAAGCGGATTTGTTTTCAGTAGCAAGAGGAATGAGTGTGGTAAGCAGGGTTCAAAGTATGTCCATGTGTTGTTTTGTTCATGTAGTGTTTGTCTGCTTGGGTGTTCTGCAAAAGAAATTGCAATAGCCGAGGTGAACCTTGATATTCCTTGTGATTAATTCAATGATTTGGGAATGTATTGGAATAAAACTGTAGGAAAAGGGTGTAAATAAGCTTTATAGACAGCAGCCATCTGGTGTAATAATGGATACAGTGGGTATTCCTACAACTTCAGCAACACCTCCACCTCCCAAGTTCATAACTTTGGAATACATCTCTCCTTTGGGAAGTGACTCTTGTTGCTGTTGTTAGTGTTTTTAGAGGCAAACAAAAACTCCCCAAGCCACGAAAGCTTGATTTTGTGAAGGATTTTTCTTTGGCTGGAATACAGCCAGCTTAAAAAAAAACACAAATAGACACTGCCAGTCGCACAACTGAGCTCTGATGGTCAGTCATGAGTGCTCCCTGCTCTTGTCAGAAGGGTAGAAGGTTTTGGTGCTGATGTCTTTTTATGGGTTTAGGTAATTAGGACACCAAAAGTAGAAACTTAAAACACAGTGTGTTGTAGAGAGAAGCAGGAACTGATCACTGGAGTAAGCAGGAAGTAAAAGCAGTGCCACCTACCAGTTGCAATGAAGCACAAGTACTTTTGATGGGTAAGTTTCAGCTTAAAAAGCTGGAAAAAATGCTCTTCTGGCCCTTTTCAGAATGGAACTGAAGTCTCAGCAACTGCATTTGGCTCTGCTCTTGAATTATTCCATGAAATCTTATTGGCTGGCTAGATGTTGGAATACTCCTCTGCACAAACTTGAGAAGCAGAAGGAAGAACTCCTGTCAGCAGTGCTCTGAGTGAGTCAGACTTTCCCCAAGACTAATATTCACTAAAGCTGATCTCAAGGAACACTGGCAAGTGTCAGGCAGTGATAGGTTCTGCAGAGTGCTCTGATGTTAGTGATCATTCATCCCTAAGTCGTGCTCTAGAATTAAATGGGTGATTTTCCAGCCATCTGCTGTGTTTGATGGTTTTGGATATATGTGTGGAAAGCTAAGCCTTTTCCCTGTACCCAGGTGTACCATGGAGTGGGAACACTTGTAAACAAGGGGGAATAGGCACCTGAGCAGAGGAATAAAGTAAGATGCTCTTACTTTGACTCCAGGTTAAAATAGCAGGTCAGGGCAGGAACTGTGAGTACATGAGGAATTCACAGGTGAACTTGCCCCTTGGGAACTCTGTGTACTGTGCTCTGGCCAGGAATTAACCTGCATCGGATTCCAAACAAAGGAGATGAAATCCTGTTCGGGTTTTTATGATCTGAGTCTTTGTTCAGAGAATTTTATTCCGTCAGCAGTTACTTAGGAACGTTTTTGGGATGAAGCATTATTTGGAAAGGTTTGCTTAGGCTTCTGTTTGGATTTGCAGCACAGTAGCTGTTTCCTGTCAATTCCAAGAATTCTCTTCTCCCTTTTCCCCCGAAGCTCTCTTTGATGATGTTAGTGGAAATGCTCTGTGTGGATGGCTTGCAGAAACGTACGCAGATTTCTGCCATCAGGTAAATAATCTGTGTTTATCCAGGTTAGCCTTGGAGCAAAGTTCAAATGGCAACAAAACAACTATGAACAATTTCACAACTGCATGTGACTAAAAAATAAAGAAGTCAGGATTTTGCAATACCCCCAAAATGAGCGTATCTCTTAGATTTCCTTCAAACAGTATCAGATTGTCCCCCTGCAGTGAGTTGGATGTTTATCGTGGCATTGGCAATGTATGAACTGATGTCCTGATTCCTTTGATAGAAGATGAACTGCGTGGCAAGGTTGTCTGGGTGACAGGAGCTTCGAGTGGAATTGGAGAAGAGCTGACTTACCAGCTGGCTAAGATAGGAGCCTTGCTTGCCATCTCTGCAAGAAGGGAGGATGAGCTGGAGAGAGTGAAAAAGAAATGCCTTCGTAAGTACAACTTCTGCAACTTCGTGCAAGCAGCTCCACTGTGGTGGAATTGCCACAGAAATACTAACCCACATCTCAAAGGAATGAATTAAGTAATGAAAGTCAACTTTGTGCAGAGCTTCACTGTAGCTTTGTGGCATCTCTGTGAGTGAGGAACCTTGGTGTAGACTTGGATTACAAACTCCTTCATAAGCCACCATTACCTAAAAATCTCATTCTCAATTACAAGTGGTCTTGTAAGATTCCACATTAACAAATGGAATGAATACGTGGGGAATGGAGGAAACAATCTCGGGGGTATCATCCTCTAAAGAATCAAACCATGTAGGTGAATGCTGCTCAGAAATCTTACTTCTTCAGACTTGTGCATGTTACAGGCAGAGTGACAACTGACTTTTCC
Organism: Pitta sordida; assembly: GCA_013390025.1. Lineage (NCBI taxonomy): Eukaryota > Metazoa > Chordata > Aves > Passeriformes > Pittidae > Pitta > Pitta sordida. The sequence goes on from WEKX01015101.1 coordinate 440,763, forward strand.
CTTTGGAATAGGAATGAATGGAAATTCAGAATAAATTGTTCTAAGAATGTGCAAGGAAGAGAATTTCCTGTAGATCAAAAGGAACGGAAGTGGAACAGAATGTTTGACTATTCCATTTATCTTTCATATGCCCGTGGAGTCAGTAGTCTGGCTTCATTCCTCCTGTTTCTCTTTTTCCCTCCTGTTCTCTGGCTTGGCAGTAAGAGCAATAGACAATTAATTCACTCTGATAAATAAATGTTTTGAACTTGGTTAATATTATGCCTCTTTCAAACTATTTTTCCTCTCTAGTTCAGGATGCAGTATTTCATATGGAATATGCTATCACAATGACGGTTCATTCCTAATAATGTTGATAGAATCTCCACAGCCCACTTGGAATGTGTCCTAGGGAATAAAGAAATGTTTTTCTTGGGTTAGCACCTCAGCATTTCTAGAAAGCTAAAAGGTACAGCAGCGTAGCCAGAAAACCTCTCCAGAAACCTTCAAAAATGCCCAACTCCTTAGTTTTGTTTTCTGACGGCTCCAAAAAGCAGTTGCTTGTATATTTATATTTGAAAAGAAGCAGGAGAGGTGCAATGACAGCGTGGTTAAGTGGCAGTCATGACAAAATTCCCGTGCTGTGTGACACAATGTTTGGTGGTCAATGGAAGTCTGCAACTACATTTGCGTCTGTGGCTGTTTGTTGTCATTGCAAAACTGATCCTGTCCAGGGTTGCAGCTCCTGCCAGCCTCTCTCAGGAAACACTTGTATGACAGAGTTACGTGCTAAGGTATATTCAGAAATATTCCAGTTGATGTCACCAAGAGTATGAATTTATCTAAGATTATTTCTGCCTCTGCCGACTTTAAAAGTGACCCTGTGAGTGTCTGAACTATGCTGGGTACCAGCTTTAAAGTCTTATGTAGCCATTTGCTTTGCAAATATTTGCTGTTGAACTTTAACCAAAGGACTGATTAGTAGGAATATTGTAAACTCTTCAGTAACACAGAAACATAACAAGGGAATGTAGTGATAGAACAAGGGGGAATGGGTTTAAACTGCCGGAGGCAGATTTAGATTAGATATCTGGAAGAAATTCTTGACTGTGAGGGTGGTGAAACAATCACTGGCACAGATTTCCAAGGGAAGCCGTGGATGTTCCATCCCTGGAAGTGTCCAAGGCCAGGTTGGATGGGGCTTGGAGCAGCCTGGGATAGTGGAAGGTGTCCCTGCCCATGTCAGGGAGTTGGACCTAGATGGTCTTTAAGGTCCCTTCCAAACCAAACCATTCTCTGAGTCCATGATTCTATGATAGTTACTTCATGTTTTCTATAGCCAGCCTTCAAGTAGTGGGAGAGTAATTGGACCCACTTCCTTTGCTTCTCAAGGCTCTGTTAATCCAGCTTCAACCCCTTTCCATGATTATTTCGTGTGCTAGCCCCTCCTAACCATTTTAGTGGCCTTATGCTGCACTATCTCCAGCTTACCAGTATTCATTTTAAACTAGACGTGTCCAAAATTGCACACACTGCTCTAGAGACAGTCTGACAGTGGTGTGTAGAAGCTCTTAAAGTCACTTTCCTTCAATCTGCTTTTGTTGGTGCAGCCATTAGCATTTGTAATTGCCAGAGCCACTTGCTGATTTACACTTGGTTTGCTGTTGTCCCTCCATCAGGTACCCAGGTCTTGTTTGGTCCCTACCCAGTTGGATGCTGGCCTGAAGCACTGCAGGGCATTGTTCTGTCCCAGGTGTGAAATTTGGCATTTGGCTTCATTGAGCTTAATGAAGTTTGTCAGACTGTCCTTAGAGCTTGTTAAGGTGCCTCTGCCTGGCAGTGCTGCCCTCCAGCAGAGCAACTGCTCCTCTGAACTTGATGTTTACTGAAAATTTTCTCAAGGCGTGTTTTGTCCCATCATCTGGATCATTAACAAAGATGTTGCATAAAAATGTATTGATCATGAAGGGATATCACAGCTGGCCACAAAAAGGAATTAAGTTGGCCAGGCAGTGAATGACCATGGTAAATCCACGCTGGGTTTTTCCACACATTTACTTGTCCTTCATGTACTTGGAAAATGCTTTCAGAAGGAGTTGCTGCATAGTTTTCCCAAGGACTGAGGTTAGGCTGTGTGACATTTGGGTTTCTCCAGTCACTGGGGAGCTACTCCACTTCCCAAAGACCTTGCAAAGGTGAGTGACATTAGTCAACTCTTGTGAATCTTGGATGTATGTATTGTCCTGCTAATCTGTACAGTTTGTCCCTAATTCGTCTTCCCCTAACTCTGTTAGTATTTTTCCCTCCAGTTTAGCCTCTTGAGAGGAGATCTTGCCAGAGAAGACTAAGGCAAGGAAGGCAATAAGTACCTGCCACTTTTCTGTGCTCTTGGTCCCTTCCTCCTCACCACCCCTGCTCAGCCGTGAGCTCGCCCTCTCCTTGGTGTCCCTTCTGTTGCTGCTGTACCTGTGAAGCCTTTGTTGCCTTTCACATTCCTCACCAGTTTCACCTCCACCTGGGTGTTCATCTTCCTGATTCCATCCCTGCATGCTTGAGCACTGGGTCTGTGTGCTTCTTGGGTGGCTTGTCCCTGCTTCCACCTGCACGTTTTCTCTTTGCTGTTGAGTCCAAGGCTGTCACGTAAGGTTTGAGTAGCATGGGATGGATTAGGACTGAGCTGCAAACCTGAATTTGGCTGGTTTGTGGGGCATAATTGGAGCTGGTGTGCTGTATCATACTTGTTTGTGAAGGCTGCACGCAGCAGCAGCCGAACTGGATGTCAGAAGCAAGCACAGGGATCTTGTTCAAAATTTAGTGACACCACACCATGATAAAGGTGTGTGCATTCTACACTGCTTAAAAGCTGAGGGAGAGAGAGGGAAGGTACTGTGTGGTAAGACTGTTGATTTATGCACGTTCCAACTGAACACTTCATTGCACTTGTGCAGGAGTGAGAAAAGACAACTTGTATAATTTACGTGGCTCCTGCAATTGGCTTCTCTATTTCCCCCAACCACTCTCTGCAGCAGGAGTTCAGTTTCACCAGAAATGTTAGAGGCTATTTTCTCTCAAAAGCCCTAAAAAGAAGAAAAAAGGCAACAATTGGGGGGATGTTTCTTCTTTTGACAAAGCTCAAAGATGATTTAAATATGGATAGGTCAAATGAGTGGCAGGCAAACTAAATTCAAGAACTACACGGTAATTGAGGTTGGAGTGGACCCCAGGAGGTCACATTGGTCAGCTTCTGTGGAAGGGCATTATACAAGGGATAAATAAAATACAGGAGAAGAAATGCTGGAGAGCTGGAAAATACTACACTGAGCAAAGGTGTTTGTCATGCTATGAGAAACTGAGATCTTGGATTAACATGTATTAAGAAGAGTTGTTGATCTGAAACCTGAACAATGGACTCTAAACTAAGGTGCTTCTAGGTATCATAATTGCTCCCTTAAACATATCAGTTTGGTAGCAGGCAAAAAAAGGCAGTGGAATATTAAGAGTTTATTAGTAAAAGCAATGAGGAACATAATTCTGACAGTGTAAATTGGGACATACCCATGCATATAGCACAGCCCGAAAAACAATGGGGTGAGTGAATGGGAGTTGGAGCTTAGAACAGGAATGTGTGAAGTTTTGTGAAGGGCTCCTGAGGAGTGCCCAGAGTAAGGATTCCTCACCCTAGAAAAGAAGGAAGCTGCCGGAGATGTATAGTTCAAGTACTTTTGGAGGTGGAAATCAAGTGGGACTGTGGATTGCTCCAAAACAAGGTTCCTGGTTTGAAATTCCCTGATGTCAGAAGTTACTTCCATCCTACAAAATAGCACTTCCTTCCTTCTCAGCACTCTGTGCCTCTTCTTCTGCTCTTTCCTTTCTCCCCTGTGTAGCTTTCATGGCTGGGTTGAGTATTGTCTTGTTAATCCACAGCAGAAACATTCCACGTCCCCCAGGTTTCAGCCCTGAAAATCTGCTTGAGGGAGCATGAGGTAGAGAAGTGTCTCTGAGAGGGCAGCTTGAACTACCTGGATTTTACTGCTGTATTTCTGGAAGAAACAGAGGGGGGAATAACCATGGAGGGGTTATAGGGAGCAATAAATGGAAATAGAAGTAGCTTTAAACCAGACAGATGGGTTTGTTTTAACCAGTGGCCTAAATACTAACGACCTTTGAACAGAGTCAACTGATGGATTTAAGTAACCTCTTTATTTCTACATCACTGTTAAGACAAAGTTTAACCTTCCCTGTATATGCAAGGAGTAGTAATTAAAATCTCAAGGCCTGAGGCTCTCTGGAGAGGGCAGCTGCTGAGGGGAGCAGGTACACTTAGTTGTGGCTAGGAATCAACTTTGAAACAGAAATAACACAAACTGATAGAAATGAAGAAAAAAAAATCATGTTATATTCAGTTAAAAAAACCCATGAAACGCTGATTTTATTTTTGTGAGTCATCTGCCCCCAAACCCCAGGGTAATAAACAAACAAACGCTTTCCATGGGAAAGGTCAGTTGTTCTGAAGAGACAGTGGTAGAAACATGGAGCGCGAAGGCTGGAACTTGATGGCAGCTGACTTTTATTTTGGGAGATGGGTAAGTGAAAAGCTGTCAGTTAAACAAAACCCTCTTCCCTCCTCCAGTAAGCCCCCAATAATAGAGCTCCTCTAGTCTTTGCCTCCTGGCTACTCAAGTATGTTTGTTGTGTTTTGGGGCTAAATTGTACTAGTCCTGTTGTCAGGAATAAACATGCTTGACCTGTGACCATCCAAACAAAGTGCCAGTGCAATGATTGGCTCAGTGACAAAACTCAGATCCATGTTGCTCCCAACTGTACTGCAAATTTATTTGGAGAATTGAATTGTCTGCATTGAGCCTGTTTAACCAAGTTGGGCTCTTCACATGCAAAAGCATCATAATGAGAAAAGAGAGATGCAGTAGGAACAGAGTAAAAATGGATCCTGTGTGGTGATCAACATGGGAACAAAGCAAGCATTTTATTTCCAACTTGATGTTACGGTTTCCTGGTGTCCTCTTCATGAAAATGTGGTGTTTAAAAGCATGCTACGTTTCTCACAGTTGTTACATTAACAATCTTACTGGTTCCCAATCTCTTTTTGGTTGTTTTTTTAGAGATTAGCAGCTTGAGTGAAAGTGATATCCTTGTCCTGCGTCTTGACTTGACTGACAGATCCTCTCATGAAGCTGCAACCAACAGTGTTCTGAAGCATTTTGGCAGGGTAAGGTCTGCTGCTGGGGTTAAACTGCATTTTCTTCTCTATCTCCCAGACACCTGCATTTATATTTGTATTACACTTTTATTCTGTCATAAATTCACCAATATCTGTATCTTTCTGAAATTTCTGTATTAAATTTACCAAAAGGTACCTGAATTTTTCATCCCTTGTGTTGCTTGCTTCTGGGTTCCAGCAGGCTTAGCAGAGGTGCAGCAATGAACAAATATTCACTGGTCATTGCTAAGAACTGAACCCCCACTTGATTGTTGTCTCTGAATTGCCTGGGGAAGCGCAAATATTAAATTAAACACATTATATTAATTTATCTTTGAATCTTTCTCAAGATTGATGTTTTGGTCAACAATGGTGGACGCTCCCAACGCTCCTTGTTTGTGGACACAAACCTGGATGTCTACAATGCCATCATAGAGCTCAACTACCTGGGGACAATCTCTTTAACAAAGTATGTCCTGAACCACATGATCCAGAGGAAAAAAGGCAAGATTGTTACTGTGAGCAGCGTGATGGGGATCATGGGAGCTCCCCTTGCCACTGGGTACTGTGCCAGCAAGCACGCTCTGCAGGTAAGTGGGATTTTGGAGGGTCATTCAATTTTTTTTGTCTGATAAACCAGCATCAGTGCTGTAGGAGAGGACTTTATTCTATGCAGAAAGCACAAGGCTCACCTGAAATTGCACACAGCATATGTGACATCCTCGGGTACTGAAAGTCCTAAAATTAATTTGCTCTGAAATGCGAAATATCTCCCAGCGCAGATTTGTTTTCTTGATTAGAATTCAAGTGTCCTCTTAATTGGATCTAACTAGACAGTTAAATTCCAATGTGGAACACAAGACCTTGGCCTCTGGCTCTCAGATGAGGGGGTACCTGTATGAGAGGATTGTTTTGTGGCATATAGAAGCCCTGATGTTCCTAATTCATTTAGGGAGAAAGAGTCACTGGTGAGAGTTTTAAGGCTACAGGAAATCTTTAGGACAGTGAATGGTAAAGCAGATCACTCAGAAATGAGAATTCTTCATCTGTTTGGGAACATCTGAATGAATCCTGCTGTGCTGTGAAGAACTGGCAGCTCACAGTGTCTTAGGGAGTTTTTTCTGCCTAGCACTTTAACTTTCAGTATTGCTTGGAAGGAGTTTCTGACAGCAGTGACGCCTGAGCAGAAAAACATAAAAGAAGAGCTCAGAAAAATACCTGCCTGTGTCACTGAGGAATCATTTGTTTGGCTAGTAAATTTGTTCAGACATATTTGTCTTTCACCACTGTTTGGCTTCCTGCTAATGTACATTTTGATCTCAGTAAAACTCACTTCAGCTGTGCTCAGTGATAGTTTAAAAAAGTGGTACCTTCTTACTCCCTGCTGTGTTTAAGCACATGAACAGAGTAAATAACTGCTTAAGCTGTGGGATCAGTGTCTTTTGACAATTTGACTAAGAAAAACAAAAATGTAACCAGTGGCTGACACAGCAAATACTCTCAAAAGAATGAAGATGTGGAAGGTGGTGACAGGTCTCTGCTCACAAAGTTTTCAGTTGGTGATGGGGAGAGGTCTGCAGCTGCTCATTGGAGTGCCCGTGCTAAAATGGGCTATGAGAGGCCAACTTTTGGGTTAAGTCTAGTGGATGTGAATTTGAAGAATGCAGTGAGCTGAAGCCTGAATTCCCTTTGTGCTCCTTTATTTATTAACTGTTCTTTCGGTTGAATTATCTCTGGGTGTGGTGCAGTTGGGCTGAGCATGGCTAATTAGCTGCAGAGCACAAGGAATTCATGTGATGCTTTAAAAATACTCAGAATTCTGAATCTCATGGTAAGATTGAGAACATGTACAAAGCTCTAGAGAGATCACTTATTTTAATTAATTTTCGTAAATTAACTGGACTGCTTATGCTGTTTCTGTGTTGGACCTTATCCCCCAACTCAATAACCAGGCCAAGCTCCAAACTTCCTTTCTAGTTTCTTTCACAGTAATTCTATAAATCCTAATTGCACGTGTTGAAACATGTGATTTGCAGTATAAATTTCAAAAAGACTCTGTCTGAGAGTCTCTTACTGGTCTTTGAGTTAAGGCTGGGTGTGGGCAGGAGGCTCCCAAAACTAGGAAAAGCTTTTTTTGGACTATCCAACTTCACCAGTACAGTTCAGGTAAGGGAGGTCCGTAGGAGTGGCAGTGCCCTTCATATAGCCCTGAACCCTCCTCTCGTGGTGACCAAGAAGAAATCACAGTTAGCACAGAATATTCTGAGTTGGAAGGGACCCACAAGGCTGGAGAGAGGAGAGGGGGGGAAATACGACAAAGCATAAAGTGATGTGTGTTGTGTGTGTCCTGTTGTGTTTTCCCAGCATGTATCCACCTGCATTTTAAGATCCTCTTGAAATGAAAGTTGCATTTTGGCCACCAGTTATTACGTATGTGAGCCTGTGTGACTTGAATTCATCTGTTATGGGTTTTGTTTTGTTTTTTTTAAATTCATGCCTTGGAGTGTATCACAGCTGACACACTTCACGATGAAATCTTAATTATATCTTTTTTGCAGAAGTCCCTCCTTTTCCTAATGGTTTTGGTGGTGATTTTTTTTTTTTAATTCCTGTTAAATGGCAGTTGGAGGAGGAAGGATGGAAGGAAGGAATAATGCTTAGAATTAGAATTCCTTCTTGAAACAATCATGCTTTGATTCATGATTCAACTGGAATTCTTCATAACAATGTTCCACTGATGAAATTACCCTTTATTTCTGTGCTGTAAGAGTGTGAGTCAAGCCCACTGGAGTCTTAAGTTTCTCTTGGTGAGATGGTGCTCATGGAGATCATGTGCCACTCATCCAGTTGTAATTCATGTAACTGGTGGCACATGGAGTGGATCAGAGCAGCCTTCAAACTGTCCCTTTGCCAGGAACTTGTCTAATAAGCACATGGACTGAGCAGCAGCCACTCCTCCCTGTGTTCAGTCTTTGGTCCTTAGTGGAATTTCTAAATGTTTCTGTCATAGTAGCAGTAGTTTCAGCCTTGCCTTCTTCAGCATCTTCTAGGATTTGGTGACGAAGCAGCAGAGGGGCAGAGATGGCTGAAAGCAGTTCCTGCCCCACACACATCTTGTGTCTGTGTCAGTCTGGGCTTGGAAACACTCACGTTCTTCCTCTTGCACTCGAGTTCCTTTACTTGTTCTAAACCTGGGTCTGTCCCTGCCTGAATTTGAAAAAAAAGAGAGCACTTGTAAGAATGTAAAGCTTCTCTTCTGGGAGGATGTGAAGGCATTTCATACCTGCTGTCTTTGGATATCAAAGAAAAGTGCTGGAATTAGATAAGAGGTACCTACTGTACGTGGAGCCTCCAGAGGGACTGTGTGTGTGTGTAAGATTCTGGTTTTCAAGAGGTTCTTTGCCTGTTAGCCTGGAATGGTGGATAAACCACAGCTGTCCTGGTGCCATATCTGAAGGTGCACACTGGGGTCGAGGAGGCTCCTCTCGGGGCAGGAGATAAGCCACAGGAGGGCCTGGCTTTTAATGCAAAACAACTGGGTGGCTGGCAGAGCCCTGTGGGTCCAGGAGCTGATTTCAGGACACATCATTGTCTTCAATTCCAGTCTATGGATTGCATACAGGCTTTGTAGTTCAGTTCTAAATACAAAATTAGTGGTTTCATAAATTCATAAGCACCTGCAGGCCCCACATCCAGTGTTGGATCTTTACTGCATGGTAGAGGACTAAGTTCTAGTAATGGCCACCAGCAATTGGGAAATGGGAACCCGTGTCCTTGGTCAGAGTGTGTAGCTCCTTGCTGAGCTTTGGTGTCATCACAGGCACATCTCTGACTGGTTTTAGCTCTGTGTTGCAACTCAGGGAAGAGCTCTGGGTCAGCCAGCTCTTGTCCTGAGCTGGATGGGAGTACAAGTGACAAGATTTTACTGCAGTGGGAGAAGGTTATCAGCCTGTGCTCACTCTCTGTCTTGGTTGTGACACAAAATTGTGTTGGAGTAAATACAGGGAATTGTTACTAAGCAGGTCAAAGGTAAGAAATGCCTGAATCATTCTCCAGAGTGTTTGACCAGCAGCTTGGGTAGAAAGCACCCTCCTGAACTGCTCATGTCTCCCATAATAGTTGCTCTCTGAATGTGAATTGCTACAGAGATGCAGTTTTTGTATTATAGTTTGATTTGGATACACTGGTGTCATATTCCTGAGCTGAAATAAGATCTAGATCTCCATGGATGCCAGTTTCAGACTCTGCAATGAACACAGTGGTGCAGAATTACCCCCTAAATTGTCAGGGTGCACCTTTGACTTGCTCTGCTGGAAAGTTTTCCTCCTCTTACGTAAACCAGTGCCACCAACTTAATAAAAACGATGTAAAAATCATTATTTTCAATACAAAGAGCAATGCATCTGGAAAAGGTAATTTCCACGATACTGTAATCTTAGGGTTGGTTGCATTTCCACTTCCTAACAGAGAAGCTCGTCGTCAGTGCAGGGACAGCAGAATCTGGATGTAGTTTAGAGAGATTATTGTGTCTTTGGGAAGACAAGGATAGATTCCTCACTGGTTTATATGTCAACATCTGTAATTGCACATAAAAATGTTAAATTAGCCATTGGTTGTGAAAAGTCAGAGAAAGTAGGAATTGTTTTTCTTAGTGGAATGCTCTTGTCTTTACAGCATAAATTAGTATGAAAAGATGCAGTCAGTTAAACCTTGCAGAAACACAGCAAAGGATGATTTCATTATATTCTTGACTTCCAGGGATTTTTTAATTCTCTCCGGACTGAGCTGACTGACTACCCTGAGATAAGCATTATCAACATCTGCCCAGGGCCTGTGCAGTCCAAGATTATCCAAAATGTCTTTACAGAGAATCTTGCAAAGGTAAGGACTCGGTTCTGTTGTGATAAATCCAACTTCTGCTGCAGGGCCAGTGATCCTTTCATGGTTTTTTCTTTTTCTCCTCCTAGCAAACACTAACCTCATCGTTTTACCAGGAAGTGTTTTGCCTGATGGAGAACTGTGTACAGCCTTGTAATTCTTTGTGGCATCAAGTCTGTATCAAATGAAAATTGAGTTTGATAATTGTTAGGCCTTCTCCCTTCCAACATGTATGACCCAAGTCTAGTAAAATTCACTGTACGGCCACCATGCTGCAGTTGAGGGGGAAAGTTCAGGCTTTTCTGGACACAGCTCTGCCTGCAGAACGCTGTCCTTGTGCACAGGTAGTGTTTTGTTTGCCCTGGTCACGCTGTGCCCTGGTGGGTGACGCTGCTGCTGGCACAGCCCCGGCTCAGCTGACACGAGCTGTGCATTCCTTTCCTGTTAGGGATTGTTCCAGGAGGAAAAACAAAACCTTCCAACGGCACAATGCCTTTCAATAAAGGCTGCCTAACAAAGTAGCTGGCAAAAATTGCTACTGTGATAGATCAAACTGTAATCTGCCCCAAGTTAAATCAATTTGAAGCTCAGGATGACCCACCAGTGAGGGGGAGAGGATCTCCTGTTGTCAGATCAGGGTCTGGAAGGATTTTTGGCTTGCAAAACTTCATACTTGCATGAAAGAAAAGATGTACTCTTTGAGCAATGGGGAAAGCTTGCAAAACACATTCCTCAGATTGCAGCGTGGCAGAAGACCAGGGAGGATGAGCAAGTCTAGCCCAGAACTGCTTTTGCCCTGGGAAACAGGACAGATTGCTAGAGCAGCCTGTTAGTGCTGGAGTGAAATGTATGTAAGTTCACTGTGTGATACATGGAGGGGACAAGATGTCGGACAGACAGCCTTGCTCCAAAGCAGCCTCTTGCTTTTCTCTTGGTGAGATTGCCCAGGCAGAGATTTTGCAGGAGGATGTGTTTAACTCAATGGACGATATGCCCTGGTCCACTAACGTGGTTACAGAGTAACTTGTCTCAGCACTGGGCAGGCAGCTGGGACCAGGGGAGTTCCCATTTCTCAGAGCTGCAGACCAGATAACCTCTTCCAAAATCTGTGTCCCCATCAAGCAGAAGCCCTGCGCTTGGAAATCCATATAGTTAACCTTTGAGCCATCAACTGAGGCATGAATTAAAATGATGCTTTAATTAAGCCAAAGGAAGGCTTAAAGTGTTCCCACATTGAAAACTAAAGGATAGTGAGGGTTGTGTTCCCCAGCCCCAGTCTGACATACTGGCAGGAGTCTGTCTGTGGCACGGAGCTTGGATCCTCTCCCTCCACCACTCCCAGGCATCCATCCAGTTCTAATCCCTGCTCGCTCTCTCTGGCCCCCAGTCCTTGGAGACCAGTGGTGACCAGTCCCACAAGATGCCCACGGACCGCTGTGCCCGGCTCACCCTGGTGAGCACAGCCAACGACCTGAAGGAGGCCTGGATCAGCGACCACCCCTACCTGGCCGTGTGCTACCTGTGGCAATACGCGCCCACCTGGGCCTGGTGGCTGATGAACAGGATGGGCAAGAGGAGGATACAGAACTTCAAGAGCGGGGTGGTGAGTGCATTCCTCTCTCCCGTGCTTGCTTGCTGCTTCAGCTCTGCTGACTGACTCGCCCTGGGAACACTGGGATTGTGTTTTGGATACATTCCTGTTTTTTAACTCCTCACTTCTGTAGCAGCTGATCCCAGGCCAGACTCCACCAGTGCATCCTGCTGGTGTAGAGTTACACAGTGTGGTCACAGCACAGCAAAGTCTTGTAGTGCCCAAGGCCTTGTTCTGAGCTTCATCACACAGGCTGCGAGTTCAGGACTCACCATTAATGCAGAGCTATAAGTCACTGGGATGAATTATTTAACACAACTTGGAATTATCACTGCTGGAAACATCTCCTCTGGTCCTGTCTAGTTTTTGTATCAGGCACGTAATCTGAGCACCTCCCAGAAGGATGTTCAGCAGTGCTGTTGTGTCAGGGCTCTTCCCTCACACTGACAGCCCTGGGGACAGATGTGCAGTGTTCTGTTCCTGCAGTACTACTTGCTGGATGCTATTTATTCTTACTGTGTTTTTGTTGAACTTGATACCAAAAGTCCACACGTTGAAGTACTCCAAGAGCAGGAAATGCAAAAATAAAGGTGGCACATGCAGCTTGAAACTTCTTTCACACTGTAACTGCCCACTGTGACAAGGCAACACCACCCTGACTCATGGGCTTAATACAGCAGAGAGCTGGGTGGGGAAATACTGATTTAATGTCCTCTCACTCCAGGATGCTGATGCCTCTTACTCAAGAAAGAAGAAATAAGGATGAAGTGTGTACAAAGTCTTGCTGTTCTTGTGCTAAGGCTGAGAAACTTTCCATATTGAGTGACAACCTTTTTTTTTATCTGTTACCTCTTTTGTCATCCTGTAACTTGACAAATCTATCAAGGTGATGACATGCTTGACTAAATAAAAATCTTTCTAAACACAAACTGGTTTGTGTCCAACTCCCACGAGGCTGAATTTGTAAATCTTACAAGCACTGAGACAGGAGAGCCTGGCCTGCTGTGCTGCTGGTTTTTCTGCTGCTCTGACAATGGCAAACACCTGGTAAGCAGGTAAGCAGCCTAAAATTAGATACTCCAGGATCCCGTTTCCTACACTTTCGTTCCTAATTCATGTTGAGAAAAATGCACAAGTAGAAGGTTGTTGTAGGTAAGGATGTCCAGGCTGTGCTTGTGAAGTGTTCCTTGAGCAAAATGTGTATTTAGGGCTAAATCCCTTCATTTCTGACACAGCTTTTAGAAGTTCCTTTATCTTTGGGTCTCAGCACCACTGCAGAGTCCACAGGGCTCAGGCCTCTGGCTGTTTGGATGGGCCAGTGCGGAAGGGAGAGAATGGTGCAGCTGTAACCCCTGCACTAAACCTGGAATTTGTTAAATCTACAGAGGGGCAGGGAATGTTCCTGCAGCAGAACAGCCTCTGGTGATTATAGTGTGAAATAGAAGCTGAATTCTCAGCCTCCACACAGAGCAGAGGCCAATCTCAACACCAGTGGTGGTGGATTGGGCAACAACATCCATGAGGAACTGAGGACTGGCACTTTTTAAAATGTTTACCATCACACTGACACACAAATCAGCCCTTGGCTAAAAGTTACCACTCTCTCTGCAGTGGTGACTCACCTGTACTTACAACCTTGGCACTTTGTTGTTGACCAAGTCCTCAGTAACCTTTGGATGTACCTCAGGCCACACACTATCCAGGTAAGAAAAATTCTTTCAGCACTGAATGATAATAGAAGAAAACCAACCCATTTATCAATTATAGAAACTTTCCAACCAGAGCAGAGAGTAAGCCAGGAGTGACATTTATAACCTGACAAAAGATGGAAACAGCTGTCTAAAAAAAATTCCCCCTCCAAAAATCCTAATTAAATGGTGGAGTGGAGGGTTTGTACAGTCTGAAAATACTGGGATGTGCCCATGGCTCGACGTAGCAGTGAGTGAGAGGGGTGGGACACGCTGCCTGCGACAGCAGGGGACAGGATGTTGCAGGGCATTGCAGCCCAGCTCCACATTCCTGTGCACAAATAGGAATTCTGCCCATCACTAATTGTGCTCCTCCATCTGGTACCAATCAGGATCTCTGCTGGAGCACCAGGGCCAGTTACCAGCAACACTCCTTGAGAGGGCTGGGCGCCAGATGGAGAGAAGCCGAGGAGAGGAAGGGAAAAGCACCACAGCTCTCTTCAGTTTTATCTCAGCTTGTTTATTCAGTTTACAAAAGATGAAGAATGAGGGCAGAAATTACAGCCATCTTTGAATAAAAGACTCCTGCAAAAAACAGGTAATTAAATTTTCTGTGACCATACAGAAGACAAGTAGTAAGAGATTTACAATGAGGCAGGGAGGGTTAATTAGATTTAGGAAGTACTAACTCCAGCGTTCTAAGTGCTGCAAGAACAGCAAAGAACTGGAGCAAACTACTTGAGGAGTTCATGACACTCCTGATACTGGAAGTTTCAAATGAGAGTAAACACTTGCTAGGGTAGTTCCTTCTGAAAGGGAGCTGAAATAGGTGCCCTCTATAAGCCCCTTCCAGATCACTTCCATGGCTCTGTATTTCCAGATGCGGCTCAGGGCCGAGCACAACACCAAACACGTGTTTCCTGACTGCTTTGGAATTCCACTGCACCACTTGCATAGTTTTGAAAAATCCTTTATGGCCACTGATAAAAACCCCAGCCTATAGCCAAGTGCACAGAACACAGTCCTGTGACAAGTTTCACTGAAGACAAAAAGACCTTAAATGTGCAGATCAAAAGTAATAAACGTGCTTCAAACCAGAGAAAGCTGGGTGTTCTAATCCAGTTCTAACTCGGTTATGGAGCAGCTCTGATTCTATAGGTTAAGGAAATAAAATCACCTACCCCCTGCTCAGCTTTTGCCAGCAGCACCTGCACTGTAACCACTGATCTACAGAGTAACCACATTTATGTGCTAAAACTAAGAGAGGAGACTCAGACCTGGTTTCAAGGAGACCTGTACTGTTACAAACCAGCTTCCAAAGTCTGTTCCAACCTGTGGTAAGGTTAAAAAAAATAAATTACTTCTGGCACAGACAGGTGGATTTCCATATTCCCCCATGCCATCATCAAACTCTCACTGAATTTGTGGAAGACTAGTTAGGGAGGTGAAAAGAAGTGGCAAATTATATATATATATATATATATATATAAAAATATGTATCATATATATGGATACTGGAAGGAGAAGATGCAATTGTTCTATTTGTACTCAAAATTCCATCTCTCCCCCAATTATACACATTTACTGCTTTCATCCGTAGGTCACACAGGTTATCAGTGTGTCACAGCACACACTGTTTCATATAAATTCTCTTCACCAGAACAAGTACTTTAGTAAAAATCGTCCCTTAGAACTTATTTTTGTTAAACCAGGGCTGGTAACTTACTACTACAACTAAGGAAGACCAATGGAAGACATGTAACAAATGCTAGAACTGAACTCAGTCCAGTAAAAAAATGGACAGAATATAAAAAAAAAAACCCATATAAATAGTTCTATGTACACTTTGGTTGCCAGCTCTGGGGCTGACAGTACTGCAAGGAGCTGTAACCTGCCTGGCAGTGCAAGTCACCTGTCCAAGAAAAAAAAAAATAGTAAAAAAATGCACCAAAAGTAGTTAATGATCAGAATTCTGCTGCTCTTCTCTAAACTGGAGAAGAGAATTTCAGCATCTGGCTCATCAGCCACACAGGCAATGGTGTCTCACGTCCCAGCAGCAGGAGAACAGTCCCAAACTTCCTGGCTGCTGGAGGTCGTGGCCAGCACCATTTCTGTGCCAAGTTCCTGTGCTGGCCTGGCACTGCCAACCAGAGAGTCCAGTCTGATCTGTAGTGCAGAAACACAGCACGAACACCGGATTCGCAGCATGCAGATAAAAAATACAAAAGAGTCATAATAAAAAACCCCAAACCCACCCAACCAAGTACATTCTAGAGCAGAGGGAGATGCAGGGGCTCGGAGGAGTACACGGGGTAGCCGAGGGGCGGGTCGGCCGCCTGCACCGTCAGGTTCCGCAGCAGCACCGGCTGTGCCTGGATGCTGTAGCGCTCCTCGTCGTCGTTGGTGGCGTAGAGCAGCTCCCAGGACAGGTTGGCCCACTGGCCCCGCACAGCCTCGGCATTCAGCTTTCCCACTTGCACTAACAATTCCTGAAGAGTGAGGACTCGCCCGGTGTAAATTCCCTTTAAGGACAAACAGGTGGTGATGTGCAGCACATTCTCCGAGAAGATACACGAGCATTGTGATTAGAAAGCACTAAATGAAGCTTTGGGGCTACACGCTACAAATATCATCTCTTCAAACACAGCAAAGTGGATAAACCAGTCTGCTGGTTTTGATTCTTCTATCTAGGGAAATACACGTAATCAGAAAGTACTGCTGCATCTGAAGAACAGTGTGGTGTGATTTTTAACAGTGCAATTCCTCTCTAGCACAAACATAAACTTTGCACAGCCTTCATGTTTTGGAACACAATCAAAGAAAGAAAAAAAAAAACCAAAGGGAACACTGGAAAGGAAAAACAAATTTGACCTTGCTCACTAGTAATTTTATTGCTTACCATGCTTGGGTCATGCCCCAGTGAGAAAAGGTATGGCTTTTCCTGCAGAACTGCCTGCTGCCACTCCAGGTCTGACACCAGCCCAATGTACCAGTCACTGTCGTATTCTTCCAGGTAATTCACCAGCTCTTCAAAGTTCTCCACTGGACCCAGGCTGGCTTTGTCCACCATAAGTTTAAAAGTGTATCTGAAAGGTGGAGAATGTCATATGGTCAGTTGTGCAGCAAAGACAGCAGGAAGAAAGGTTCTTCAGGCCACAGAAGGTGGAGAGGCTGCATCACTCTGTCAGCCACTGCCACTCAGTCGAGCTTTGCTTTTCACCCACCCACATGTAAAATACATCACCTTAAGCATTTCTCATTCACCGCCCAACAGCTGGTAATGGAAAGTGCCAAAATCTAAGTCCATCATAATTCTCTTGAATATGGGACAATGAAAATGGGTTGGTTTTCCCCACTTAATACAGCAGACTGGAAGCAGCTGCTGTGGGGAAGGTAAGAAGGAAGGAATCTCCACACCACAGGCTTCATTGCCTGGGGTCACGGGCAATAGTTATGTAGAAAAAGCCTACAAAGATATTTAATTTATATGAGCTTAACTCTTATGAGCTTAACTTCAGTCTGATATTTATTTCAGCAATATTTATTGCTCTCATTGAGTGGAATGTATTTACTGTACCTGAATGCTTTTAATGCCAGCTGGAATAGCTCTGGTTTGTCTGTCAGCCAGTCCAGACCAACAGACCAGGGGATGCCACCAGTGTATGCCCTGAACACGTGGCTTGGGGCAGGCACAGCCTTATCCAGGCCAAACAGGCCAAAGCAACACGACAACACCCCGTGGATGTACAGGTCTTTCAAAGCTCTATCTTCCATAAGGTCTGCAAGTAAATTGGAAGGCTTTTCTTTCAGATGGAAAAAGTCCAGTTGACTCAAAACAAAGTGGTACCATTCCTCTGGAAACCTCTGCCTCATCTCACTGACTTTGGAAGAAGGCACTGGTGCTGTTCTCCATTCTTCAGGGATGCTCAGTAGCTCTGAGTAAGAGCAACTGAATTCAACTCGAGGTGAAACTTGTGGCTGCTTCCCTTTGTCCACAGCAGGCAGCCCAAGCACCACAGCCCTGTGTAATTTATCTTCTGGTGACACTTCCTGTACAAAGTCTTGGCTCTGTGTTTCTACAGACCCTGGAATAGACAGGTGCACTCTTGGTGTCAGACCAAACTGCCCAGGTTCTTTTCTGTCTTTCATTTTACCACTGGGTACAAAATCAAAAATGTCACTATCATCAGTCCAGTCCTCCACTGTATCAACACTAAAGCTGTCTTCTTCCCTCAGAGCCCTGGATCTTTCTACTCCACCACTGTACTGATTTTCTGGAAATGATCCTTGTTTATTCATGTTGGCACTACCTGGGCTTTCCCATGTCTTTGATTTTTTGTAACAATACTGGACAAGCATCCACACAAGCACTTTAATGAAATCATCTTTCAGGTGCTTTAAGTTCTCATGAGAATCAATTATTCCAGACAACACATTCCTGGCATCGGAGTAGAGCCGTACAGGTACAACAGTACAAGGAGTCAGAATGTGTCCAAAATGGGGATTGGGAGAGAGAATCTTTGTGTGCTCCTGACGTTCAAAGGCCGTTTCAAAAATTTCATCGACTCTGTGAGCTTCAGCAGCATGACAGGATGTTTCCTGCAGTTCTAGCCCCTAAAGCATAAATGAAAACAACATCATCAGTACCTATCTTTAAATGTTAGCAAGCTGTTTTCTTTCAATCATTTTTTTCCTGAACAAATCAAAGTATGTTCCACTTTCAAATTTCACAACGGAATCTTAAAATCTAAGCAGAGGTAACACCAGTAACAAAGTACTCACTGCAATATCAGACACAGACCAATGTCTTAAATAAATCTTTGCCTCATGATTGCCTTGTCTGTCGTATTGAAGACAATATGTCACAAGCTAGATGATAAAAACCTGCTACTAGTGTAACACTGATCTTAAAAAATTAACTGTAACATCAGTTACATTGCTGAAATGTTACACTGCAAAACGTTTGCCTGATTTCCAAACATCAATCTCTCAGTTCTCAGCATGCACTTACCTTGATGCTAACAGCACAGTAGGTGAAGCCTTTTTCCAGCACCAATATCCACATCAGCCTGTCCTGAAAGCGGCACAAGTAATGGGATCCAGGTAGGGAGAGGCCTGGACAAGAAAGAAACCAAACAAAAACTACGTATTACTTTGGTATCATAGTGATGGAAACATGAAATAATTCAACTGCAAACACAAAATACTGTGGCATCAACCAATTAAAACTGGTTAATTAATACCTTAGAATATCAAGGAAAGTAGCTGCAAAGCTGGATTTTGAAAGTGTAGTGCTAGCCTTGAGAAAGCTGTGAACTGGGAAACACACGACTGCAGGACTACAACATTCCTACTAGACCAGGGTTAAGCAACTCCACCTCTAATTCCCTTTGTAGAGATGACTTTCATAATTAAAGATCATCTTTGGCTGCATTCCCAACCACACAGTCCCCACTGATATTCTCTGGAGACCTACAATTCTTATGACTGTAAATACATTAAAAGAATCATGAAATAGCACATGAGGATCCTCATGGCCCAATTTGCTGTGGAGTATGTTTATTTGTTATGGCAGAAAAAAACATGTGACTAAACAGGATTTGTTACCCTCAGAACCAGATCCTAAATCGATTGCCTGTATTTCAGCATTATTTGAAAATCATAAAATCACAGGATGGTTTGGGTTGGAAGTGACCTTAAAGATCATCTAGTTACAACCCTCCCACTATGGCCAGAGACACCTTCCACTATCCCAGGCTGCTCCACGCCCCATCCAGCCTGGGCTTGGACCCTTCCAGGGATGGGGCAGCCACAGCTTCTCTGGGCAACCTGTGCTGGGGCCTCCCCACCCTCACAGGCAAGAATTTCTTTCTAATATCCTAAAATACCTCTCAGGATGCAAAATCCAGAGTGTAAATCATTCTGCTCAACTGTCAGCTTACCAGTGACATAATATCACATCCATTTTACAGACATAAAACAGAGGCAGAGCAAGAGCACCTACTCTTTTTTACAGGTCTGTGAGTCAGTATCACACACACTGAGCACTTCCAGCAGACACAGTGCAGATCATCTGTAGTTGTTCTGAAATACCTTTGTGTATCTGTGCAAAAATACACCTGATCCCACCATATTAAGCTTGACATCACCAAAAATACACCCACACAAAATAAAATGGAATTTGGAAACAGGGTTCTGAACAACTTCAGTTAGTAGTCACAAATCCCAGCATCTGGCTTTCACTGTAAAAATTAGATGACACTTATGTAAAAAAAAAGTGCTTTTTCTCTTTTCTACCTATTTCAATAAAAAGTGCAACGCCAAATTTCCTAAGAACTGGTGGTTTTGCCATATTTGAATTATAGCCCAATGTCAACTCTCCCAATGCAGTGGTTCTATTCTTAAGTGTGACATTTGCTGCCAGTTTATGACCTGCTTCTGCTGTCACTCATGTCCAGTAACCACTCACTGGCACGGAGAATTTCAGTTTTAGAATGTTGTAAGATGAAATCAGTGAAACCAACCATTAAGCTGTAGTTAAAATTTAAGCAACCTTTTCTATCCCACTGAGCTAATGAAGTGCATTTTCTTGCTAACATTTTGCAAAGATTTTAATTCCTTTCTTGCTAGCTGTTAAAGCTACTAAAACTCCTTTACAGAAAAGAAGTCTGGGTTTAAATTAATGACACACAAAGTGGTGCTGCTTCGTTCTGAACTCATCTGAGAACACCACATTTTTTCTTGCTTGAAGACATTCATTCACAGATTTTCCCATTAAAGAAGAGACTTTTTCCCCCCCTTAAGACTAGTCCTTTAAATTATTTATTCATGCCACCACACTCATTATGGCAATAGGGAAAAAAAATCCTACAAAAATGTATAGATATAAAATGCAAGAGAGCTATAACACAAAGAGATAACTTTATATAAATATATCTATTGTATATATAAACATGCAATGGCTGATGCTGCAGACAAACTGAAGTATCTCATTTTAAAGGAAAAAGACTTGCTGGTTTTATTTACTATCTCCCCCAAAGCAGTACTGGAAGTGCAGTAAATGTTTCCTAGTAAAGCACTTGGATATATTCTTCAAAAAAAAGCATGGTTAAGGCTCACTTCCACTGCCTGCAAATATTAGACCATTTTTTCTAGTCATAAGCCATTTTCTAAGGGGCTTATGTAAATACCTGCCTCTTGTCTGAGGGCAGCAATCTTTTGATTATTTAGGTTACACAAAGGCTATTTCTCAAGGAAACAAGCTTGCAATTTTAACAGTTATCTGTCTCCAGCTGGGAAAAAGACTGGGCATTTCTTCACCTCTGTGCCTGTAATTCTGTGAAATCCCCACCATGATGCCTTTCACAGGCTCTGCAAGACCACAAGTGCTGCTACAATCCTGCCCTGACTGCCTGCACAAGATAGGACATTAAGTCTTATCAACTGGTTCTGTTCTCAGCTGTTTACTGCTAGTTAAGGCTACATCCCGTTTTTCACAAACATCCAGAATGTGGATTCACCATGACTAATTAAGACAGCCAAATTAGCAAAGTCAGCTTCTGGATCCTGAGTAATGGGATTCATGCAGAGAACATACGAGACACGTATCCTTCTCTATGATGTCTGGCAAGAGAACTCAGTTTATTGCCTCCAATAAATAAAGGTGGAATGAATGCATTCCATCCTTTTTGTTCAGTATAAAAGGATTAGGACTGATAGTGTTTCATCACCATTTAATTTCTCTGTAAAGGTCACAAATGAAAGTTACTTTTTTACACAAATTTAACAAGTTGAGATCATTGCACCATTAAGGTTGGAAAGGGCTTCCCAAGATCATCAAGCCCAACCTTTGGCTGAACACAACCATGTCCTCTAAAACCACGGCACTAAGTGCCATGTCTGCTCATTTTTTGAACGCTCCCAAGGGTGGTGACACCACCCCTTCCCCAGGAGCCTGTTCCAACGCTGAACCATCTGTTCAATGAAAAAATTTTTCTTGATTTTCAACCTGAACCTCCCCCGGCACAAATCGAGGCCGTTTCCCTTTGCCCTATTGCTGGTTGAGTGTACAAAGATAAAAAGTGACCACTTCTTCCTCCGTTGAACAATCTCCAAATACCAGATTGAACCCACACTTCCCTCTCCACCAAAAATCCCGTCTCCCCAAGTATTCCAGTGCTGCTGTGCACCTACCCAGGCTCCCGGCCGCCAGCGCAGACTGAAGTGCGACGGCCAGGCTGGGGAGCAGCTGCTGGTAGTAGACGGTGTCGGGGCACACACAGGCTGTGGCACCCACAGGGCCCGGCCAGCTGCGCACAGGCCTGGGAAACCCGACCAGGAACACGGGCAGCGTGAAGAGCGGCAGCAAGGGAGAGGAGAGGAGCGCGGCGACGGCGATGAGGGTCAGCAGGATGGGGAAGAAGGCGACGTTGAGCGCGATCAAGGTGGCGGTTGACTTCCGGCGCTGTTTCTTCTCCGTCCACGACGTCAAAAGAATGGCCGTGGCAAAGTGCAGCTTGGAGACAAACTGGACCAGCCGATCCCGTAGGAGACCAACCTGAGAGAGACGCGTTGTTGGTGGTTTGTATGGCACTCAGAGCAGCCAGAGCTGCCTTAGCTACAGTAATTTTAGGAAAATTAGCATGACTATCATTGACTGGTGTTACTGTGTATCTTTCATAGGTCCTGGGCTCTGTAGTTCTCTAATAGGGGAGGGCAAAGAAACAAAGACTTTAAAGTGACAACAACCTGCTTAAATTTATATTATGGCAATTACCAGCAGAAGTCTGATTCCTGTATCAAGGCTCCTGTTCCACCAGAGGTCTGGATGAAGCACCAACATTTGTGCTATTGACACAACCACCATGTCCAGTAAGGCATTTTCTGTATTCTGCCAGACCTAAAATACAGAAATGTTAGAAATACATGTAAAAATGTACCTATTTATCTCTGCTTTCATAACCTGGAATATTCCTTCCAGGTCACCTTAATAATCAAATCACATAGAAAAGCATTTTTTAGGCTAAAATATTTAAAATTCAAATTACCATCCTAAATATTCTTGTGAATCCAATGCAAACAGACACAGAATGAAGGGTTTGTAGCGAACGGTCTAGTGACAGGAACGCTATCATAGCAAACGGAGACACTGTAATTGAAATAAAAGAATCATTGATTTCCTTTCAAAAACATAACTAAAGTCTACAGAGGTAAGCAGTCTTATGGCAGAACAGAAATCTTAGTGCGAAAAGAGAATTCTTCCCTTCATTAGCACAAGTTCTTTGTCTTACACTCCCAGAATATCGAGCAGCCTATTTGCACTAATGGCTCAGGACAGCAAACATTTACATCTGTGCTCTCTCCAAGAGAATGGGACTACTCAAATAAATAAACACGCAATAGCAGTCATCAATCCCCTTTCCCAAAATGATGCTTCTTTATGAAATTAAATCATTTCAATCAAATTTTTATTCTGTCAAAGAAGATGCATTTGTCCCTGACCTACCAGAAAGGAGGTTCCCTTTCCTAACAAGTTGTAAGAACCAAATATTTAGTCAGCTTGAAAACTCTCAGATGACTTGGTTTCTGAGCACCTTTTAAAAAGATTCACAAGTGCCATTTTTTATAAAAGTGAGTACTGAAGTTATAACTAAAATGCTTCAAAAGGCCTTGCTTTCTGAGCTGGCCTTTTAAAACTTTTTAAGCTCACTTCTAAAAAAGAAATAAATAAAATCACTTGCAAATATTCTGGACCAGTAACTTTGACCTCAATGCACAATTCATCAAGACATCAACAAGTATTTCCAGATACTCGGTTTTCCCTTAGTTCATTCACAAATTCCTGCACACACAGTAATTCTAGTGCTGTTTCAGTCTCACTACAAAGCATCATCTAACAAACAAGAGACAGTGTGTGTTCCTACCTAGTGTTAGTAAAATCCTCCTGACAACACCAACTTTCATTAGCCTTCTTTGCTTCTCCATGAACACAGTCACAGTCCTGACATCCTTTGGATAAAAAGGGTTTCGGAAGACTCCAAACAAGTACACTCTCTGAATCTCTCTAAGAATCCACACAGTTACAAGCAATAGGATCAGAATGTAACTCGCTATGGCCTGAGGACTGGCTGGGGAGAATGATGAAGAGCCTGCAAACCGATGCAGCAGACTGGCTTCCGTCAGGGCGACCGCCAACACGGTCACATAGAAAATAAATTCCCTCCACCCACATTGTATCCTAAGAACTCTGTGCGTGTTTTGGGCTTTGCTGGAGGCTAAATGGCTCATCATGGTGTGTTTGAAGGCAAACCCAATCTCGCTTAGGTTAAGACTCAGTATGAACCCAAATCCAGTCATGAAGAGGATCACACCGAGAGTGCTGGGAATGAAATACGATGCTATTGCTGTTCCAGCAGAAATGAGAAACATTACTAACAACCTGTGAAGGAGAAAATAAAAAAGATTTGCTTGAAAAGAAAAAGGTTATAAACAATACTGATATATTTTACTACTCATATAAACATTTACTTTGTGTTACTTGACATAGGTGAACCTCCCAGTCCAAACTCCAACAGCTGTTCCATTCCCCACAGAAAAAGCGCGTCAAGCGGGGGCAGAATTCCCAGTGCCCACAGGAATGGCAGGAAAAGGAACAGGATGTGCAAAATCTGGTTTGTCTGTTCTAGAATGGGTGCGTTGACAGCAAACCTGCATAAAAGAAGAAATGGATTTGGCTTCTGTGAAGCAAAAGATTAACTTGTGTGTGGGAAGACTTTTCTGTTTAAATACAACAGCAAATCCCCCAAATCACATTCAACCTACAAAACCTCAACTATTGTCTTTTAAAAGGAAAAATAAGGACATACATTTATGCTTGGGGCAGTAACACATTAATTAGAACATCGGAACACAGACTAATTTTCCATTTAAAAGATCTGAAGCCTTTGGATTATGCAGATGAATCCAGCGATGCAATTATCCTAATTATTTTGATACTGTTGTGATAATACACTGAAGAAATACTTGTGCAAAAACCAAAGGTCTACAGGCTCCAAAACCTCAATTATTTAACAAGAAAATGCAAAGTATTTTTTCAGAATCACAACCCCAAAAAATGTAATGCAAGTCCAAGACCCAAGATGTTAAGCCTTAACACTGCAAGAACCGGCGTGCTGCCTGTTCACGTTGCTATAAACTCTCTTTAGGAACATAAAATATTATTTCCTACATAAAAGTGTCGATCTCCCTGTAAAAACCCAAAGATCAGTGTTAGAGATCTGCATAAATTCTAAGCCACATGTAGTTCACCAGCTAGTGAATTCAGTTAAAGGTATACCTGCCAAGGTATGTGGTTTCTCTCTACTTTTTGATAAATAAACAAAGAAGCCTCAAAGGAATTTTATCAGGAATTTGGACAACATCTGAATTTTATCGTCAGGAAATTAAATAGAGGAATTTGGAGTCCAAGACCACGGGCATAATTCTCCTATCTTAACTGAAGTGGCAATGAGGGTAAATCACGAACTAAGACATCTCCAAGTGCAAAAGTGGTACAATCAAACATGCCTTCCTCCCCATAAAATATGTACATGTGACAAAGTGACATAAATATCATCCAACAGGGAGAAAGAATGTGTAGAGTAAATCTAAAAGCATCTTGCTTTGAGAGATTCTAGGAGTACTTGTTAGGAAAATCATCTGAAAAACAGAAATACAGAAGGCTCTTATTTGTAGACTGGCATAGCTCTTTTGTATTACAAAAGCATTTAAAAATTCAAATTCAAAATCCAGGATACAGCAATCACATCTTCAGATTCAGAGTCCTTTCTTCTGCCTGTTGTTTAAAACCCTTTGCAATCATTTTATGGAGATTAAATGAGGATGATGAGGATGTATTCCAGGATGAAATGTGGACATAAATCCAGTATTCCCGAAGTTTGCAATATTTGGCTGTATAATTCCAGGTAAGGAACATGTGTTTTCAAAACACATCCTTTAAAAAGGGTAGTGATGCAAATGCTCTGGTGCAAGAGCACTAAAAATGACATGGTAGAAGATAATTTTACCTCTCTCGTACTTACAAACTGCTCTAACTGTTCTTCCTAATTTGCATGGAATGCTATAAATACAGAACCTTTTATAGGTTACCTTTTATAGGTTACACAGCCTCATTTTTTACTATATATGTATCTAGCTTCTTTCTCTGAAGCTCCTACAGTTGACTAAAATCTCAAAATAATTTCCCCTCCGAATAATTTAACCCTTCTCATCCAAAAGACACAGAATAACCACTACTTTAATTAGCTAAAAGCATCATTAGGTTTACCTGTGTGCAAGATCCACTGCAATAAAGACAAAAATGTAGAAAGGTCTCATCAGAGCAGTGATTTCGTAAGTATCCAGTGCTTGGAAAGTAGCTGTTTCAGTAGCTGTGTTTATGATTAACGAATATTCTCCTATACATATGGTCACCCATCCAAAGACAAAGATCACAACAGTTCCTCCAATGTTGCTGTATAACAAGGTTATTCTGTTTGGCAACAAATACCAAGTTCCCAGCCCACACAACACCCCTGCCAGAAGGGAATGAAATACGGTGTTGATTATATACTTCTTGCCAGGAATAATAAATTTTACTGTCTCTGAACCTACACAGCTGGAAAATTCAAACTCATCTTCATCTGTCAGGGTATTCTGCATTTGCATTCTCTCTACTGTCACTGTTTTCTGCTTTGCATATAGATTTGCCATCTGAAGAGCAAGTGCAGTGACAAACATGAGTCCTCCCGAAAGCGCGGCGGTACAATAGTCCTTCATAACTCCCAACTGGTACAAGAGTGTTCCTACTCCTCCCCAAACCCATGGCACCAGGAAGAGAATGATCTGGTTCACATATATGTAGGGAGGGGCACAATAGCCTAATTTAAAGCGAGGACCTCCCAGCAGAGTCTGAGGAAAGCGCTTCAAGAAGAACTCCTGTTTGTAATCGTTGAGCAGAGGCACATCTGGCCCCATCCTTCTGGCTCAGGAATGCTGGCTGGCTGTCATCTTTCCTGTGAGGGAACAGAAAGGAAAACACAGAAACATTACTGATTCTGGAACTCAGAACCCCGGGGATTCTTGTGTCTTTATTTTTATTTACCAAGCCACAGTGGAATTCTGACATGCCTGTGTTAGAATCTGCCAGAATACAACTTTAGCCTATTTTAAAATGTGAGCATATTCTTTAATCTGAAGCTTCAGGCAACAAATAAAACGTATTACCTGTTCTTGGGAGAACTCAGAACACTTTTGTAAAACTGACATTTTTCCCCACCTGGCCTGATTCCAATTACATCTTGCCACAGACCCCTAATTCCAAATAATCCTGTTAAGGATCTCCTTATGCAAACAGAAGAGTCAGGGATATCAGTGAGTAGCCACCTCAGCCTGTGCAAGAGGTCCCTGCAAAAATCAAAGCTTAGTTTATGTAATTATAACTCTTAGTTTAGTTTATATAATAAACTAAATGTGGGGAAATATCAGTCGAAGGATTAAAAATTGTTTCCCACATCAGCATTGTTACTGCCCTCCCTGCACAGCTCAGTTGCAGAACAGGATCTCACTGTACTCAGCACTACAATAAAATAAGCAGTTCACTTTCTGCTTCCTAAAACAGATAAAATCAACAAAAAATGAACACAATACTTGTGAGTTGTAGCAGAATCAGCGTATGTGTGTCAATGGAGAAAGCTGAAAAAAAGACATCTGGAAACATTTACAATGACCCTTCAAACAGAAATCAGGTACAAACACCCATTTAGAGAGGACCAGGCAGTGTAGAAATAATGAATGTAAGGTGGTAACTATATTTAATATAAATATATTTAAATATAATTCTATGCTACTAGTCATGAAAGCGAGAATCCATAAATGACAAGTGGAAATACTCAAGCTAAGAAATAGGGTGAATAAAACAGGACAGAAACGCAGTGCCAGAGCACCTCATTAATAATAACTCTAAAAAAGAGATGTCACTGTGCATTAGGAGATGTGCAAGTACTGACATTTTGGCTTTCTTCCACTGGACCTGTACAAACTGATGAACACCTATTCCCATCATTGCAGAGACATTAAAAATTCAACACTTGGCTACCAAGGAGTTCCCAAATTACTGTGATCCCTTCTGTCTACAGTATCAAACTCTTGTGGGCCTTTCTGAGAACAATTTTCCCCTTTGATCTGAACAGGTGCCAATCACTTGACTGTAGGTGGATGCTGGTGGTAAGGGAATGACGTTAGAAACAGCACAAGTGAGATTAAAGGTCATTCACATGCAGGATCACGACTGGAAATTTGCATTCAGGGCCCACTAATTCAACACACTTCACTATGAAAAGCAGGACCCCACAGGGTCGGTAACTACTCTTCATCTAAACTATGGGTATATTTTTTTAAATAATAAAATACTGAAAGCACAGGGGGGTTTTTTTGATCATGATACTTCAAGGCACTGAAAGTTCCTCAGAGTAAGGAGAAGGCAGCAAGTCCTAATGGAAAAGACACATGTTGACAATGGAGAGGGGAATTCACCGCAGTCAGCTCTGCAATTTGAAAATGTAACAGCGACACACCCAACTAGAAACAAATTTCAAATGCAATTAAAAAAAAAATATCACGATTAAGCTGATTTTCTTCAGAAAAATAAGCGCTGTTTAGAACACGAAACTCTAAACATGAGCATGAAACTCTGTGAAAAGTGACATGCAGTAGAAGACTCGGAGGCACCTAAATGGTAGAAGCTGAGTTTCAAAAGAAACCTGAAACCGATAGGTGGATAGTTTTCCTTGAAAAACACTTTTCAGGCAGCTGTGTTTTTGTGCGCCAAGAACGGCTATTTTTGTTTTGAGTTCTAGTCTGCCCTTGTGTTTGTCAGTTTATATTGCTAACCAAATGTTAACAAAACATTCCTCGTACAGTTTCTGTGTAAACAACAGACATCTTTGTGTGAGACATAAAAATCCACGCACATAAACAATATAGTTCTACTTGGCTCCACTCCAGAATGAGCCATTAAAAAAAAAAAAAAGTGACTTTATTTATAAATGAAAGAGACTGAAGCTCACAGACCACGGAAACTCCCCCCTTGTCCACCTCCCTGGCTTCCAAACAGTCAGGTGGGACATGAGGACTTCCAAGAGGGATTATGTGTGTCCAGTCATTCCTGTGCAAAGCCCTAGCAACAAGACTCCACACACCAGTGAGTGTTTACAGGACCTGGCTTCGATACAGATTCCAAACATACAGGCCTGGCCCCACTTTGACAAGGTGCCTGGATACCCAAACAATCCACACACAGCCTGTCACCAGATCCGTGAGGATTGGACACTACCACCACAAGGATGGCAAAAGGGCTTTAACCCCATAAAGTCACCTAACGAGTTCCCCCCCAGGAATACCCTCTCTATGTCCTTATTACAGAAGGAAAAGAAAGCAAATCTTGCCTCAAATTCAGGCAGAAACTCCTAAGAGGGCATGAATTTCAGCCTGGATGAACCCTTCTAAATGTACATCTAAATGGACATCATCCTTCACGCACGCTGGTGGTGGGCCAGGTCAGGCTGGTTTGGTGTCCAGCAGGTGACAGAGTATGTGGACAGCTGTCTGCCACCTCAGCAGCCGAAACACATCGCGCTTAAAAATATATTTACGCTGGTGACCTCCCAGGTGTTTTCGTGTGAGGGTAACAAACCACCGGCCGGCACAGGAGGGAGGGACAGGTTGTGGCAGCCCCTGTCCTTGTGCCTGGACCGGTCACAGACCCCGCTGGTTAAACACCTGTGGGTAAAAGACTCCACTGTGCGTTTAAGGCGTTTTAGGACAACACTCCCCATCCAGCTACAGGATGAGCATCCCGGCACCAGCTTTGGGAAGGGCTGCAGGACACCCCAGGCACCTCGGGCCCTGACCAAACGGGCTCCCACCTCAGCCAACAGTCTTCCAACCCACCCGCCTCGCCTCCACCTCATCTGCAAGGACAGGGCTTGTAACACCCAAACAAGCAGCAGGACATCTCTGCGGTCCCAGCTCCCAAGGGGACGGGCCGGGGGGAGCGAACCCGCGGCAAGGAGCTTCAGCGAGGCGGGCACCTACCTGCTGCCCGGGCTCGGAGCAGGGCAGGGGAATCAGGGGACCGGACCGGGCCGAGCCGGCGGCGGGAGCAGGAGGAGGATGAGGTGCGGGATGGCGGAGCGCTCCCGTCCTCTCCCCGCCCCTTCTCCCTCCCCTCGGTAGCCGCCATTTTGCCCGCCTGAGGCAGGCGGCGGGGACCCGCTGCCTTCGGGAAATGGCTCCGGTTCGCGGCTTTTGCGGGGGGATGCTCGGCGGGGCCGGCCCCGGTGAGGGGCGATGGCTCCCGGTGAGGGGCGATGGCGCTCCCGGCGGGATGTGCCCCGAGGCCGCCGCCATCGCACCGCGAGTCCTGCGGCAGCATCACTGAATGAGTTGGGTTGGAAAAGACTTCGAGGCCATCGGTGCCCATCCTGTGACCCAACACCGCCGTGCCAACCAGACCGCGGCACTCGCTGCCAGATCCAGTCTTCCCTTAAACACCTTCCAGGGATGGCGACTCCGACACCTCCCTGGGCAGCCCGTTCTGATGTCTAATGACTCCGTGAAGAAATTCCTCCTGATATCCAACCCAAACCTCCTCTGGCACAGCTTCAGACTGTGCCCTCTGGTCCTGTCACTTGTTCCCTGGGAGCAGGATTTCTCCTGTGCCTCCTCATTCCACATCAGGCCCTGTCACCCCTTCCTCCTCCAGTGTTATTTTTCAAGTCCAGTCCCTCTCCAGAAGATGAATTTGGCGCCCAGACAGATCTGGTTTCCTCAAGTGCCTTTCTGAAAGTTGGTGTGGAAGTGTCAAAACCTTTATTTTTCATCACCTTTTTCATCTTACTCAGCTTTCCACATTAAAAAAGTACAAATCCAACCAAACGAGTCTTTAATTATTGTAGCATTAACATTCAATACACAACATTTGTACTATG